>CM017324.1:8298861-8313945 GCA_006937295.1 Carpinus fangiana
AAAAAAAAAAAAAAAAGAGGGTGATTTAGGAATAGTCTCTAGATAGATAATATATATATATATATTTTGAAAGAAAATTAAATTCATATATTCATCTTCTCCAATCATACATCCAGATCAGAAAAAAATCACAAAGAAGGGGTATAGTAGGTGCTTCCCTTCGTACAATACTGCAGATCTCCGGTGGAGCAGACTCCAACCAGGTATTCTCCGTGGCATGGGTGGTAGCCATCTTGGCTAGCCTATGAGCAACACTACTGGCCTCTCGTTTGACATAGATAAACTTTGCAGACTCCAGGCTCCTCAATTCCGTTTTGATCCCTTCCACAAAATGTCCATATTTACTCATACAGGGACCCTCCTTATTAACTTCATTCACAATTACCTGCGCATCCCCTTCATATATTACTTTGCGAAAACCCATCTGCCTTCCGAAAACTGTAGCATATAAAGCTGCTAGGGCCTCCGCCACAACAGGGTCTGCATTTGTCGTTCTCATCACGCTGCGGGCTGCTAGAAAACTCCCCCCCGAGGACTTGGCAACACAACCCAGTCGTATTCTTCCTTGTTTAGCCTCCACTGCAGCGTCCCAATTAATTTTGACAAAATCAGTTGGAGAAGGGGACCACAGACCCTCTGGTGAATCATCCACAGCGCTCCTGGTCCCTTGGCATTCATCTTTCTGCACCTCATTCGCCTGTTGAAAAGCCACCAAAGAATCTTGAGCCTCACGTACTAACTGATTTGGATCCAAAAAATTCTCCCCATGCAGGAAAGCATTTCTACGAAGCCACAGACGCCGGGTAGTAACTGCAAAAAATTCAATCTCCTGACTCTCACAGCCATCCAAAATGTCTTCAAAAATTTCCCTGAAAGACTTCCTGACACATTTACTTTTCTGCAACTTTTTTATCCCAACACCCCACACATCATTTGCCGACGAGCAGCTCCAAATAATATGCTCAAGCGTTTCTTCCTCACCCAAACAAATTGAGCATTTCATGTCCTGCACCACTCCCCGACGCAAGAGATTGATTCTAGTAGGGAGTGAGTCGTTTAAAGCCCTCCACTGAAAATTTTTCACCACATTCGGAACATTCAGGCTCCAAACACGCCTCCACACCGAGCCATTGTTTGTTGTTTCCGATCCTCCGCCCTTCAAACTCATCTTCGTTTCCATCTCAAGATGGTAAGCGCTCCGGATAGAGAATATAATAAAGGAAAATGCTAGGGTTCTTCCCTTAGTGTTTTCTCAATCTTACGCAGAACATGTGTTGAAACAAGTGGCTCATATTCTATTAAAGGCCCATTGGGTGTAATTAGTTTATGTGGGCCTGGGGAACAAATAANTTTACTTTTCTGCAACTTTTTTATCCCAACACCCCACACATCATTTGCCGACGAGCAGCTCCAAATAATATGCTCAAGCGTTTCTTCCTCACCCAAACAAATTGAGCATTTCATGTCCTGCACCACTCCCCGACGCAAGAGATTGATTCTAGTAGGGAGTGAGTCGTTTCAAGCCCTCCACTGAAAATTTTTCACCACATTGGGAACATTCAGGCTCCAAACACGCCACCACATCGAGCCATTGTTTGTTGTTTCCGATCCTCCACCCTTCCAACTCATCTTCGTTTCCATCTCAAGATGGTAAGCGCTCCGGACAGAGAATATAATAAAGGAAAATTCTAGGGGTTCTTTCCTTGTGTTTTCTCAGTCTTACGCAGAACATGATTTAAAAATAAAAAATAAAAAATTGTAAGGGCTTCCACCATCAGTTTTTTTAGACATTAGCACCAAATTCGAGGCATTAGCACTAAACTAGGATGATCAAATCCATTTAGGGTAATATCATTCCTAAATGGTTAACCTTTCACCCTTAGGTTTTAGTTTTTAATCCAAAAACAAGTTTTAAAGCATTAGAACCTAAATATTAATCTCAAGAAACCATATCTTTGATTTTACTTTAATACGACATTAAGCAATTTATAATTATTATTAAATTGCGTAAAAGTTCAAGGGCCAAAGTGAANTTTTTAGACATTAGCACCAAATTTGAGGCATTAGCACTAAATTAGGATGATCAAATCTATTTAGGGTGATACCATTCCTAAATGGTTAACCTTTCACCCTTAGGTTTTAGTTTTTAATCCAAAAACAAGTTTTAAAGCATTAGAACCTAAATATTAATCTCAAGAAACCATATCTTTGATTTTACTTTAATACGACATTAAGCAATTTATAATTATTATTAAATTGCGTAAAAGTTCAAGGGCCAAAGTGAAGTTTTCCTTAAAAATTATTATTAAATGAAATAACAAAATGGGTCTCTCAACTATCTTTCACGTGTATCTTACACAAATTAGATAGATTCACAAATTCACTCTACGGAAATGGTTAAAATAATGATTTTTATCATTTTTCAAATAACAAATAAAAATATAGTGAAATACTAGGGGTTCTCCCCATAGTATTCTCCTAACGTTCTCCCAGACTTAGGTAAAACATGATTTAAGAAAAAATAAAATTGTAGTAACCTCTACCACCGGTTTTTTTAGGCATTAGCACCAAATTTGAGGCATTAGCACCAAAATTGAGGCATTAGCACTAAATTTAGAATGATCAAATGCATTTTGGGTGATACAATCCCTAAAGGGTTAACCTTCTATCCTTAGGTTTTAGTTTTGAATCCAAAAACAAGTTTTAAAGCATTAGAACTTAAATATTAACTCATAAAAATTAATATGTTGACAAAAAAACGGTACTATAATTTTATTTTTTCTTAAATCATGTTCTAGTAAGACTAGAAGAACGCTAGGAGAACACTACGTGGAGAACCCCTAGCAAATCCCGGTGATTTTTATGGCATGATAAATTTGTAAAAAAGAAGGTGTGTCACTTCTCTAGTTAATAATATTTTAATAAATATATAATTGTTGCAATAAACACTGACTTAATTTTAGTTTAATATTGAAGGGATTTTATTTCCAAGTATATTAAAGTTGAGATTGAAAGATATGTATTATATTGAGATCTGATTTTGAATTTTGAAATTATATGATTCGTTTACTGGAAAATACGGGGCATATTTTTGTTGTTATCAAGTATCAATTTTCCAAAATCAAGAACTTGTATCCTAAATTCCGACAAAGTTTTAACAACTAACATGTATTGTAGTAGGGGTGTTTATCCGGGTCGGTTATAACTAACCCGCAACTTATAACCGATTTAGTAATCGGTTATTAAAAACCGATAACTGACTAAGTCGGTTGTGGTTAGCGGTTTTAAGGGTTTGAGAAATGCGATTATAACCAATAACTTACTATATATATTTATATGAATAAATTTTTTTTAAAAAAATAATAATCCAAAACGGCGTCATTTTGGTGAGAGAATAAGCTGATACATTGATACCCGTAAGGGTTCATCTTATTCTCCTTGCCTCTCTAGTCTCACTTGCTCTCTCCCTGCGGCCTACCTCTTTCCTTGCCTCTCAATCGCTCATTTTCCTGCCTCTCAGTCATTCATCCTAATCGTAAATCACTCATTGTTCCCACGGCATTCATAGTGACGGCCCAAAACACATTAAAGCCCAATTTAAATTAAAGTGGTTATAACCGATTGGTTATTAGGTTGAATATCTGATAACCGTCGGTTATAAAAACATCCGATAACCGACTAGTTGGTTGCGGTTACAGTTATTAAAAATCAAATAACCGATAAGTCGGTTATCGGTTACAGTTATAGCAAATAACCGACGGTTATAATCAATTGAACACCCTTACATTGCAATCATAGGGCTATAATAGCCGAGTCAAGCTTTATGATTTCAAAATTAGCTCGTTTACGAAGATGCTTATTCGAGCTGAGCTATGAAATATACGTTCAAGCTCGACTTGTTTAAAACTTGGGCTAGCTCGAGCTCAAGCTCAAGTTCTTTAAAAATGCTATTCGAGTCGAGCTAGACTCAATTCAAGCTCGAGTTAAGTTATTAAATTTTTTAATGTATGATCCGAGCATAATTCAAGCCCGAATTTTAAAACAACCTGTAATCATTTATCTATAGTATAAATATAAATATTAAGTAATTTATATTACATATATTACTCAATTACAAACATACATACTTAAATTTATATAACTAATTTTAGTAATAAATTAATATTTATTTGTATATATATATACAAATATATAAACGAGCTATCGAGTCGGGCAAACAAACTGGTCGAGCTTTAAATGAGCTGAGCTCATTAGCTTCTATCGAGTTTTCTCGAGCGAGCCGAGTATGCATCATTTATTAATCGAGCGGGTTTCTACAGTATCAAGCTCGAGTTTGAATTAAGTTCAACTGAGCGAGTTGTCGAATGGACTGATTTATTTATAGCCCATGCAAATCACGCACCATAACAAAAACAAACAAAAAAAAGCCTCAAATTTTGAATATGCTTCATCATTTCCTAAAAAAATTGTAGTTCATTGGGAAATATATATAGGCATTCAGCTTTAACTACCACAAATGCGAAGTTAGAAAACTGCTTTCAATTTCTCTAGTCAGCCTCTGTGTATCTGTCATTGTCACGAGAGAGAGAGCCTGTAGATGTAGGTGCTTTGGAGGTATCATCATCACCACCAGTCATTTTAGAAATATGAACACCAGGAACTCCTCCCAGATCGGCTCCTCCAAGGGCTGTGCAGGTATCATCAATCACGGATCTGACTTACATAGTTACATGATGTTATTAAAAATAATAGCAAAAATAATAGCATGTATGCTGTAATAAAGCAACGGTTGATATTGAATCTTAAAGTTGATTTACTTTTAAAAGCTTTTAATAGGAGAGAGAAAATAAAAAAAAAATTAAGAGATTTAATCTTAACCATTACTTTTACTACATCATATTTAAAAAAAAATAAGAGATTTAATCTTAACCATTGCTTTTACTACATCATACATGCTGTTATTTTAATAACAGCATGTAAGTCGGATTCCATCATGACCACCAATCATTTTAGGAGGGTGTTTGTTAAAAACCAACACATTCCCTCAAGTTTCTCAACAATGTACTACTGTTCACATATTAAAAAAAAAATGATTGATATGAGAAAATGAAAAAGTGGTATTAAAAAGTAGAAAAATTTGTTTTGTAATGATTTTTTTTATTTGGATAGTAAATGATGTGATATAAAAAGTGAATGATTTGATTTTTTTTTTTTTTTTTTTTGAAAAAAATAAAGTGAATAGTGTGGTGAAATGTAAGGAAATGTGATAGAATAAGATGTTGTTTAATAAACAAGACCTAAAAATATGAACACCGGAGCTCTTCTCAAATCAGCTCCTCGATCCATGGACTGCTTCCAAGGATGTAGATGTAGGTGCTATGCAGCTATCATCATCATAACCATCAGTCATTTCAGAAATATGAACACCGAAAACTCCTCCCAAATTAGAAACAACACGAGGAATTCTAGCAGCCGCGTCGAAATAATGATCAGCTAATAGGTCAGCATCCAAAGGAATAGGATTCCTAAGACTGCCAACAACGAGCTGAAAAAATCAAGAGAACCCATATATAATAAAGCATGTGGTTTTTGCTCTAGGGCCGAGGAAGATAAGTTACTTATGCATTGAATTGAATCTGTTTGTAACATATATGATATTATAACTGAAAATTAGTCATGAGTTAACGAATATTGATGTACATAAATAGGTCTTGAATGTTTGATTTTTATATAAGTATATATAACTTGTAATTTCGTAACTTCGATTATAATGTTTTCATACCTTTTTACTATATAATATAAAAATGTTATAATCGTGATCTTTCTTCAATTAAATTGGATATTGTGATTTGTGTTGTGTGAATACATGAAAAGGCTTGAGAAGTGCGTGAATAAAATTTTTCTTCGAGTTGAATTTTTCAAACTACTCTAATAAATGTTGAGCGTTACATTAAGAGAAGTAATAATATGATGTTTGTCTGAAATGAAGTGATGTGATGATTGTGTCAGTCAGTCAAACAATTGAAAAGAAGAAACAAGTTCTTTTTAAAAAAAAAAAAATTATTCACTAAATATGGTGTGTAAATGATGCTTAACATTTATTAGAGTGAAGAAAATATCAATTAAGTAGTTTGTGTTTGGTGTTGTGTGAAATGTGAAATGTGAATACATGAAAAAGCTTGAGAAGTGCGTGAATACAATTTTTCTTCGAGTTGAATTTTTTCACACCCTAATAAATGCTGAGCGTTACATTAAGAGAAGTAATTAATATGATGTTTGTGTGAAATGAAGTGATATGTGATGTTTGTGTCAGTCCGTCAAACAATTGAAAAGAAGAGTCGAGCTTGTTTTTTGTTTTTATTCACTAAAATATAGCGTATAAATGATACTTAACGAAGAAAATATCAATTAAGTAGTTTGTGTTTGGTGTCGTCTCCGTGTGAATACATGAAAAAACTAGGGAATTGCCTAATAAAATTTTCTTTCAAGTTGATTTTTTTTTTTTAAAAAAAAAACTATTCAAATAAATACTGAGCGTCAATATTAAGAGAAGTAATGTGATGTTTCTGTGAAATGAAATGATGTGTTGTTTGTGTCAATTTATCACACAAATGAAAAGAAGAGTCAAGCTAGTTTTTTGTTTCTTTCTATTCAATCAACTAATTTGTGAAAAGTCAGATGCCCTTGCATTTCCGTAACTTGTCATAAGTAATTATATGGATTAAAACACTTTAATATAAAGTCAGATGCCAAACACAGTGAACACTTAATCAATAGAAAAAAAACACTTTATTGTTATAAACAATATTCTTTTTGGTAATTTGCCCTTGAAATCCCACTTTTATAGAAATATTATCCAAACACTTAGACTCTATTATTTTTAGAAAAATTCTTAAATCATTTATAAACTCAAGATTTAAAATTATTTATCCATTTTTTTATTATTGTTCTTCGTTGCATTCTATTAAGTCGGCTGCATCAGAAACATACATGAATATTGAATTGAGAATAACTTCAATTCAGATGTGACAAAAAGGTGGGTTTTTTTGCCCACCACTCACATGCTGCCACCTCACTTAAAGAGAAAAAAGTGCAAAAAAAAAATTCTACATCCTACCTCATGAGACCACGACGCAGAAGAGAGAAAAGAGAGTCTCACGATGCAGCAAAGAAAGGAAAGAGAAAGAAGAGAAAGGAGGAGAAGGAAGAAGGAAGAAAGCTGAGACCCATAGTGTAGAGCCGACCAGCCTTGATTTGGCTGGCCACCGAGACCGTCGGTGGCGTCTCGCCAATGCTTTTCTTTAGGGTTTTTTTTTTTTTTCGATGGGTATGGTTTTTTCTTGGTTTTTAGGATGATTAAATCCAAAAAGGGTTAACTTTCCCCTATAAGTTTTAGTTTTGAGGCATTAGAAACGAGTTTTGTGGCATTAGAATCAATTTTTGAGGCATTAGAAACGATTTTTTAGGCTGGCCGGATCTTTTTTTTTTTTTGGTTAGCCAGAGAGGAAAAAACCCATTGGGGGTGGCCGGATCTCTCTCCCCTGGCCGTTGGGGTGGATTGCGGCCACCCCCAGGCCTGATCTTTTTTTTTTTTTGGGTTCGCCGTTGACAAAAATGGCCACTGGGGTGGCCGAATCTCTCTCCCCCTGGCCGTTGGGGTGGATCGCGGCCACCCCCAGTGGCCGGATCTATCTTCTTTTTTTTTTGCCGGAAAAGTCGCCGGAAAGGGTAGTGGCTGGCGGTGTCTGTTCACAGGAGGTGGGCGGCGGGCAGCGGTGGTGGCGGCATCTGGGTGGTTATGGTTGGTTGATTAGTTAATGGGGTGTTTTGGTTTTATTTTAAATCTATGTATTTTTCTTAAAATGTTGAGGTGTCAACTTATTATTGGTGGGCAAAAAACCTCCCTCTTCTATCATGACCAGATGGTAGTTGCTCTCTATTGCATTTTCATCGGTTGCGAAGTAAGACTTGAAGGACTCGTGTGAAAAAAAAAAAAAAACCAAAAAACAAAAAAGAAAAAAGAAAAAAGAAAAAAGAAAGACTTTTGAAGGATGTCTGTCCCACACGGATGGTTGACAAAAGAAAAAGCAAAAAAGAAAGACTTAGAAGATGAAGGAATAAATATCGATCTATAAATGGGCGCGGCAGTTGCTCTTGCTTATTAGTTGCAGCTACAGAGTCTTAAATCCTACAACAGATCCAATTGCTGCCACTCTTTGCTCTGTCTGGCTCTCCATTGCTCTCTTCGATCGAGCATATTAGGTCTTTTCATTGTTTATATAATCTCTAAGGAGACACAAATAAGGTACATATCGATCAGTTTAACTTAATCAACTAGTAAAGTAGTATACTCAGGGTTGTATTTTTTTACGTTATATATATATTAATTTTCAATGAAATTGGTAAAAATATTTTTTTTAAAAAAAATATATATATTTGTTATTTCATTATCATGCCTTATGCTGCACAGTTTTAGAGTGAAAATTATTTTTGCTTCTGCTCTGAAGAAATTCCTATATATGGTGTACAATATGGGGAGATTGCAATTAGAATTGATGAAAAATGGTGTCGCCTAATCAATTTTCCATTTTTTTAGATTGATTCTTCATTTTGGTCATTATGAGTCAACGCATTCGTCAGCAAGAGAATGGGGAGATAAGCTTTACTATGATGAGTGGACGTGAGCGTCAGCAGGAGAACGGGTATGTGCTAATTACTAACTCTCTCTCTCTGTATATATATATACCTCTAGATTTATATGATAATTAATTAATTATCATCGTAAACATGTTTCATTTATTCTGTATGCATGGCAGTTTATTTTATCGAAAACACTCTTAAAATGCTACTTGTGACAGATTTAGATATCCTATAAAACTATTTTATATATTAGATTTAGATTTTGTTTTTTACTATCCCACCCTAAAATCATTTAAAATGTTAACTTTTGATTATTGGAAATTTGGAAGATAATATTGCTATTTTTAGGTACTGTTTAACAATTTGAAAAACTATAAAGCTATTGTATTTTTTGTTTGGGTAAAGTCTACATATCTTCCTTAAACTACTATCTAATTGACAGTGTCCTTTCAAACTTTCAATTGTAATAAACTGATATTGTCCTCTCCAAAATACTAAAATATTGTCAATGTCCTTCCTTAAGGCTAGCAAAAAGATAAAAATGTCCTTATATATTTTTCAATAAGACAAAAATACCCTTATAATTTTTTTTAAAAAAAATTAATTTTAAAAACGAAAAATTTTAATTTAAAAAATAAAACGAAAATTTTCAATTTTTATAAAAAAAAATCGAAATTTTTTAATTTTTTTCTTATGGAAAAGATTTTTTTTTTTATTTTAAATTTGGTCACCCCTTGTAGCTTTTTTTTTTTTTTTTTAGGCTTTTTTCTAGAAGTTTTAGTATTTTTTGTTTTTATTTTATTAAGGGTAGTTTTGTCATTTGGAGGGACATTGATAATATTTTGATAGTTTATGAAAAAATAATGTTAATTGAATGGTAATTTAAGAAAGGTATATCAATCGACTTTCTTCTTTTCTTGGGAGGCTCTTTGTGGATTGTGCTAGGCCCAATGATAGATGAAGAAAATGAGGCCGAGAAACCCCAATACAATCATTTATGGTAGTGGCATAAGGCCTATGGGCCGTGGGACTATTAAAAAAAGTGAGTGATGCTAAGGAGCACTATTTTCTTCGAACTTCATTAGAAAAAAGTGATGTTCATGACACATTTGGAATTGAAAAAAAAAAAAAACAAAAAAACAAAAACAAACAAACAAACTTTCTCATGTAAAAGTACTTAGTAAATAGAAAGCAAAATGCATATGAAAATGATATATAAATATGAACTTATTCTTTGCTTGTTACATTTAGCTCGATCAGCAATTGGGATATCGAGAAGCAATTTGGTGGCCAGGATGACACAAAGGGAGCTTCCATGTTTAAGTGGCATGTGATATTTCTAGTGTCATGTGTGATTGCAGTACTATATGTGGATCCTTTGTTCTTATACCTTCCTGTGATCAACCAAGATCACAAGTGTCTTTTTTTAGATGAAAGATTAATGATCATAGTTATTTGTTTCCGATTGATCTTCGATTTGATTTATGTTGCGTATATCATCTTGGGATTTCGTTGTGCTTATAAAGACGAGGAGGTTAGTCGTATATCTGGACGAACTGTGTTTGTTACAGATGCTTGGAAAATAATAAAGGGGTATTTATGGTCGTATAACTTTCTAGTTGACATCCTCGCTATTCTTCCAATCCTACAGGTAATTAAGGGAAACATTTTCTAGCAATTTTCCTTTCCTGTATTAATTAGTAGATCTTACGCATGCTGGTTGTAATTTGTCCAGGTTTTAGTTCCATTTATTTTTGCAAAACTGAGAAGCTCGGGATTTTTGGACATAAGGAAGATCCTAAGCCCCTTTTTTCTGCTGCAATCTTGGCCAAGAGTTCTTCGAATCTACCTAACATGGAAAAAACATATCAAAAGTTCCAGTAAACTCCATAAAAGAGTATGGATTAAAGCTGCATTTAATATCTTTTTATACATCCTTGCCAGTCAAGTAAGTTTGATTATCTCATCTTAATTTTTTTGAATTCTTATTTCAGTTTTGCTTCAATAAGTCTCATTTTTCTCAAATTTTAAGGATTTTTCTAATTTAGTGTTATACATGATTTTTTTTAAATCATGACCATGGATATTATCCATTTCATTTCAAACGAATAAAATCCTATTCCAGTTTTGATCAATTGTGAGGCTTTGGTTAAGCATTGATCAAGGATTTATATTAATCCTTGGATTGCGGCAGGTATATATAGATCGATGATCATGGATGGCCAAACTACTGTGTGCATTTAATTAATAATTCAAATAATAGGTAGAAAAAATCACACAAGCAATTAATTAAGCATCAAGAGAGCAACACATAAGTAAACGTCAAATTTACATGCATTAAAAAATATTACGTAACAAATCCGATCCAGTATAATAAAATAGAGATTACAACACTCTTTTATGCCTCAATACTTGGGTTCAAAGAAAATTGAGAAATACAAAAATTTCAATTTTTCTAAGAAACTAGGGGTAATTACCTTTTTCCCAATCAACTATAACGCATTGTCACTTTGCCCCCTTGAACTGACAACTCTACTGTCCGACCCCATCAAACTATCATTTTGTGTCCAAAACCTCCCTTCTATTAGTCAAAGGCGTTAACTCAGACAGTCAACCTGTCACTTTGCTCCCATGAAGTACAACGCATTGTCACTTTGACTATCTGAGTTAACGCATTTAACTAACGGAATGAGGGTTTTAGGTACAAAATAGTAGTTTGATGGGGTCGGATAATAGAGTTGTCAGTTTATGGGGGCAAAGTGAAAATGTATTGTAGTTTATAGAGACAAAATGTAATTATCCAAAAAAACTATAACATTCTCATTACAAACTAAATCAGTCTATCAAAACCAATACCACAACAAAATCCTCAATTTTAAATACTACAACCCCCTATGAGCCCAACTCCTTCTCAAAATCATCTAGTATATTACTACTTAATTTTTCCATTTTCGTTTTAAGTGGAAGTAGTATTCTCTCCTCTTTTTTGTTTTTTTTCCTAGCATATATGCAGAGTTTACTTATCTTTAAGAGTCTTGCTGGTGTTTTAGGAAATTGGTGGCCTTTGGTACTTTTTCTCTGTCCGACGAGAGACAGGTTGCTGGCTAAAAGCTTGCGAAAAGGATAGCGGATGTACCCCAATCAGTTCTTTTAAATGTGGTCGCAATTCATCAGAAAATTACAAATTTTTAGATGGTGCTTGCCCTATACACCCACCAAATACAACGCTATTTGATTTTGGAATATACCAGAACGCCCTTGAATCTGGTATTGTGTCGTCCACAAATATTTCACAAAAGATCCTATATTGTTTTTGGTGGGGCTTCCGAAATTTGAGGTTTGTACATATTGGACTCTCTATCACTCCAGTATGATTTTTCTCTATGTTTGTCTTTTCCTATCAATAAGCACGTGGTGCTACAAATTCCTTTTTTTAAAAAAAATAATAATAATAATAAATCTGAGAGTTTAAAAAGGAAAAAATATAAATTTGAAAGTTTTTTTTAAGAATACCCAAAAAAAAGTCCGACTACCACACATTGATTAATTAATTCTATTATTATTTCCTCATACATTAATATAGTTCTCCAATTTTTGCAGTTCTTTTGGTCAAAACCTTCAAACAAGTACTAATTTTTGGGAAAACTGCTTCGCAGTTTGTATTTCAATATATGGTTTGCTATTGTTTTTGTACTTCATCGGTAATGCCCAGGTTAGTGCTCGACATTTTTTATTATTATTATTATTTAAGATTCTAAACCTTTTTACATAATGTAATTAGGTGTGTTATCAGAATCAGATCAGAGTTTGTGTATGCATATAATAGAAGGACATGCACTTGCTATAAGTACTGGGACAAAGAATCTAGAAAAAGCCAAATTAAAAAATTTATCTACTTAATTATCTTTTATCTATGTTAAGGCCTTTATTATTAAGCTGCATTTGTTGCAACTGCTACCCACCAAAATATCCAGAACTACCTTTTGTTTTGTTGTTCTGTTTTTTTCCATGACCAATGTCGGTGCCCTCCTAATCTTGATATTTTGTCATTCTTGAACAACAAATCTATAATGATTTTTCAAATGGTCAAGAAACATCCTTTTAACAAGATGTGGTTTAATTAGATTGTGATATCAATCTAAGGCTATTTAGATACTTGAATTACCTACTTAATTGACCCACTCATTTCTGCCAAGGGTAGACTCAATGGTCGACTGCTCGATCTATTAAATCTCTTACCAAAGTTCGGCTAGAAATTGGAATAGAATGGTCGGAATTTTGAGCAACTCAACCGATCCCTTTATCTCAAATTTGTTTGTAGAGACCACAATATTTATGGCTGCAAGATCTGTGGCGATCACCATGTGGCTCCCAGATCTGTCTATGGTCACCGACTTTCTATATACTAGGTTTCTATCTCAAATTTACTTTTTTAGGTATTCTATGTCTACTAGGTTTACCTTTTTTTAATCTACTAGGTTACTTGCCTATCACTCATAGCCTCTCTATAAATAGAGGCCTTTGTATTCATTATTATCATTAGACTCAATACAATGTAATCCATTATTCTCTTCCGCTCTCTCTCCTTCTTCTGCTCTCTATAATATATTCAACAATATATTTAATAGGGTGAAAGTAATACAAAATAATCTTTCATTTTTTTTACTTCGGCACCTCAAAAAAAATTTGTTATACAATCCGGCCCTTCTAGTTAAATTCTTAGTATATATTTATAAATTATACCATTTATTTCTTGGCAAAGAAGATTCTTTTGTTCAAGATATATCAATCTTGACATTTGTTTACAATTAATTTGATAAATGGGGTGGCATCCCCCACATGTCCCATGAGCGTCTAATCATATATATATATATATATATATAAGCCGAGTTTTGATGTTGGGAGTACTTAAAATTGTGACACGTGTCCATACTTTTTAATAAATACAGCAGACCTAATATGTAAGAGGCAGATTTTATAGAGTTTTCGATTGTTTTTTCTGAATTAAAAAATACACTTCAATTCTTTTATTTCTTTTGATTTTTTATTTTTGATTTTTGTTTTTGTTAGAACAGTTATTTTTCAATTATATTGGTATTTTCATTTTTTTTTTCTTTATATCTTTCTTTTGATTTTTTATTTGAAGATTTTTTAGTTTGTGTTGTTGTTCATTGAGTAATTCATTTTTCTGTTTACATGCTTAATTAATGGATGACATTGATTTTTAAGGTTTTATTGGAATCAGGAAACGTATACTATAAAAAAAGACAATTCTTTCAATTATATTAAATTTTTTTTTTTAGTATTTTATCTTTATTTCATGTGGTTATGTTCTTCCATTTTTTCCCCTTTAAATTTTATACTGATTTATATATTATTTTTTATTCAAATTGATTATTTTTCTTCGGTAAATTTTGCATTGAATTTAGAGAAATGATAGTGAAAGAGAGTTTCCTATCAATCCAATAAGGAAAGACTTGGTTGCTCTATTGGAGACTTTAATGAAGATTTTATTCTAGCAAATCAAATAATCCAGCAATCAAATATATTTTATTTTATTATTTACATTATTTAAATTAGGATTTTATTTAACTGTATTTTTTTCTTTATTATTCTAGAAATTTCCATAATAAGCTTAGGTTTACTTTTGCTCCAAGTTTGCTTATTGTTACAAATACAGCAAACCTAATATGTAAGAGGCAGATTTTATAGAGTTTTTGATTGTTATTTTTGAATTAAAAAATACACTTCAACTCTTTTCTCTCTTTTGATTTTTGATTTTTTTTTTTTTGTTCCTTATATATATATATATGTATATATATATATATATATTCCTAACGTATACATTATTTTTATTCAAATTGATTACTTTTAATCAATAGTAAGAGATAGTTCTCTATTGTTATTTTTTGTTGAATATTTTTTAGTTTGCGTTGTTGTTCATTAAGTAATTCATTTTTCTGTTTACATGCTTAATTAATGGATGACATTGGTTTTTAAGGTTTCATTGGAATCGGGAAACGTATATTGCAGAAAAATACAATTTTTTCTATTATATTAAAAATTTTATTTTTAGTTTTTTATCTTTATTTCATGTGGTTATGTTTTTCCATTTTTTTCCCTTTAAATTTTATACTAATTTATATATTATTTTTTATTCAAATTGATTATTTTTCTTAGGTAAATTTTACATTGAATTTAGGGAAATGATAGTAAGACAGAGTTTCATATCATTATGTTTGCTACGAGGTATGACTTTTTTTTATTACGTTAATGTTTATTGAGTAGGGATGACTTTTTTATTACGTTGATGTTTATTGAGTATGGGCTTCTTTTTTTTTTTTTCCTATGTGTCCTAAAAGTAGTTCATTGTACGTTATATATATGTTGTTATGTTATTTCATTCTTCTTCTTTTTTTCCTTATATTTTGTTCTAATTTATAT
>CM017324.1:8333524-8355819 GCA_006937295.1 Carpinus fangiana
GTCGAAGATGAGAAATGGCGAAGGGAAATGGCGAAGAAATCTCCACAGGTTCGCTGCCGTTGCTGTCGCAGGGCTGGGACCACGAGACAACAGTGGGTCGTTGTCGTGCTTGACCAAAAAAGCCACAATCTGTCGCCTGTGCGTCGAAGATGAGAAATGGCGAAGGGAAATGGCGAAGAAATCTCCACAGGTTCGCTGCCGTTGCTGTCGCAGGGCTGGGACGAGTTCGACAACAGTGGGTCGTTGTTGTGCTTCACCGTGTGGGTTTGTGGGTTTGTTGGTGTTAAAAACGTGCGTGGACCAGCGTGGGGGAGGACCAGCGTGGGTGAGAGAGTAAGGGACACTGAGGAGAGGGGCAAAATTGGAAAATTTTGGGTTAAACACGCACGTGAGGCGCACGTGTGAGATATTCCGTCCAAGTTGACGGGTAAGGTTGACAGAAGGTCCTTTTTGTAAGTTTTTGAAACTTTGGGGGGGTGAACTGCCACTTTTTAAACTTTGGGGTTTAAATTGAAAAACCCCTGAAACATCAGGGGGTAAAGTGAATTTTGCCCTAAATTAAACAAATACTAAACAAAAACCAGTCTTAGAAAAGGAATAAAAATAAAAAACCAAAGAAAAAAAATGTTATAAAGGAATTAATTAAATTCAAACAAAGGTTGATTTTTGACTTATATATATATATAGTGACGGTTGGATGGATCAAATTAAACAAATACTAAACAAAAACCAGTTGTGACAGATATCCTAAAATTATTTTATACATTATATTTTTCTTTTTTATTTTTACCTTTCTTTTTATTAACCACAGGTAAGTGCCTAATATTAAATGTTATTTTACCCAAGCTCTTCAAATTTCAAAATTTGTTAACCGCGCGTGTTTGACTGTTTTGAATTATATATATCACAGTCACCATTATTTAGAATCACGGGTGGTTTAAGGTTTAGGGCTTAGATTAATTGTTGGTTATATGTTTAGATCAGAATTAAAATTACCAATTTTAATTATTTTGTCATGTTTGTGTTTGAAAAGCATATACTTAAATTTGACATGGATAAAATCTAACCTGATTTAAGCTTCTTGCAATACTTTGGTGATGCGCAAGCCATTTTGATCAAACTTGCTTTGTGGATGATTAATATTGTTGCTTTGTACGTGGATGACTAACTTAATTATTATTATTATTATTATTTCTCTAGAGAATACGAAGAAATTTAATTAGAGAATTAGTTAACCATACAACTTGACAAGGGTGCTTAATTATTGATCAAATTTGTAATTTACATTGCATTCAAAAAATTTGTTTCACCCGTACAAAATCTCATTATTTACTATGTACGTACAAGTTGAGAATGCTATTCGAGTCAAGTTGGACTCAACTCGAGCTTAAGTTAAGTTATTAAATTCTTTAATGTATGATCCGAATATAGTTTAAGCTCAAATTTTAAAATAACCTCTAAATATCTATAGTATAAATATAAATATTAAGTAATTTATATTACATATATTACTTAATTACAATCATACATACTTAAATTTATATAACTAATTTTAGTAATAAATTAATATATATTTGTATTTATATAATATATATATAAATACAAATATATAAACTAGCTAATGAGTCGGGTAAATAAACTAGTCAAGCTTTAAACGAGCTGAACTCGCGAGCCCCTATCGAGTTTTCTCGAGCAAGTCAGGTATGCATCATTTACTAATTGAATAGGTTTCTACAGTAACGAGCGAGTTTCTACAATATCAAGTTCAAGCTCGAATCGAGTTAAATCGAGCGAGTTGTCGAACGGACTGATTTATTTATAGCCCATGTAGATCAGGCACCATAACAAAAACAAACAAAAAAGCCTCAAATTTTGAATATGCTTCATCATTTCCTAAAAAAAATGTAGTTCACTGGGAAATATATATAGGTATTCATCTTCAACTGCCACAAATGCGAAGTTAGAAAGCTGCTTTCAATTTCTCTAGTCAGCCTCTGTATTTGTCATTGTCGTGAGAGAGAGAGAGAGAGCCTGTAGATGTAGGTGCTTTGCAGGTATCATCATCACCACCAGTCATTTTAGAAATATGACCCAAATCGGCTCCTCCATGGGCTGCTTCCAAGGATGTAGATGTAGATGTAGATGTAGGTGTTGTGCAGGTATCATCATCACCACTAGTCATTTTAGAAATATGAACATCGGGAGCTCCTCTCAAATCTGCTCCTCCATGGACTGCTTCCAAGGATGTAGATGTAGGTGCTATGCAGGTATCATCATCATCACCATCAGTCGTTTCAGAAATATGAACACCGGAAACTCCTCACAAATTAGAAACACGAGGAATTCTGGCAGCCGCGTCGGAATAATGATCAACTAATAGGGCAGCATCCAAAAGAACAGGATTCCTAAGACTAGCAACAACGAGCTGAAAAAATCAAGAGAGCCCATAATAAGGCAATATCTTAAGAACACTAGAAACATTAGAAAAGCAAGCAAGGGCTATATAGCAGCTTACTTGTATGGGTTCGGCCGCAATCAGTACACCCGCGACACCACCAAAAACTTCACCATTAGGCTTCGCCAAAGAGATCTTTAACTGGCCATGTATGCGACGTACATCACGACGTACATCACCCCTTCCGGTTCCAGATGATGTACATGATCCGGTTAAGCGCAAAATCTTAAAGCGACCCTGCAGGATGAAAGAACAAACAAAAACCTTTAAATTTCTAATTTCTTATAAACGAATTGAACCAAATGGTAACAGTAACACTAAAATGATTGAAGGTAAATTCTCCGGTAACTGGAGAATTATAGTAATAAGTTGACAAATATATATATAATTATTCCTCTCTCTCCCCTTCTTTTGTAGAGAGAGACAGGGAGATAGAGACAGAGACAGAGATGTATGTATCTGCATGCCTGCATGTGTGTTGGTTGTGTGCATACTTATATACGTAAACATGTGTATTTTTGTGTCTACACCATTTCTAGCTATCCAACATCACCAACAAATTACTGATATTGTCTATAAAACTAGTAAAACGATAAAAAGGTCAAGAAAAAACGAAAAAATGAGGGAAAAAGGAAAGATAAAAGAAGATTCAAACGTACATCATATTTTGTAGTAGGACCGGAAGGACCAAAATGGTGAATTACAACGCTGGAGAGCACACCAGTAGCAAAAATAATAACAACTGAGCGAGGACCCTGAGAACATAACGATACCCTGCTAACGATATCCTGCAAATGACAACACATAAAAGTCTTAATGTACCAATAATAGAAACTCCAAGCAAATTCTCTCACATTCATCTAATATATGTTACCTCACCGGTCTGTACAGTGAGTACATGAGCGGTGAAATCTCCATCACCTGCTGTGGCTGCAGCATAGTGATCACCTGCATAAAAAGTTCGTACGTGTGAAACAACTATAAAAATATATTTTACCAAAAATTGACTTCACTTTCAAAGCAAATTTAAATTCAAGATCATGATAAAGTTTTTCTATTTCTTCCACTAATACCAATTTTGATTGTTAAATATATTGTTGAATATATTATGGAGAGTGGAAGAAGAGAGAGAAGAGAGAGAACGGAAGCATATAATAGACTACATTGTATTGAGTAGCTTCAGATGACTGAGTCTACCTCGCTCGAACCACAATCATCTGAAGCTACTCAATACAATGTAGTCTATTATATGCTTCCGCTCTCTCTCTTCTTCCGCTCTCCATAATATATTCAACAATATATTTAACATTGATAATGCACCTAATCAGTGGATGGAGGCAATTTGATCGAGAGAGATCGTAAATCCAACGACATGGAACTCCAACGTTAATCAACCACTAACTCCATCTCTTTATGGTGAGGGGAATTTTCCTCAACATCATCTCCTTGATCGACTTGGAAAAGTTCCCCAGGGTTAAGAGCTTAGTCTTAAAAGGTTATGATAAGTACTGATAACTTGAGTTTCATTGATTTAGTACGTACACTAAAAAACCTTAAGGCTAGGTTAATTGGTACACTAGAATTCTGGTCTCACTCTTTCTTCATTTGAGTTATCAAACTTTTTACTTAAAAGATGATGGATGATTGATTAGGGATAGCTTACGCACTTAGTTTGTCACTTCTTTGCATTGGATCTGTTTATTATGTGCTGTCACTTAGTTTATTTAAAAATGTAGTATATAATATTACTCTTAACGAGTAATGCTATTATAAATTACAACTATACCTTAAATCATTCTCATTAAAAAATACCGCCACATAAACTTTGCCGGAATTCTTACAAGAATCCTCGAAGAGCCTAGCTTTATCAACCCAGAAAAATTCACAAAGTCCACAACATCAAAACTTCCATACCCACCATGCATAATTATTTTACGACCAAAGACAACGACAACATAATTAACAACAATAACAATAAAAACTGAAAATAACCCAAATAGCAGAATCAAGAAACTCTTAAAAAGATATTCAAAACGGATATATTAATATTATAACGCAAAATTAGATATCAAGATTTTTTTCTTTTTTCTTTTTTGTTTAATTGCAGGAAGCGCAAGAAACTCACCCATAGAAGCCAATAACAGGCACTCAGACATTGCAGACGGAAGGCCCACTCTGTCCCCATCGACCCTGAATTCCCTAGGCCGCCCCCCACTCCCCCTCTTCACTAAGCCCGTTAGGCCGGACAACCCTTCCCCTGAGCCCACTGCCACGATTGGCCAATCTTTCTCTGCGTCCGCGCCCACCGCCACGATTGGCCCAGCTTTCTCTGCGCCCGCGCCCGCGCCCGCGCCTGGCCTATCAACATCAGGCACCACCAAGTCGGTCATATCTGAAATACTTATATCCCCCACTAAGCCCGTTAGGCCGGACAACCCTTCCCCTGAGCCCACCGCCAAGATTGGCCCAGCTTCCTCTGCGCCCGCGCGGCGCGCCCACGCCCACGCCCACGCCCGGGCAATCAACATCAGGCACCACCAAGTCGGTCATATCTGAAATACTTATATCCCCCATGGACCAAGAAAACCAAGAGAATTCTAAAAGGTAATGAGAACCAAGTTAAACACAGAGAGAGAGAGAGTGTTTGGCTCTGACAAAGATGAAGAAAGAGTGCAAAAGGCGCCAGAAGAGAAAATGAAATTTGTTCGATTGAATTCGGATTCTTGGAAAGTAGCGCAATGGTGAGAAAACTAGAGCTCGCTCAGCACCTATTTTATACAGGGAACTCTTATTTTCTCGTCTCCCAAGAATGCCCATTTAACATTTCTCTTATTCATTTGTTATTTAAATTTTTCTAAGCAACAATTTCTGAAAAATTGACTCGGGGTTTGGGATTGAGATTCATGGCAATTGGAGTAAGCTACAAGTTTCCTTTTGTGTCCGTCTTAAAAAAAATTCATTGACAATTCTCCCACTTAATATAAAATAATCAAATAATTTAAATTTTAAAAATAAATATAAAATAAAATAATAAAATATTTTTTTTTAAACATGGCCCGGTTTGGCCACCCCATTTTTCCCCTAGGGGTAGTGGGGCTCAGGGGGTTCGGCCACCCCCAACCAGCCTTTGGGGTGGCCGACGCCACCCCCCTAGATTGAGCTGGGGTGGCCGATGCTTAGCACTAGCTATACACTATAGCATACATTAGGGTGTACCCTAATATAGCTCATTTAATAGCTTAAATTTGTTATACCTTATAAATGCCAATAAAATCTTCTCTCTTTACAATGGAACAAGATCTTCTTTAGATCATCGGGGTTTGGGATTGAGATTCATGGCAATTGGAGTAAGCTACAAGTTTCCTTTTGTGTCCGTCTTAAAAAAAATTCATTGGCAATTCTCCCACTTAATATAAAATAATAAAATAATTTAAATTTTAAAAATAAATATAAAATAAAATAATAAAATAATTTTTTTTTAAACATGGCCCGGTTTGGCCACCCCATTTTTCCCCTAGGGGCAGTGGGGCTCAGGGGGTTCGGCCACCCCCAACCAGCCTTTGGGGTGGCCGATGCTTAGCACTAGCTATACACTATAACATACATTAGGGTGTACCCTAATATAGCTCATTTAATAGCTTAAATTTGTTATACCTTATAAATGCCAACAAAATCTTCTCTCTTTACAATGGAACAAGATCTTCTTTAGATCATTTGAACTGGATAATATTGAAAAGACAAAAATATCCCTCTACTATAACTCTATAACTAACTGAATATTATCCAGTCCATTTGAGCTAGAAATGATCTTTTCTTTTTTTTTTTGACATGTCCACACAAGAAGGGGAGGAGGATTCAAACTAGTGACCTCCGCATCATTAGGCGTAGTCACAGCCGATTGAACTACCTTTTGGAGACGCTAAAGAGGATCCTAATTCCTTTTGAATGTGGGACATAATTCATTCAATGCTATTTAAAACATTCCCAAGTATGGGTGTCAATACGGTTACGGTTAGCGGTTAGTGCCACTAACCGCTAACCGTAACCGCCCTAGCGGTTAGTAAACCGCAACCGCTAACCGTTAGGCGGTTAGCGGTTAACCGGCCGGTTAGCAGTTAGTAAAATTGGTAACTGTCCATTAACCGCTTTTTCAAAATTTGACTTTTTTGGGCTTTTTCAGTGTCTCTTTGGTCCCAATTACTATAAAAAAAAGCCCATATTGAAAAATAAAAAATATTTGACCCAAATTTATATTTACTTGTACTTTTCCAACAAAGACAAAGAAAAAAAATCAAATAAAAGAAAAATAAATCAAAAAAAATAATGGATTGGGCATGCCTGCAGCTCCAGTGACCAGTACTCTTACTGAATCCTTCTCTATGTTTAGAAAGCTCCACATATATCTAACAAGCTTCCACTGACTAGTACTCTTACATTATGATCATATTTACTTAATCAAGTTTGAGATCTTTTAATCATAATACTTCAATTATTGTTATAAGTATCACATTGTTGAATCTAATATCAATTACTTAATTTGATATTATATAGTCATATGATCTTAATAATTAAATTAGATATTACGATTAACGATTTACATTGTGATAATATTTACTTAATCAAGTTTGAGATCTTTTAATCTTAATACTTCAATTATTGTTATAAGTATCACATTGTTGAATTTAATATCAATTACTTAATTTGATATTATATAGTCATATGATATTATGATCTTAATAATTAAATTAGATAGATTTTGTTTACCTCTCTCTTTGATTGAGAATTGAGATAGATTTTGCTACCCTTTTTACTTATATTAGTATGAACTTGTATACCTATAACTTATGACCTATGAATATGTATGTATAATTTGTTATTATATAATCAAATGATTTTATAATTAATTGATCATGTAATATAATCATATAAATTATAATGATAATATATTAATACTCAAAGTGTGATTTAATTATCTAAAACAAAAATGTGATTTAATTATTAATGATCAATTGATTATGTAATATGTATAAATATTATTATAATTATAATTATAAAAATATAGTATATAAAAAGCGGTTAGTGGTAGCGGTTATAGGGTCTATAACTGCTAACTGCTAACCGCTAGGCGGTTATAGCGGTTAGCGGTTAGCGGTTAGGCGGTTAAGCGGTTGGCAGTTATAATGGTTAGTGGTTGACGGGCGGTTATTAACCGCCCGCATTGACACCCCTATTCTCAAGACACAAAATTATATGTATATATATATTTATTTTGAAAATATTTTAATAGAATATTATGTTGGTACATGTGATTATGGTAATTCAAACCATCGCCTCAATTTCTAAATTTCTAAAAGTGTCACAAGTACACGTAATTAAGTGAAATGCCTATTAGACCCTTTCGTCCATTTTTTTGACAGAAATCTATGTCATCTCACTTAAAATAATGACACGTGACCCTTATACCACATATTTTAACCAAATTAGAATATCCTATGACGTGGTCGTATATCGCAGGTAGTAACTACGTTTTTTGTGTCAAGTGGAGTGTTACATGAATATGTAACAGATCGAGTAACTCGCCTATCAATCGAAAGAGAGACCGAATGTAGTTTCTTCTTTCTACCAATTTTGATAGATTTTAGGTTCTGAGGGAACCTAGACCTTAGATTCTGAGGGAACCTAGACCTTAGATTCTGATGGAACTTAGACCTTTTCAAACACAAGGTTTGGGGATTAAATTTGCATAACTTTATTATAAAATTGCTCTCTAATAGAGAGGACTAGGTGTTGAGGAGGTTTAATCCTCCCCCAACTCTGTATCATAAGCCTTATCCCTAGGAAATAATGCTTATATTAAAAGACTACTTTAATTAAAAGACTTCTACGTAGCTTCACAGAGCTCGACTCCAACTCAAGGTCCAACCCTTGTAAAAGACTTCTTTAAGCAAAATACTAACATATAGCACTACGGTGCTTGACTCCTACTCAACTACTATTCTGCAAGCTGTCATCTCTATGTGGACTCATAACATTTCACCCCCCTTGAAAATGTCCTTGTCCTCAAGGGCAAATTCTGGAAATTGCTGCCGCATAATGGAAGCCTTCTCCCACGTTGCATCTGCTAGACTGTAACCCTATCAGTGAATTAACACTTCTCTGTTATGTTCTTTCCCTTTTGAATCCAATAGAGCTTGAGGGACCACATCTTGGCCAACTTGAGGAAAGTCTAGTAGCTTGGTGCTTGGGATTGAAATGGGACCTACTTGTTTCTTAAGAAGTGACACATGGAAAACGGGGTATATTTTAGATCCTTGGGGAAGCTCTAGTTTGTATGCTGATAACTTCATATTCAGACGTCTTTCTACAGATTGTTGCCTGTATGGATGTAAGCGCACGTACATCATATCCCCCAGTTGAAATTCTTTTTCATTGTGGCCCTTGTCATAAACCTGCTTCATCCTATTCTGAGTTTGTGCCAACTTGAGACGAATTGCCCTTAATAGCACATCATGATCCTCAAGTTCTTTCCCCACTGACCCCACACGAGCAGTACCTAGAATATATGACAACAATGTGGGCATTGGTCGTCCATATACCAACTCAAATGGGGTTTTGCCCGTACTAGAATGCCAACTAGTGTTATACATGTATTCCACCCATGGCAGCCACTTCACCCATTCTTTGGGCTTATCTCTTGTGATGCACCTTAAGTTCATCTCCACTGTTCTATTGACCACATTTGTTTGTCCATCCGTTTGTTGATGATTAAACCAAGCTAAAATTAAACTTGGTTCCTTGCAAACGAAAGAGCTCCAGCAAAAAAATTACTTGTAAAGGTTGAATCTCGATCACAAACTATAGAGGTCGGCATGCCATGAAGTTTGAAGATATGTTCAAACAATTCTTGTGCCATTGTGATTGCTGAATACGGGTGCCTGAGTGCCGTAAAGTGGGCATATTTGGATAGTCGATCTACACCACATAAATTATTGATTTACCTTGAGACTTAGGCAAGCCATCCACAAAATCCATCAATATATCACTCCATATGGTCGTAGGAATGGGCAGGGGTTGTAATAGACCAGCAGGTAATGTCAACTCATTCTTGTTTCGTTGACAAGTGTCACATTCCCGCAAGTATTCCTTTATCTGTGCACATGCGCCCCGCCAATAAAACATTGCCTTCAAATGATGCCACATCTTGTGAAAACCTTCATGCGATCCACTATGAAGCTCCTAAATGATTGCCTTCATTTGGACAGATTGAGCTCTTAAGCAAATTTTCCCTTTAAAAAAAATTACCCCATATTTATAACTCCAAGGTCCCACCACTTCTCCCTTTTTGATCAAGCTAACAAGGGCTTGCAATTCCTTTTCTTGCGCTACCTTCTCTTTGATGGGCTCTAGCCACTGTGGAATTGGGCTAGAAATCATGGCTACTTGGGTGTGATTCTCTCTCCTTGAAAGACTATTTGCAGTTAAATTGCCACGCCCCTTTTTGTATTCGATGGTAAAATCATAGCCCATTAACTTTACCAGCCATTTTTGCTGCGCCTCTATGGTGATTGTTTGTTCTAGCAGATATCAGAGACTCTTCTGATTTGTGCATATGATAAATTTCTTGCCTAACATATAAGGATGCCATTTTTGTACTGCTACAATGAGAGCCATCATTTCTCGTGATAGATTCTTTCCTTTGATTGCCTGGCTGAAGTATGCAATGGGTTTAGAATTTTGCATGAGAATAGCTCCGATCCCCGTGCTTGAAGCGTCACACTCTACCACAAATGGTTTGTTCAAATCTAGCAAGGAGAGAACCGGTCCTATGACCATGGCTTGCTTGAGTTTGTTGAAAGCCTCTTCTGCTAGTTCAGACCATAAGAATGAATCCTTTTTAAGCAAATTGATGAGGGGTCCAACAATAAATCCATACCCTTGAATGAATTTTCTATAATAGCCAGTTAGCCCCAAAAATCCTCTTAATGCCTTTACTGTAGTTGGTTTAGGCCATTGTACCATAGTTGCAATTTTTTCACCATCCATCGCCACACCTTGGTTGAATATTACATGGCCTAAGTAATTGATGGTGTTTTGCCCAAATTGGCATTTCTCCTGTCATAACAATAATTGGTGATTACGTAAAATGGATAACACTTCTTCTAAATGAATTAAATGCTCAGACCATGTTTTGCTGTATATAAGAATGTCGTCGAAGAAAACTAGCACATACCTCCGCAATAGATTTGAGAATATCTCATTCATGAGGGCTTGGAATGTAGAAGGCGCGTTGGTTAGGCCGAATGGCATCACTAGGAATTCATAGTGCACGTGGTGTGTTCGGAAGGCTATTTTTTCTACATCTACTTCTGCCATTCTGATTTGATGATATCTGGACCTGAGGTCAAGCTTGGAAAAAATCTATGCACCATGTAGCTCGTCAAGCAACTTGTCAATGACCAGAATTGGGAACTTGTCTTTGATTGTTACGTGATTTAGGGCTCGGTAATCCACACATAACCTCCATGAACCATTGTGCTTTTTTACTAGTAATACCGGTGATGAGTAGGGACTCATGCTTGGCTTCATTACTATTAATTTCAGCAAGCCTGAAACAATTTTTTCGGTCTCATTTTTCTGATAATGGGGATACCTGTAATGCCTTACGTTGATTGGTCCCCCTTTAGCCTTTAACAAAATTTGGTGATCATGGTTCCTTTTTGGTGGAAGACCCAATTGTTCTCTGAAGAGATCTACAAAGGCCTGTAAGACCTCATGTAAATTTGGTGGTGTGTATCTTGACCCTCAAGAATTAGCCCCTAGTTCAATGGAATTTAAATTACATTTCCCCCATGCTTCCTCTTATCGTGGTTGACTATGACAAACCCAACCGCATCTCCTTCTTTTAAATTCCCTCTCCATCACCTTGCCTTCAACTATACAGTGTAATAGGGGTTTGATGCCTCTTAATTCCACATCTCTGCCCTTCTGTATGAACCTCATCCATAACCTCTCAAAGTCCCACCATATTGGCCCAAGAATGCGCAGCCATTGCATACCTATCACGACTTCACATACATCCATGGGTAGTATAAAGAAGTCTATCATGAACGGCTCTCCTTGTAGCCATATAAGCAACCCTGCACACATTCTTGTGCAGCTGATTTTTGCACCATTAGCCATGGTGACCTGCATCCTTCCAGTTTGTGTTGGTTTCAAGTTCAACTGGTATGCTATTTGTGGATTGAGGAAGTTATGTGTACTTCCTGAGTCCATCAATACTGTGACTCCCAATTTCCCCAAAGAGCCCCTCACACGCATGGTTTGTGGATTTGGAGTTCTGGTGAGAGCATGCAATGAAATTATTGGCCCTTCTTCCTCTGTTTCTTTCGTGTCCAGCGGTTCTTCTTCATCGCCTTCATCTATGTATATTCCTTCAATGACAAACAATTTCTTACAGCAGTGTCCTGGCACAAACCTTTCATCGCAATTGAAATGTAGTCCTCGTGACTGGCGATCTTGCATCTCAGCAATCAATAATCTCCGGGTTGGCAATGTTCTCGCGCGGGTGAGATTGGTTGAGGGCAGGGGCAGTAGTTCTTTCCCAGAACGTCGATCTTCATTGTTTGGAGATTTTTTGAAACTCTAATTTTGCGCCTCATACAGTCTGGCTAACCCAATGGCCTCTGTCATAGACTTTGGTCTTGCATCCTGCACTTCTGTTCTAAGCGTGCTTTTGAGCCCACTCACAAAACACCCCAGTTGATGTTGGGCAGATAATTTTCCTACTCGGCTAAGTAGTTGCTCAAATTGAAGTTGATAATCTCTTACCGTTCTAGTTTGCTGTAATTTCGTAAGATCACTGAAGTGGTCTTCGAAGGTTGTTGGTCCATAGTGAACGTGTAAGGCTACCTTCAAGGAGTTCTAGGTAAGAACCTCCTCACTGTCTTTAAACAATTGATACCACATTTGAGATTCCCCATGTAGGTGATACGCTGCCAAGGGTAATTTTTCCACGTCTTCAATTTGTTTAAAATCGAAGTATTGTTCTACCCTGCAAATCCAAGTCGTAGGATCCTCTGTCCCATTGTACTTTGGGAACTCCAGTTTGGCCACCTTTGCTCCTAAGCTATTATAAGAACCCTCAGAATGTTTGTCACGATTTCTGTTTGTTGAACTCATCCCCTCTACCGCCTTTTCCTTTGGACTCCTTGCTGTCCAATTTCTCTTCTATGCGTTGTTGGAGCTGGTTCATGCTTGTTTGTTGCAATGATGAATTTTTGATGAGATCTTCGAGTAGTTTTTTGATGTCTGCATTATGTTGCTCTGACCAATCAATCTGTGCCTCAGTCGTCATAGAGCAAGTTGGCTCTAATACCAAATTGTTACGTGAATACGTAACAGATCGAGTAACGCGCCTATCAATCGAAAGAGAGACCGAATCTAGTTTCTTCTTTCTACCAATTTTGATAAATTTTAGGTTTTAAGGGAACTTAGACCTTAGATTCTGAGGGAACCTATACCTTTTCAAATACAACGTTTGAGGATTAAATTTGCATAACTTTATTATAAAATTGCTCTCTTTAAATAGAGAGGACTAGGTGTTGAGGAGATTTAATCCTCCCCCAACTCTGTACCGTAAGCTTTTTCCCTAGGAGATATTGTTTACAACTACAAGTAGGACTTCACCAAACTTAAATTAAAAGACTATTTTAATTAAAAGACTTCTACGTAGCTTCACAGAGCTAGACTCCGACTCCAACTCAAGGTCCAAACCTTGTAAAAGACTTCTTTAAGCAAAATACTAACATATAGCATTACGGTGCTTGACTCCTACTCAACTACTACTCTGCAGGTTGTCATCTCTACGTAGACTCATAACATGGAGTGCAGAAAATAATTAAAAATTACTAACTGCAAATAAAAAAGACCCAAAATCGATTCAGACCCATTTATCAAATTTATCCCCAAATTGATTAAACCCTAGCTTTACTATTTTCCCTAAATCACATTAATTGGTCCACTGAGCTTTTTGTTTTCGATTCTCTTTTTCAAATCAACCGATTATGTAATGGTAGCTTGTGTTCTTTTTGTCATGAATCTACGTAGCAACTCCGGTGTTTAAAACATGTTGGCTAGCCGTGGCAAAGCTAATGTTCGTTATGTTCTATCATTGCTTCATTTGCTCTGGGTAAGAAAAAAGAAATGCTAATTTAGCCATTTTTCTCCTCCGCAGAGTTGAAGTTGTTGTTGGCGCTCGCGATAGGAGTGAAAAGATGGTTACGGTTAGTAGTTATTGGCTAAAACCGCTAATCATAACCGCCTAAGCAAAGTAGTTAACTAGTAGTTAGCGGTTAATAACCCTAATAACCGCTTTTAAAAAAAAAATTAAAAATTAAACCAAAACGACATCATTTTTATGGTAATACAATAATACACTATTACATATGACATCGTTTCTAGATTTTTGTATGTTTTTATATATATCTAAACATAAAAACAACGTCGTTTTGTGTATATATGTGTATATATATATATAGGCAGTTAACAATTTTTTCTAACTACCTTTTAAAGCAGTTTATATTTAATGAATTAATGCAGTTAGCAATTAGTATGATCAACTATTAATATGATTAATAGTTGGTTAATAACCATGTGCTTTTTCACCCCTAACTTGCAGCGCTCAGCAGCCGAAACCCAATTGCTTTTGACATTGGATCACTACAAAAAAAAAAAAATTGGCATTTAATATCTTCTTCTTTTTTTTTTTTTTTTGCATTTAATGCAACTTTAATTTATGTCGTTTATTGATAAACGACATAAATTTAATATCCTTCATAAGACTAAAAAATAGATTTTTTTTTTTTTTACTACAGAAACGAGTAGTAAAAAAAAAAAAAAAAAATCACGTCATTTAAAAATGCGTCGTTTACACTAATAATTAAAAAACAAAAACAAAAAAAATAGAAACGACACTTTTTTATTTTATTTTAAATACGCGCCAATGCGCCATAGTGCCCGTTATTTTTTCCCTTCCCCGCTAACCCTCTCTTAAAAGAATTGCTCTCTCTCTCTCTCTCTCTCTCTCTCTCTCTACCAGTGAGTTCCCAGCCTTCCCGCTCGCCGTTCAGGCTTCCATCCAGGCACCTCCTATTTGGACTTGTCAAAAAAAAAACCCCAACTCTGATGCTCTCAAGTTCATACAAACGAATATTATTATCAGTACAACAGAAAACAAAGGAGAAAACTTCAATTTTTCTTGAGAAAAGTGAATATTTCTTTAACATGATTTGAGAAGGGAAGAAAACAAAGACAAATGGTAAGAACGTGGAGAGTAAAACTAACAACAGCACATCAAGCGTGAAATTATTTATTGCATCCATCTTTTCTGATTGTTAATTCAAAAGTCATTTCTAAAGAAACAAGTGAAAAAAAAAGAACTACAAAAATGAATCAGTCACTCCCTTTCTTTGGCACATTCAATCAATTGAGTTTACTCCACATTCTTTGTCTAAAATTCTTTTGTTCCCGAATCACCAGATGTTCAGTGTATGGTAGAAATTGCATCTCTGTCAGTCCATTTCATCTAAATGTCCAAATAGTTCTTTCCAGTGAGATGATGCTTCTTCTGGGGTCCGTAAAGTCCAGATGTGAGGCTTGGCTTTCTCACGAATTTCTAGAATTTCCTGCATCCAGAGTGTTTAGCCTGTCATCCTATGAATGCAAGGATATTTAAAGGCCAAACTAAATTCATAATCATCACCTCAAGTGATAAACAGAAGAGGAAAACAAAATTAAGGAGAACCCACCAAACAACTGCAGCTAAGTTTATGAAATAAACTGCCCTATGAAGCAATAGTTCCTGGTGTGAATTCAATATGAACATGGACTGCGGTAGTTTGGTCTAGACTGGGATTTCTTAAAAAACCCTTAAGAAGGCTAACGTCAATTGAAAAAAAAAAAAAAAAAACCGTCAAAAAATCCCGTTAACTTTTTCTTCTTCTTCTTCTTCTTCTTCTTCTTCTTACTTTTTTTTTTTACCCAAACAAATGAATTTCACTTCCACTGGGCCTCCTACAAGAAAAAGAACAGAGCAACTCTGCCTCTCGAACCCCAGTGAGAGTCTTCATAGAATCATAGAGGCACTGGTAAGCTTCATAGCTCCAACCCATTTGGACTGGGCGTCTCACAACAACCCCGTTTCAATTTCCCTAAATTTTCTGCATTTGTTTAAATTTGTTGCATTTGTTTTACTGGGTTTTTAAAGATTCAATCTTTTTGATTATTGTGGACATTTCCGTACTACATAAAGACAAGAAAATATCTAACATCTTCGTTGTATAAATCTAGCTCTGTTCGGAAACCTTCGTTAGCTCAATATCAAAGGAAGGAGTTAATAGACAAAATAGAGTGTTGTAGGAGGCCCAACAGGATGACATTCATTTGTCGGTGGAGGAAGAGTCGAAGCTGGAGGGTAAAGGCAAGAGATTACATCAATGAAACTGTTCCCAAGCACCACACGATGTCATTTGGATTCAGAACGGAATTTTTTGACAATTTTTGTTTTTTTAATTCGCGTTAGCTTTCTAAGGGTTAAAAAACCCTTAGAAGAGATCCCAGTATGCAGTAGTTTGGTCTACAGCAGGTACTGCAGGTAAGCCAAGTCCTATGAACATATAGGGCCAATATTAAATTGATGGATCTTTCCATTTTCACATTCAAGAACGGACTTTTCTAGTCACAAAAGGGCGAGAAAATATGTAACACACTAGACCCACCCTAGGGTAATTTTGTGATGTTTGCTGTCTTATTTTTCAAAACAAACCCTAATTGTATGCCAACTCCTTCCTTTTTAGGAGTTGTTTCCAAATCTGGGGTTCAGATTCACAAGAAAACTTGAATATTTTATGCTGCTAGATTGCGGCAAAAATAAAACTTGCGTTATTTTTGCAACCCTAGCTCAAATTCACTCTTTCCGCTGCCAGTTTTACAGCCCCCAAAACACACCCCACGTTAGCTTGAAAACTAAGTTCTCTCCCTCTCCGAACTAAGACCTAAAAGCCTACATCAATTGACACATATGTTTTTTTGAGAAGAAAAAAAAACTTCCCCTTTTGTGCTTTTTCTAATTCCTATGTTCTAAATTGTGCCAAAAACAGTGCAAGAACCATATTCTTGCATAGAGAACTTCTGCTGCCTAAAGAAGAACATATTATGTTCACAGCCAGATTTTGCTTAGGTGTGGGTTCTAATAAGCCTTGTAATTGACATTTAGTTATGCTGTTATGAGAATCATAACAGAAACCTAATAAAACACTAACAATGAAATTAAAGTTTGATGTTTGAGTTTCCTATACATGCTGCCAACACTAAGGAAAACCTTTGGATCTGATTTCTTCTCTTAGACAACATAGATTTGGTTTAACAACATGCCAAGGTCCTGAGTTCGAACCTTGACTCATTCATCTACCAACATTTCAATTTGAAAGCCGCCCAAAAGGTTGGTCAAAAGTGCAAGGTGTGCAGGTAAGAAACCCTTTCAACAATGGACTATGTAGTACTAGCTTTTTCCAAAGAAAACGAGAATGGGATATGGGTGTGATGCATGGTACTTCTATCCAAAATAAATGTGTAGGCGCTCCCAGCCTCCCACACAAATTTGGAAATTGATAACTGTAACTTATAAGATTTCAGTAGGAGTATGGAATTGTTTGACCTTCCACATAGGAGAAGCAATGTTTATGACCTTTCTCTTTTCTGAAGGATCTGTAGAACTAGAACATGTAAAATTTATTCATATACTAGAATACCATCACATTTTTCCATCTCCATGCATGGATTGCTTCTTACACCCATACCATAACCAATTTTTCTCATAATTCATATCAAATTCTGTCAATATTGTGGCAGGGAATCTAAGTTTTCCCTTCTACTACTGCTAATCTTTCTACAAATCGTACAACTATATTACAACCTCCCAATTATTCCCATCCACGCATACTACAAAATTTTAAATTTGTCAACACTCCAGAATGACACTTAAACATCGAAGACTAATGCTGGGAAAAATGTGTCTAATTTAAGAGGGGCAAAAGGGGGGGTGCAAATATGTAAGAAGAAAAAAGAAGACATCTAGCAGGAAACATTCTGTATCAAAACACATGCAACCAATAACATAATGGTGAAGATTAAACCATGAACCATTTGGTTTAGCACCCTGATATTGAAGTTGTATGTTGCCTTAACAAGTACAAGTGATGCACATAAAAAATAAAAAGAAATCTACAAAAGACAAACCTGAACCTCAGCAGAACGTTTTGTCTTTAGACTCAAACAATCCAAAAGGGAACTCCACTTCTCAGAACAGTTATCAAGAACACCAACCCTATAGTACTGCTGCATCTGATGAACTGGTGCTGCCACAACATAAATGCCCATCACATTGACAATACATTGCCATAAGCAAACAGAGAAACCAGTAGGGAGAAAAGGAAAATAAAGGATTTGGAAATTTTTTTGTCTATGCGTTGTGTGATGACCTAATAAAATGGCAGTAAAGGATACTAAATAGCTGGGAATAACTGAAACAAGGTTGGAGAGAGGGTCACAAAGATTGGGGACAACATATATGTTTCTGAAACAGCTAACTCATGCTTCACAAAAGAAAATAACAATAAACAAGTTGGATTCAAGTAGAATGTAGATCATGCAAGAATTAGAACCTTACCCAAGAAAAGAGCCAAACCCCACAATAGAGGTTAGTGGCACTAACTCTTAATATGAGCGAATTACAAACACATTATATATAGCAAAAGAAGGGAATTAGGAGTCCAGGAAAACTCAAATTGAGTGGAATTTGTTAAAGCGTGTTTAAGTGTTAAATTAAATTCTTAAATTTACCATTTTCTATGAGCTTAAAATTTTAGGATAAGTGATGATTTAATAAAATGAAAAGCAGTGATTGAGGAAACAAGAATGCTGAAGATGTACCTCAGAGAAAGTCACAAAGAAACTAAAGATAGTAATGTTAGATGGTCGATTATCTTAGTAGGGTAAGGTTTCATGAAAAATAGAAAAGATAGGGCCATAAACCAAACAGAAGGTTATCCATAAGCAAACCCATCACAAAGCTGGGGAAATGACGGTGAATAAGTTAAAGTATGAACAATAAACATGAGTAAATGCCACCAGCAAAACTGATTAAATAATATGGTGAGTGGAGCAAAATGTTATGCATACAACAACCTTTATATATAAGTTAATTATGCAAGACCGCAGAGAAGTTGTACAAAAAGACAACGAACACCTCAAGTACACAAGAGAGAAAACCAAAAGGTTTTTTCTCTGAATAACAACCAAAACACAAATGCTAGAAGAATCATTCGTTTTAGAAAGTTTCAAGGAAACTCAATTTCAAATTCAAATAAGAATTAAAGGATAATTCATAATATCGCTCATGGTGCAGCAATTCTCTTAATCCCAGAATTAAGACTCCTTAAGTAAACAAATGAAAGAGCAATTAACACAGCAGAGACTTGAAACTTAGAAGCTTTTCTAATCAATACTCAAGGTTTCACGGCTTATAAAAGCGCATCCTCATAACCAAAATAAAATAACAAAAAATTCCAAAAAAGCACAAATCATAGTGGTATCAAAATCGCCGATTCATGGAATTTAATTTTTGATTGGAATATGAACAAGATAATGGACTTCGATGGCAACAATGACTAGTTGAGTTACTACATTACTAGCGCAAGGTAGAATCAGTGTTAAAAGAAGCTGATTGATTGATTTAATATATTTTTTTATATTTATGGTTTTCTTTGGACAACACAAATTGGATCGTGATGCAGAATAGGAATGAGAAATTGAAATCGAAGATGCAAATGGAAAGAGCGTACAGTAGCAAAACCAGAGGGCATCGAAGCAGGTGGTGCAGGAAAAGCGCCGGTTCCGAGGACCCGATGGGGCTTCGGGCTCCGAAGACATGTCTGTTGTATGGTTTAGGGTTAGGATTTCAACACCAAAAATTCAAAAAATCTCATTGCAAACCAAACATTCTCCAAGCCTTCAAATCTACTTTCCTAACAATTCCCAGCAACCAAACAGAGTCTAAAATGAGTAATTGATAGATGAAAATATGAATTGAAATAAGAGCTGATAGAAGTTAGATGCCTGGCAGAATTGGATTCAGAACATGCTATTACTACAAGCCGTTGAAGCTCTCACACTGATATACTTTCTTTCTTTTCTTTTCTTTTTCTTTTTTTTCTTTTTTTTTTTTTCTTAGACCTCCAATTCACACTGATATTCTTGTTTATAGTCCCAAATATCCCTTTTTTTTTCTTTTCTTTTTTTCTTTTCTTTTTTTCTTAGACCTCCAATATAAAAAAACCCTTTACCCTTTGTTAAAATCTCATTCCAGTTTAATCAGCTAGAAATCACGTTTCATAAAGTATAGAGTAGAGGTCATTGATTCAAATTCTCTTCTTTTTTTCCCTTCTCTTATGTAGATGTGTCAAAAAAATAAAAAATAACAATTGCGCTCTAGGAAGTTTTTTTTTAAGCCTGAATTTATTTTTGTTTATAACAAAAACTTTTAGGACCCATTTGCTATGAATAGGGCCCTTTTTTTTTTTTTTGAAAAAAAAAACTTGTTTTTTTCATAAAAACTAAATGAATTTAGTAGGTACTGAATCATAAGAGAACTTAAAGAGTGGTGCGACCACCTCAGTGCCATTAGAGGTGGTTAAGACCACCGCTAGAGCTCCCTCAATGATGGTCGCAGCCACCCCCAAGCATCGTCAAGGGTGATCTTGACTCTTGTCCATTCCCAAGCGTCATCGTGGGTGCCATGACTACTCTTGATAGTATCAAGGGTGGTCTCACTACCTCTAAAACACCTTAGGGTTCTACCACGAGAATTCTTGAGGGTGATTTGACCTCTCTCGAGATTTTGTTATAGGTGCTAGCCATTCATATAATTCATTCAAAAAAAAATTTAAAAAAATATTCGTGTTTTAAAAAATATAAAAAAATGAGGTACAACATTTAGAACTCAAATAATTACTATTATTTAGCACTCACTTAGATCCTTTTTAATTTAACCACTCCTCGCCAGATACCAGCCAATGCCACTCTGATGGCTCTCTCTCTTGTTTTGCAAGTAACCCGCAAAAAAATATGCCTTGGCAATTTATATAATTTATTTTAGGTATATTTTTTTAAAAAAAAAAAATCTCAATTCTTTTATTTATTCTTAAACGAGACAACCAACACAACTTTTTAACCTTACAGATTAAAGATGAATGCTACACTTTCCAAAAAAAAAAATTGTAAAATTTGCTCCCCAAATGATGCATCACAAACCTATGAGATGGTGACTCATTTTTAATATAATAGATTGAATAGATAGGATTATGACATATCATTTGGGGAGTAAATTTTTTGAGAATTACAGTATTTCTCAAAAGGCTCGTCACACCATGACACAACTCACGTGTAATATCTAAGTTTCTCTTTTCCTATATATACAAATTTTTTTTATATATGTTGTTATTTATTTTAAAACTAAGAGAGGCTAAAATTCTTAACTAAGATTGCAGATGAAGCCTCGTCAATACGTTTCAACATTTATTTTGAGAATTGATTTTGCCTAGAATAATGTTTTATTTATTGATTATATTGTTCTTACTTCACATCAATTGATAAAAGATGGAATTCGGATATGAGTTCAATCATGTTTTCCTCGTGATTTAGAATCCTTTTAATTAATTAAATGCTTGGTTTATATTGTTGATTTTAAAATTGAATATCTTTTTCTCATTTGTTTTTGGCAGATACAATTGACGATTTTGTTTTAAATTGTTAAAGCAAAAAAGAGTACGCTTTTGATTTTTGTTAAGGATTTTAACGATGATATTTTTCATGGTAACAAGATTGATTTTTAGATTATCATGTAGACTTTGGGTAAAATCATTGATCAAAAATATATTTGAAAATGAATTAATGAGGTGGACTCCACAACTTTTGTTCTTTTATCTTTGATAATTTATTGTTTTATTGTTTATTCTATTTAGATTAGTTGCGTGTTTAATTTTATTTTTATCATATTTTTATTGAACTAGATTAAAATTTATTTAATTAATTTTTCTACAATTATACAAGTCCACGTAGTTTCGAGCTCGCGCTCGCTAAACAATGTAATAGAATTTGGTAAGACATTTTTTTGCAATCAGTTATAGAAAGGTCTCTAGTAGTAGTACACTGAGCCATTAATTGCGGTATCTCCCACTCTCCAAGCCTTATCGTGCTCTAAGGGCATTCACAATGGATGAGCTAATTTTTTATGTAAAATAGCTCCTCAAAACTCAATTTATCTAGTTTAGCTAATAATTTTTTAAGAACCTCCTCCATCCGATTAGTTATATTTTTATCTATATCATTTAATTTTAATTATTTTTTTATTTTTTATAATGATTGTATTTTTCTTGATATCTTATTTTTCAACTTTTGAGAAAAAAGTGATGTGGAGAGAGAAATAATAGGAGAAAATTTTGGAAAAAATGAGATGTGAAAGAGGAATAGTAGGAGAAAATTTTGAAAAAAGAGAAAACATGTGAGAGAAACAATAAAAAAAATGTGGGAAGAAAATTTTGTGAGAGATAGTGGGAGAAAAAAACAGACGTGGGAGAAAATGTAGGAAAATAGCTCTTTCAATATTGCCGCTACATGTAGCTTTTTTTTTAGCTCATTTAACAAAAAATTTATTCTACATTTTTTTTAGCTTATCCAATGTAGATGGTATTTTATCAATTTAAAGAACTATTTTAGATAAAAATGA
>CM017324.1:8355889-8384635 GCA_006937295.1 Carpinus fangiana
AAAAAAAAAAAAAAGAGAAAAAAAAAAAAAAAAAAAAAAAAAAAAAAAAAAAAAAAAAAAAAAACCTCTGAGAGAGAAGAGAATGAAAAAAAAAAAAATTGAGAAAGAATGAAGAAAAATTGAGAGAGAACGAAGAACGGAAAAAAAAAAAAACTGAGAGAAAAAAAAATTCCAAAAAATATAGAGATAATGAAATAACCAAGAAAATAGAGATCGAAGAGAAGAGAGAGGAGAGAGATACCTTGCTTTGAGAGATGGATATCGTGAAAGGTGTGAGAAACATAAGGTTTTTTAAGCAATTTTACAAGATATTTTTAATCCCATAGGAAAGGATTAGTTAAGCCACTTATTTTTGACCTTCCGAATTATATTTTTTGGAATTTTGCCCTCCAAACACAAATCTCTAGTTTTGCTCCTAGAAATATTTGTTGGTGGAATGGTGGCTTTTGGCCAAATCAGGCGACTTTAGCTGAAGTCACATTTGGTTTCCAAAAGGAACCAATAGTGAGCAAGAAATTGGCCTCAACCATGAATTAGTAACAAGATATCATCAAATAATCACAAATTAGGGGATCTTAAGTATCTTTTCAGTGAATCAAATGAAAGAACACTTCCATGAGGGGAACAAATTTGTTCTCTTTTAAAAGAGAAGTGAATCTCAAAGACAAGATTACTACGAAATGGATTTTTTTTTTTTGGTATGTGTTTATATAGTGATTGCACGCTGCTCACCAGAAAGAGGATACACAAAAGAAGAAGGTTAGAGGGTTTAACCGAGAGTGGATTTACCGAGACCACTCTAATGCTTAAGTTAGCGTAAGAAGGTAAGAGGAAAATTTGGTAGAGTAAAAATAGTGTAACCTAGGCATGGCGAAGGGGGAATTGCTTGCTTGGTGGCATCTTATGGTGAATGTGCACTCAAATCTTGGTATTTGGTTGGGCCTATGGGCCGTCAAACTATTAGGTTGTCGGGCCCTTAATGGTATGCGATCCTTTGTACTACTTAGAGATGATTAGATGGGCTTTTAAATGGAGGGCCTTAGACACGTTAGCATGTTTTTCCAAGGCCCGCCGGTATCCGGTTCGTATAGTATGCAAGGATTATGTAATACAATTAACAGTTTACAACTCTGAGAAGACATCTTTTGAGGGCATTTAAACTTCTATTGAGGGCATTTAAACCTTTGCTTATTTAAAGTCTGCAAGCCATCTTTGTTTCTTTCTCTCAAAACCCAACTTAATTTTAACAATTTTAACCCTAACCATCATGCTCTATTGGGCCCTTGCATGAAGCATTCCAAGAAACATCAACATTAATATGATATTGAGAGGACAAGCATTTTAGAACTTCAAAGATTAGACTCAAGGATGTCTATGTATCATGTGGAACAATAAAGGATTAAGGATTGTGACCCCTTTGGAAAAAGATTTGCATAAAGAGATATGATGTCTTGTAGGAAATGAATAGGATTAAAATGAAGGAATCCTCACCACCATGCTGACTATATTATGGTATGTGAAAGCAAGAAAATCATCTTATCATCCTGAAAATAGGACAATATTTCTATGTAGTAAACCAAGTTTCTCAGCCTCAGGTCAATTTTAACTCTGCCTGGACTGTTCCAAACACAACATATATATATACCACTTTAGCTTAAAAATGCTAAGCTACTTTAGCTTCTCTATAGATGAACAATTGGCTCAATAAATACTCATCTATTATTGGGCAAAGCAGCTCACCTTCAATAGTGGCAACAAGACACTAGCCGGCCAGACTTTAAATTAGGGGTAATATGGGAATTTGAGATAATATTAGTCAAATTAAAAAAAAAAAAAATTAGAACTTTGTGAAGGTAAATTGCAAAAATTAAAACTTTGGTGTTCAAATTGAAAAACGCGGTCAACTTTAAGAAGTAAACTGTAATTTTCCCATTAATTAATCTGTAATGGACGAGTAGGTTCAAAACATTCATGTAATTACTATCATACAACGATAGCAACGGTATATGCGACGGCACAACTTGCACTGTAAACTGTTGCTCCTTTTTTTCCAGCGCAACAATTTTGAAGCTCCACAACAGAATTGGTAAGACATCTTTTGCAATCGGTGCCGGAAAGGTCTCTTCTACACTGGGCCGTCAACTCCAATGTCTCCGACGCTCCAAGCCTCACCGTGCTCGTCCCGTACGTCCTTGGGATCACATACGCAATCTCGACGAGTTTACTAATCAAATCGTTCGTCTTTTGGCCGAACGAAACGGGGTCGCTCGCATTTTCGGAGTCCGTAAGAAGGTAACGGAGTTGGGTGTCAACTTGGCCGAAGAAATCCTCGCCGGAGTATTTCAACGTGCAAAGGTCGTGCCATATGACTGCACGTTTGCGATCTGGGCAATGTGTGCAAATTTCTTCTGTGGCGTTGGATAAACAGTTGGCGCAATCTGAGGGCGAGGTGTCACCGGCGCAGATAGCTAGCCCGTATGTTCTGTCCAGGCCATGGCCTCTGGAACCCAAACAAAAACCTGTGGGAAGAGTTTCATAGGAAAGATAATTCATCAGCTCGATTGTTGAGGCTTCTTTCATAATGGTCATAAGTGCGATTGAAATTCATAGAGTTTAAACAATCATGGTCAGGGACCGTCAGACCGTTTTGCAGGAATAGAACAAAGGTTAGCAAAGAGAGAGAAGTGGTAGATTTTGAGAAAGACATTGTTCAATATTAATGTGGCTGATAAGTTTAACTACATATATATTTGAACATTGATTTTGAACAATAACCAATGTGTACAAGGCAAATATTGTTGGTGCCTTTTTTGGCCAAATCAAGCGGCATTAGCTAAAGTCATATTTGGGTTTCAAAGGGAGCCAATAGTAGGGAAGAAATTGGCCTCAATTGTTGTATGGGTGTCGAATAATTTGATAACGTGATAGTAAAAATCAGTCATTTGATTAATACTTGTAAAAAAAAATAAACAAATAAAGGCTGATTTTTATTGTCACATCATCATATTAGTTATATAACTACCTATTAAATAACATTACTCATCCTCAAATATTCACATTTTTAAATCTTTTCGGCGGATCAAATGAAAGTACACTTCCACGTGGAAAACAAAAAAGGCGTGAAACTGTAAGACAAGACCAAGATATGAAATAGAATTTTTTCTTTTTTTTTTTTAGTACTTTTGGACTAACATAATACAACTAGTAGTTTTACAGCTCTGAAAAGATAACCTAATGGTCAAGTAAATTATAATTTATTCAGAAGATTGCCTTTAACATAACGAGATAGTTCATCCATTTGGAAAGTAGTATTTGGAATTATGAAGAGACAATTGTTATCTAAAAGTCTTACAATTTGAAAGTCAACTCAATATAAAGTATCGACTAGGACTTAGGGCTAAAATGAAGGAATCCTCACCACCGTTATTGAATGGAAAGATGCTGCTACAGACACTTGTCCATTACAAGTTTTATGATCAAATCAGACGACCCCTATTTTATTGACTATTTATGAACACTGGTATTACAATAAAACTACAATAAGGTAATTTTTTATTTCCATTTTTTTACCCTGACAAGTTAAAAATTGCATTTCCAATACTGTCCATCTTGAGCATGTTAAAATCTTATCTTAAGATATACATTTGCTGATTTCATCTGTAAATCAAAATCGGTTCCATTCTGTACACATCCAAATACCTAAATTAGCCCCCACTTCAACAAGCACAGTTGTGTTACATGAGCATGCAAGATACTTGCATAGCCAGAAACTCTAACCAGCCTCTCATCTGCCCCTGCAAGAATTGAATTATGTTGTAAATAGCTTCTAGTCAACTTCCTTCAAGTTCCGTTGCTGCGGTCGTAACCATGTTGATCTCTAGAGCTCTTAGAGCTACAGAGAATTCTCATAGAAAGATATCAGGTGAAGGAACAGCCAAAATTTCTGGACTGGTCTAAGTAAACAGCATCTTCAATTCCTCAATGCGTGCAGTTCGAACTTCTTGATCAGTCAAAGCACCAGAAATCATCCGCTGCTTGCGTGCTTGCACAGCTTCCATTCTCTCCTCAACAGTTCCCTGCTATCCAAGAGCATTTAAATGGAGGTACAGAGTTAGATCAGACAAATTCAGAGCAGGGAAAAATGACATATCCATCTCCTAGCTTTAAGCATATAAAAATTTGAAGCACAATGTCCTCCTACCCTTGCCTATAATTATGAACATGTCAAAGCAGAGGAAGGGGTCAGTTGCAACTCTATTTCCATTGAAAAGTTTCTGAAACGCTACTAACTACGACTCTCTACAGCCAGGTGTAATTGTAAAAATGAAAGAACAAAAAATACATTTTCCGGCCACATGGGCCAAATCAAAAACAAAAACAAAAACAAAAGCAAAGGAGACCTTCACAATGAACCGTCTGATCATCACTCTTTTAGTTTGTCCAATCCGATGAATGCGCATGACAGCTTGCTCCTCTACAGCAGGATTCCACCATGGATCCTTCAAAAATGTTGCAACAAAATAGCTTAGCTTAGCAATATATATAAATATGCAAGTGAACTGCATGGTCTACCTCCTCTGTCATTCAAAAAATGACAGATGCCTAATTACACAATTTCACATGCACTGCCAATTTTTCCTGAATAAAAAAGCTGATCCTCGTAATTAATTATCTGGCTAAATTTGCACCAAAATCATACATTATGAAGGTGCAGAATCCCCAGTAATATTATGTAAAAGTCGGTAATAAATCGCTGACACAACCCAAAACTACAAGCTACTGCTCATAAATGAGCTATACTAATGTCACTACTTTCTGCTATTGCATACAAGCGAGACACCATTTCACAATTAAAAAGCAGGAAGTTTAATCTTCTATGCTTACCAAGACAAAGGCATTGGAAGCTGCTGTTAGATTTATTCCAACTCCACCAGCCTTCAAAGACATCAGCAACACCTAAGCAACAAGATCGAAGCTCCAATAATTAAACCCAGATCATTTGTTAGAATGCTAAACTCTAACCCCATGAACAAAAGAAGGTATATTAATGAATAAATTAGTCACAGACCAGGATGTTGCTATCTTCTGAAAACTGCTTTAATACTTTTTCCCGCTGCTGCTGACTTAGTGTCCCATCCAGACGAACAAAGGGAATGTTACTCCTGTACAAAATGGTAACTATCAAAATATTGATGATGTGTGACAAATTACTGAGAATTGATTCTGATGGAAAAGCAAAATATTTTTTTGAATTAATGACGTCATATGAGAAAGAATAACAAGGTGAAGCCACTCATCTAGGACATCACAGAAGAAAGCACAAAGGATAAGATAAGAAGCATGTTGCTTTAGATTACCCAAAAAAAAAGGACAAAACAATAGTAAGGTTTTAGCCTATAAAAACATCTTCATAACCCCTGTCAACTTGCATGGAAATTTAACAATTTATTGTATGCAAAACACACACATGACAATTCATTATGTCAAGACTCTGTAGTTTTCTAAATTTAAATAAATGGATAGCTAGATAATTCCTTTAGTAGTAAAACCAGTCCTTTCAAAGCCTGCAAGTACTCCATTTAGTCTGATATTGCAAAGAGTGTATACTAACTCAGATTTCCAATCAGAGATACACTAATAGGAGAATCAGCATGGTGCTCAAATGCTCTCACACAACCAAAAGAGTTACTTCAATTTCTATGCAGTTAGGAATTTCTACCGGGAAAGAGGAATCTGCAGGAGGTCAAGAAAGGCAGTCCACTGGCTGAAGACAATGCTCTTAGAGCCTGACATGCGAAGATTTTCAAGTTCATGCAAGAGAACAACAACTTTGGATGACTCCACCCAATTTTTCTCAACATCAATCTGGAAGCGAGTCTCAGTTGGGGCTGTAATAAGATCTTGCCTACTGACGTTTTTCCTGTAAAATGAAATAATATTTTGAAATTGTATTGCTGGTAATTTCATAACAAAAGCACTTCAAAGAGACGAAAACCCAAATCATTACTAGAAAATAAAAAATCCAATCATTGTGACAACAACTTGAAGATACCTACAAACAGGACATAAACCAGATGTAGGATTTCGCCAGCTTGCCAATAAGCATTCTCGGCATAAGCGGTGAGCACAAGGTGTCAATACTGCATCTTCGAATGCTTCAAGGCATATTGGACACTCTCCTTGTTCCCCTTTACGCAGCTCTTCCACAACCTCTTGAATATAAGCTCGAGAAGGCCCATCTTTAGCTTCCCCTTCTTGGGCTTTGTGGCTGCCCTTGAGGAAACGTTTAGCTAGCTTATTCAAATCAGAGAATTCTTGTGTATCACCTCGACTGAAAAAATAAGCCGCCCTTAAGAAATCCAACTTATTGGTAAATTATTCAAAAAAGGTATATAAACCTATGTACAATTATGATCTACAGTACAATAGTTAACAATCAGAATGAACTTATACTTCTACACGTATTGGTCTCAGCTCTTGTATTTTTGCTCAAGCCCCTGTCTCTAAATTATAGTCTCACTTCAAAATGCACAAGTTTTAAGGAAACTAGTAATAAATGAGTTCTAACTCAATATTTTAGCTTTGTAAATTGTCATTTACTTTTACCTTAGAAAAGTGAAAGAAAAAAAAAAAATCATATTTCCTGTGATAAACACAACTGACAAAGACTAATGTAGGAAGGGTAAAAATTTATTCTACCTTTTTTGGCAACTAAACAAATATTTATATATCATGTTAGCGTATATCCATATGGCAAAACTCTGATAGGATGCCCTACACTCTTGATGGGGCCTCACACTTTTTCACATAAATCTGTGTTAGTTTCTGCTACAATTTGAGATATTAAATAGGTCAAAATTTCTTATACAAGAGATAACAAAACCAAAAAATAATCATTCAAAAATATTTTTTAAATAGGTGTTCCAATTTTGTCCATAAATGCACTATTATCCAGCATTCAGAATTTTTATTTTTATTTTTATTTTTTTGATAAGTAATGGAAAAATTTATAAAAAGCGTAAGGCGCCCCTAAGTACACAGGCAAGAAGCACCTAAGTAGTTGGCTCCACTAATTTGAACCAAGTTTAGAAGATGTCTATTTAAACTGTTTAGATTTTCTGGAACGTTTTTAATGTACAAATAATCTCACTAATGAATACAAAAATAGGTGAAGCTCTATTAATGTTGTTGGGATAGTGCTCATATATATATATATATATATAAAACATCTGCCACCAATTTCTTTACATAATAATGTGGCAAGAACAAAAATCAAATCAGTGAGGCGACTAATTAGATTAGGTCATCTGTTCGCCCAGGAGGTAGAATTACAGGAAGCACTTTTCAAGCTTCCATGATTTTCTGTTCCATTTAATAAAAAAAGAAACGGTAGAAATTTGTTAACATCTAAAATTCCAATAAAAAAAAAAGTGTAGCACATCATTTCTTTTTCAATCAACATCCCAAAGCTTTTTTGTAACATATTTTGAGGGACCATAGTATCTTGTATACATAACTTCTGTACATCTGCACTCATTAGTAAGATCAAGCTCCTCATGCAAACTGCTACACTGGATCTTATTTGAGTAGCTTTATTGATATTATATTACTTGCCTAAAAATTCCTTGCCAGACTATCCAATCTCAAAGCTCATCAATAATTGACCAGAAGACTCCTCTATGTCTTATCATATCACTATAGCATCATCGTCATTGTCATGGCAGCAGGGCAAGGAATATAATAGCAATAAAGCAACTCAAATAAGATACATTAGCAGGGAGAGGGAAGGAAGGTAACTAGCATACCTCATCACAAGAAATGGATGATCACAGCATTGGTGTAGACGTAAAAGTAACTCCAATATGAAAGCATAATTATGAAGAACATTGGCAGGGAGAGGGAAGGAAGGTAGCTATCATACCTCATCACAAGAAATGGATGATCACAACATTGGCGAAGACGTAAAAGCAACTCCAATATGGAAGCATAATTATGAAGAACCCGTCCTTGCTCAACAAATTGATCAAATTTCACCTGAAGGGATTTCAACATCAACATATTACTCTTGGATTTTTCCTCCCTAGGCCATTGACATTTATTCAAAACACATCATAGAAGATAACCTTAAATCACTAACAAAGCATATAACCAATGAATACACAAGTTCTACTCTTGAGAGCAGCCAACCATGCAAAAACGCTGAAGAATAGAACAATAGTCAAGCCGCCACTCCCAAGACCCCACTTAAGTGGGACAGAGATCAGTAATGACCCTTTTTAAGCAGTACCACGAATGAAAAATACCTTGGATCTTTTAAACAAGGCCTCATAGAAGTCTTTTTCACTTTCTGTGAGTTCACAATAGATAACCTGAATATCAGCTGGAGGAAGAACGAGAATTGGCCTGCAAACAAACAAGAATTTTAGAGCAAAACATCCAAAAAGTGAATATAGCATGATATTACTCACCTGCCATCTCGATCAGTGCTAAATTTTGTTCTCCTTAACATGATTGGCTTTAAAATGGACTGAACCAACTTCAACCCTCTCTCATCACCCTCCTCAAATGGTTTTTGAATGAGTTTGTTCCACCTAGAATATAGAAGACCAACCAATCACACAGTGGTTATTCTACATCAACTCACTGAGAAAAGACAACTGAAAATTAGAAAGAGTAGTTGCTTAAACATATAATACACACTATAATATCCCAGAAACATATACTTAAAACAACAAAAATTGAAGAAAAGACCCCAGGAACACATTTCTCTATATGACTAGAATTATCTTAAACTATAAGACCAGCAAAAGGTGCAACTATTAAGCAGAAGGAGGAGTTGCACAAACATATATAATACACACAAACTATAAGACCCCAGGAACATATTTCTCTGTATGACTATAAGTATCATAAACTATAAGGCCAGCAAAAGGTGCAACAGTTAAGCAGAATTCAACAGAGGTCTCCTTTTTCATTAGAAAGCTTAGTTTATATTTTTATATCTCATAATCATGTAAAAAAATAAGAAGCATACTTTCTTTCCTAAACTTTAGAAGAACATCTTCAATTTCTAGAAGGTTTCTCAATAGACTTGATACTGATAAAAAAAAAAAAAGTACATTATAAACATTTGGCATAGCCAAATATTGCCTTTACATAAAAATAGAATTTGAAAAAAAATAAGGAAAAAAAATCATAGGCATAATGGAACCACTTAAACTGATTATAGAAACTCGGACACTGGTGCCTAAATCTCTGAACCAAAAATTCATCCCACATGGATGTTAGGAACAGAAATTATACAAAATTAAAAACGGGCATAACCAATTTTGGGAACCCTAAGATCACATATGTTCATTCAAAATTAAAAATGGAGGCAAAACTTACCATGCCCAAGTTCCCCATGGTTCCACCTTCAAAAACCTAAGAAGACTGTAAATGTCCTCCAAATTGTTCTGTGATGGAAAAAGTTAAACGTCAGAAAGCACAACACAACGTGAAGCACTACCTCACAATAACAAATTTTACTATCTGCAACATAAAAGCATCCACAGTCAGCACACAGACATAGCTTCAAAAGACATGGAAATTAAAGTCCTCCAGAAAACAACTAACAGACTCAACAACAGGCTTTATATATAGGTGAAAGTAACCAAGTCTCATTAAGAAGCTTGAATTCAAAACAAGTGAATGTGCACATGGAAGACCACAAAATAGTCAGAAAACCACATGAAATTGCCACTGAGCTTAACAGTTTATCCGGGGGTATATCAGAAGCAGAAGTTATCATATCCAGCCTCAGCGCCTGACATCAAAAATTATCTCCCTCTAGATTACTTATTCTCTAATAGGTGGTAACTAAAATAAAAGGCTTAATAAAGTCAATAAACGTCCATGGCATACCTCCAGCAAATAAATTGCTTATGCATGCAAGAGAAACATAAAATAGCATGACATCAGAAGTGAAAAATTTAGCAGTTAACATATAAATATGCAATAGGCCTCAAAGATCCAATACAAAATTAAGAAGAAATCTGTTACTTAATCATAACATGGATATTATTCCGTTAGAGTGAGACGGGGTGATGATAGTTCATGTTACAAGTAATGATGATTTATCTACACTTGATATGATGTTTTATTTTTTTTTTGGATAAGTAATGTTTTATAGAAAACGCGCAGAGGGGCACAACCCTAGTACACAGGAAGTATACAATAGGACGCCTAAGGGGGGCTAGAGAAGAGAGAAAGAAAATCAGAATAAGTAATCACCATAGGGGCAAGCCAAGCTGCCGCCCAAGTGAAAAGGGTAGTAAAAAAGAAATGTAACAAATCCTCCCTACTACTTTCGGAGTCATCGAAATATCTCTTGTTCCGCTCCGACCAAAGGCACCACGTGATGCAATGCGGAACCATTTTCCAAACCACAGCACTACGCGGACGACCTCCCGACCACCAACACTGCAGAAGATTCACAACCCCACTAGGCATAGCCCATGCCAACCCAAAACGATTGAAAAAGGCATTCCATAAGACTTGGGCGCACTCACAATGGAGAAGCAAATGATCAATGGTTTCCTCATCCCTCTTGCACATCTCACACCTGTTAATCACCACCATATTCTTCTTCCTCAAATTATCTTGCGTGAGAATCTTGCCAAGGGCAGCCGACCAAATGAAGAAAGCCACTCTCGGCGGTGCTTTAGTATGCCATATGCTCTTCCAAGGAAAAGGGCAAGTAACTTTAGAAATAATCTCATTGTAAAAAGATCTCACCTCAAATTTTCCTTTTCTGTTCGGAACCCACCAAATCATATCACCCCCACCAACCAAGTTAAAGGAGTAAAGAAGACTATAAAAAGAAGCCAACTCTTCCACTTCCCAATCATTCAAGGCACGGGTAAACCTAACATTCCACTGACAAGAACCACTCACCAAATCCGCGTTGTCCGCAATCGAGGCCTCCTTGTTGCTGGCTATACTATACAACCCCGGATACACCTCTATCAGGGGCAAGTCACCACACCACTTCTCCTCCCAAAAGCTAATTCTGGAACCATCACCTGGAATAAGCTTGATATGAGTAGAGAAGCAATGCCATTCATTGCTAATGAACTTCCAAAAACCCATCCCATGCGAACCAACTCTAACCCGGGAGCGCCACCCCCCTTTCTCCGACCCATACTTCGCCACCACCACTTTCCTCCACCAAGCTTCGGGCTCGCTAGCAAACCGCCACAACCATTTACCAAGAAGAGCTCGATTGTAGCACCCCAAGTTGCGAATGCCTAAACCCCCTTCCCTAACCGGAGAGCAAACTTTAGACCAATTCACAAGATGGAACTTGAATTCTTCTTCAATCCCTCCCCAAAGGAAACCACATTGAATCGACTCTATACGCTTGGCCACCGAAGTAGGAATAGGGAGGAGAGACATGAGGTACATAGGGAGATTAGATAAGGTGCTCTTTATGAGGGCAATTCGACCACCCTTGGAAAGATACATCCTCTTCCAGCTAGCCAAAATGCGGATGGACCTCTCCACCACTCCATTCCAATTTGCCTTCTCTTTAAATCTGGATCCCAGTGGTAATCCCAAGTAAGGAATAGGTAAAGAGCCAACTTCACAACCCAAAACCTCAGCCAAATCTCCAATATTGCTCACTTCCCCAACCGGCACAAGGATAGACTTAGTCAAATTAACCTTAAGGCCGGACACAAGCTCAAAGCAAGTTAACAAATTACCAATGGCTTGAACTTGATCTTGAGAAGTCCCGCAAAAAACCAACGTATCATCCGCAAACAACAAATGCGAAATATGAACTTGCTCTCTCCCCCTAGCCCCCACGGAAAAGCAGGAAAACAGGCTATGATCAATCGAAGCCTTAACCATCCTACTAAAGGCCTACATCACAATAACAAAGAGAAAGGGGGAGAGGGGATCTCCTTGCCTAATTCCTCTCGAACTGTTGAAGAAACCAGCCGGTGAACCGTTAACCAAGACCGAAAAAGAGGCCGAGGAAATGCAGAACTCAATCCAAGAACACCATTTTTGCCCAAACCCGCATCTCCTTAGCAAATAAAGCAAAAAGAGGCCGAGGAAATGCCTCCATCACTTGATATGATGTTTTATGATTGCAAAAGTATGTTTATGAAAGATAGTTTTGGAAATTTTAAAAAAATAATAATAATAACAGTTTTCGAAAGACAAGTTTACGAACAATAATTTCACAAAAAGGACATTTACGACAAATGATAATTTTACAAAGCTGTGTTTACAAAAGTTGTGTTTACAAAAGTTATGTTTACATGAGTTATGTTTATGAAAGGTTGGATTATGAAAGTATGATTTAAGGCAAAGTGCCTTTTAGTGTTTTAGTAAAATTGTAACCATAGTACACAGAGAGTATACAAGAGAACACCTCGGGAGAAAGAGAAAAGAGAATGTTTATGAAAAAATGTTTTCACGAAACAATGTCTTCATGTTTTAACATGGGCTCATTTAATATGCATCTTACGAATTGATGTTTGCTTATTGAATTGTGGATTCACTTCCACCTATAAAATATCATTTTATAGAAGATGCCAACTTAGGAGATGAGCAGCCAAAGTAGAGGGTAGACGCGCTGCGTGAGGATATTTTATGGTGAGGATATTTTGTCTGACTAAATATTGCAGCTTGATATGATCTACTAATATATATATACATATACATACATGTGTGTGTGTGTGTGTGTGTGTGTGTGTGTGTGTTGCCACTTTTGGGTTGTGTATGCATTTGACTTGTAATTATGGTTTAGACTTGGTATGGAATTCAAGTTGTAAGCATGTGAATTTAAGCTATGTAATTATATTTATGTCTTTGTGCTATGATGATATCATGTATTGAGGGACATGTTTAAAAAAAAAAAAAAAAAATTATAGCAAATTCCGCTGCATATATATATTATCGAAGTGTAGTAGAAGGACCCTAAGGTTAATATACATTGCATAATAATTAGGGGCCGTTACAGAGAGAGAGGATGCCCAACAAGTAGTAACATTAATTCACAACAAAGATGAAGATCCCTTTTTTAGTTTTATGATAATTTCCATAAAACACTTAACCTGGATAGGGGTGCCAGTTAGACACCAGCGGCGATCAGCAACTAGAGCAGCAGCTGCCATGGAAATTTGGCTTTTAGAGGATTTTATGGTATGTGCCTCATCAAGAACCACTCTAAACCATCGAACCGAGTAAAGTCCACCATTGTCTTCACCATTCTACAAATAAAACAGATACGTAGAAAGATGCATTAGTTCATCTCATGCAAAGAAATGCATGACATGGCACACAGTAAGTGTTTAAATTACCTCTGCCGAAAATTCTGAGGCTAGCACTCCATATGTTGTAATTATAACATCACTTTGAGCCAGAGTTCTTACATCCTTTGGCCTACTTTGTCCATAATGAACATATAGAGACAAAGACCCAGGTCGCACATGAGTCTCAATCTCTGCCTGACAATTCACTAAACTGTTCAGAAGACTCTAAAACAGAAAAATTTATGAGTATGCATATGGAACATTGATACTTATGAAGTGTCAACTTTCAACAAAGCACTTACGACAAGTATGCAGAACTGCAAACAGTAAATAAGAATTGCAAACACAAATACCTTCCACTGGCCTAGAAGAGTCATAGGACAGACAATCAAGTTTCCCCCATCCATAAGAGCACTCTTATGCTTCATCAACTTATCAAATCCTGACAATTTTGTTTGCTTCTTCGGGTGATCAGATTCAGTCCAGCCATCTATCATAGTGCTCACTTCGCTTCCTTCGCTTGAGGGCTGACTCATGGGCTGACTACTTGATGATCCACCTCTTTTTGAATGAGCAAGGAGGGATATGGTCATTATGGTCTTCCCAAGCCCCATTGCATCAGCCAAAATCTTCAATTGCATCATAAAAGTCAATATACTGAGTATAACAATGATGGGGAGGAATTAAAATCATAGTTAGATGGAAGCCATCTAAGGACATACTCCTCCTCTGGCCATTTGAAGTGAGCTTGGAAATTCTGTAGTAGCATCGCCTGAAAATGCGTTCAAATAGACAGCTAGCTCCCTCCTAGATACACACAAACCCTCATGAGTACCTAGTTTCAGGATAAGTAGAAAGGATTAAATAATGTTATAATCTAACTTACTTATCAGCAAGACGGTATGCCTCCCAACATGGATGAAGTGTTGTTGCCGCCTCATTCATTCGTTGTCCCTTCTCCAGCTGAACCATCCAATGAAGAGCTTGCTTTTGGTATAGTCGAAGTTCACACTGAAGAGTTCCAGGGGGATCCATTTCCTGTAACACAACACATTTTGAGTTACTTCACCTTCTATAGGCATGAGCAAGCTCCACTAAAGTGCAATATCTTCTAAGAAATTATGCTACCTCTAACTCAGAGCTACTTCCAACACCAACAATGTTGTCAAGATCCACATCCGTAATGGAATCCTCATTTTCAACTTCATTTCCAATTTGAGAAGGATTCTTAGGCTTGTTAACAGGTAATAACGAGACCTGAAGACCAGAAATACCTTGTTAATGCAAGATTACACCCTAAACTTCACCATGAATATAATTTAGAAAAGAAGGTATTAATGTCTCCATACCTCTGAATTTAAAAGGCGCTTCCTTGTGTATAAGTCACCAGGAGTGAATTCTGCCTAATCACAACCAATCAATGATATTTCATTACAATTTAAGTGGGAAGGCTTAGCAAGATATATTCTATGACAACAAAAAGATGCTAACTTCATATTTCCAAATTCACATTTTCAAATTTCAGCGGCACAAGTTACTTCCATGATCAGACCAAATCAATAAACTTATAAGAGAAAGGCAAAAAAATTGAAATAACAAATGATCACCTTCTTAAAAGGGGTCAGTCCTAGCAACCGGAACAGAGCTGGGAGAAGATGAACTACTGATTCCTCAGCAGCATTGCTGGCTGCCTTGAGTGAGGTCTGGTGATGCTTACGGAACATAGAACTATTGATATATACTCTGGAATGAAGACAACATGTAAATTCATCAACCACTGTATACACCAACCAGATAGCCCATTATAAAGAAACACCCCAAAAGACTGAAAGAGAATCATATGCAATTAATACAGCCTGTACTATGGCGACCATGCTGGCCACATCATCGAATTTACAATGGCAAGCTAGTATTGTGGTAAACCAAACAATGCATCCTTTGAAAATCATTTCTTATATGAAGAGCAACTTAAGAATCAACGACAACAGTATCAATTCTACGAAACCAAAAGCAACTTAAGAATTAGAATAAAGCTAAGTCTCGACATTACCTTATCGACAAAAGAATGGTGTCCATAATGCCCAAAACATCAGGAACAGACTTACAACAACCTTCAACCTTCACCTTCTTATCTCTCACAAGCGGCAAAAGACACCGTGCCCATTCGTTAGGTATTCGACCAATCTGCCACAACACCAATCAATTCAAACACAACAAACCAAGATTCACATTAATCAGTCATCTAAGCCATTCTTCTCAAATCACCATTTTTTCGCAAATTACCTCTCCGGATTCTTTAGTAGAGAACCTCATAATCTCCGAACAAGCCGCAGCGTGCTGTCGCCCTCTCCCAAAAACCTTCCCCAACGAAGGCGAGCTAGAACTACTCCTTAGTGGAAACGTGAACACCACCTCATCACCAGGCTTTACTCTCCTCCCTTTACACGTCGACAGCCCCGAAACTTCACCGCAGCCAACGAACCACCACTCGCTACTGTCCGAGCTCTCTCGCCGACTCACATCCTCGACAAAACCCTCGCCTGAGTCACAAGTGCAATCAGTAGCATTTGCTTCGCCGCCTAGAGAACGAAAACTCCGGTTCTCTCCACCGTTTCGCTTCGAACTCAAGACGGGGGTGCTGGGCTCGGGGGCTGAGTTGCGGCGAGGAGTTTTGGGGGCTTTGGAAACGACCGGTAACTCTTTGGATTTGAAGTTTGGCGTGTCGAAGATTATGTTGATCGCGGCGGTAGCGTCGTTGTTGGCCATGTGAAGGGCTCTAATTATGTCCATGTCGGAGTACTCCGAGCCAACGACAGATCGGACGGTGGACAACAACTCGTTTGTGACCTTATTCCCCATCTGATGATTGCGAATAAATCCCTAAATGTGAATCCCTAAACCTAATCCCACGCGTAGAGTCTGGGATTGCGAAGTTTTGGAGGGACTGTGACACCCTGGTTCAGCGGTTCCCCCACCCTGCTACTAAAATGCGCAGCGGTGCAAGATAGCGAGGGTTTGCAGGACGGGTCTAGAAATGGCGGGGGCGGGTGTATGAAAAGTTGGAGAGGAGGCGTGTGACACGCACGTGACGCTTTTGTTTTCCCGCCATCTCTAGGTATGCGCGACTTGCTGATTGCCAATGGAACGTGGCACGGTGATAATCGCGGAAATTGGAGATTCCTCTTCCAGAACTGAAAATTCCTCTTTTTTGAAATTGATTAAAGAATTTAACTTATAATAGGAAGAGCCTTAAAACCCTATTTTTACACTCCCAATCAAATAATTGACATAGAAGTAAAAACATAAAAAGTGTATAAAAAATAACTTGAATCAAACTACTCTAAATTTGAGCTCATTTGAACTCAAAAAGAGAGAAGTTTTAGAGAATACACTCAACCACGGTTGGGTGGCCAAACCCAACCACCAAGTCGTGGGTGACCCATAGCTAGGTCATGCCAGTGGATCTAGCGTGATGCGTAGTTGGGTCTAGCCGTGAGTCGCCTTCTCCGACATCATGAGTCACTTTTTCGGCCTTTAGGGTGATAAGTTAAACTCTTTAAGTTGGCGTTTGGTGAAAGGGTCCAGTGGGTGTAAATACTGTATCTCTTTTGTCATTAGTGTAAAAAATCAACATGTCCCTCTGACCCAATATATCAAAAGTACCGAAATACCCCTGTCCTTATATTTTTTTGTTTCTCCACAGATTGAACGAGGCCACTCCAAGGACGCGTTTGACCTTCGAAAAACCTCTTTCTCTTCCACTATCATCAACCACAAGTAGGCTACCGAATCCTGCGACGGCGTGGGGCTTCTGGGTTTAGGGTGGGCCAAAAAGTGGCATGATCTTCGTCCTTGTGTACTGCACCGCCTATCTCTGGTAAAAACCCTCCGCCCCCAAACCAGCCTCCTCCGACCACCACAAAACCATATCACAGATGCCCCCTTAGGATTTCCATTCGCGACACTGATAGCCAGGGAACCAATACCGGAGACTACCCACGACCAATGCACCAGCAAAACAAGGTTAGTTTGTTGTAAATCCCCCTTTTAGCGTTTGATGGGTTGAAGGATTTGGGTTCTCCGTCCTAGTGAGGAAAAATCAAGGAAAATCTATTAGGGTTTATCAGAAAACGAACCTTGATTTCACTGATTTCATGCTTTTTGGGGTGTTAGCTAGTGCAAGTCAGAAATGGGTTGGTTCAATAGGTTTTAAAAAAATACCCAAACAAAATTGAACTTGTTTTCTCTCTTGATTGTTAATGAATTATTGCTTTGTTGATTTGTTTAAGATAGATTAGTAGTTTATGGTTTGAACAAGAAATATATCCAAGAAGCAATACTTGTGGGTAACATATTTGAGTTCATTATAATAAGACACTAATTAATTTGTGTATTTACTGGACTATGATTTTTTTTTCATGTTAATTTGTTATCATGCCTTTTTTAAAGTTGAAAGTAGTAAAAAGGATTTTTAGCTTTCTCCCTTTGTTATTTTAAATGCTTTGGTGCTATTTTACATCACTCAGGCTATGTGAGTTGGGAATTTGTTAAGTTCACAATTTGTCCTAGTGTGGATTTTCTAACATGAAGAAAGTCTTTCTTTATTGTAACTTTGAAATAATAAAGCAACAATTGTGCTGATCTCTAGTTCACCTAATCAATATCATCATTTGATTTTTAGTTATCAGTCAATCATTCCATGCATATTTGTTGATTGAATGAACTCAGATATTTATATAATACTACCCTGTGAATGACTTCTACTCGCTGCTTCCTATGTGTTTCTCTATCCATACATATCTATAGCCAACCTAACAAGGATACATGTATGTGCTATGTCGTAACTCTCCATTATGAAAGAATATAGTTTTAGTTGAAACCAAGCGAAGCCATTTTACCTATGACTAGTAAGTTACCTATGCACCTAATTGGCCAACCTATTCCTCACTCTCCACCCTATAAGAATAGGGAAGGAATTGCCATTTGAGTTAGAGCATTGGCACTGCATCAAGCTAATTTAAATATAATGGCAAATATGTTACTCTACCTATATCTGGCAACATGTCGCACTTCCATGTTACATGTGCTGACTTCTGCTACCACCTTTATTAAACAAGACCACTGCTTTTGCTTTCAGCTACCAAGATGCTCACTGTCACCAACAGCTCTTGCATGTATATTAACTTGACACCTTCTCCATGTTATCCATGCAAAATATTTGACTAAAATTTAGCTAAAGAACACATTTCTTCTATTTTAACTACCAACTTTTCCAAAGCACCTACTTTCGACTTAACATTTTAGCTATCAATTTTCATGATTTCATTTAAAATATTCTTTCTTTATGTAATTTCACTATTCCCAAATAGGGGAAAGAGAGTCAGATTGAGTTTAGTTATCTTTATTTTAATAATTGTACTTATACATTGTTAAGCTACAATGCTCAACAAATTTTGGCTAAGCATCGTAGTAGCTAGTCAAATCTTTAGCTATTTTAGCTAGCCGGATGTAGAGCTCTTTTTGGTATTTTTTGCTACACTGTTTTGCGTAGCCCAATGTGAGTGCTCTTAGTTTGTGTTTTATTATAACTTCTACTACTCATCATTAACATCAAATCTTGGTGTCCAGAGTAGCTCTAAAGAGCTGAATATAAATCATTTGGGCTCCTGAATGTTGGTTCTATGTCCTCTGAATCTATATTCCAAAGTCTTTTTGTACATTTTTTGTCTTCATATTGGTGCAAATTTATATTACATTATCATACAATTGTATTAAATATACCACATTCCTTGCCTTCTATGCCTTCTCGAAATCTAAAATGATAAAAAAGTGGACCTATTATGGAAACTCTACTTTCATCATCCTAACAAAGTGGGCATACTCTAGACACACATTGGTTTATCAAACAAGAATGGTGGAATACTATTATATACTTTAGTTAAATGCAAAGTCCAATGTAGATACCACTATTTTGTTTCAAATCAAAAGGAGGATTTCTTGGACCTATTCTAGACATTGGCTTACGCGAAATCTCTTTTCTTTTTTCCAAGAGCAATGTCAAAGGTGTTTCACAGAATCATTTAAGGTTACCTATAGTCACGACTTAATTATGTCTGCGAATAGCGAGACGTCGAGTGGGCGTCCATTGTGTTATTGAGGAGTTGCTACTTTTGTAAGGTATTCTTTGACAAATACAAATTACAATCGAAAGTGGTATGGATGTGAAAAGTACAAGGTATTGCCTAACTACTATTTTCATGTGTAATTCTTTGGACCAATTTTATTTTTTAGGTTTAATTTTCACATTGCTTCCACATGTTTTGTATAATGCAGCAAGTTGGTGATTGTGGCTTCTTTGATTGGGCTGATAACAAAATGTCAACTTACAAAAGAAGAATAATGCAGCGGTTGAAGGACGTTGAAGAGCAATCTCGGGCAAATGTTATGAGACTCAAGAAATTGATGGATACTGAACTAGCAAAGTGCAAGGCATAGGTGGAAAATATGTGGCAATCCAAGGAGGAGCTATGGACATCTAAGGTACAATTGAACCAGTTTCAGGAAAATATGTGACAGTTTAGGGAAAAGATGTATCAGGCTGTCATTTCCTTAATTATTTTACTGGTGCTACTCTATGTTAGTAGTTACCATGGATCTAGTAGTCATAAGTATATGTTACGATGAACTACTTCCACGTATTATCATCTATTTAACCATCGTAAATTCTATCTTATTTGTATTCTCTCTTTATTGTGCAACTTATTTAAGTCGATATTATGGAATTACTTCAATGTCATTTGTGGAATTTCTTAAATAGTACTGTCTACTTAGATGTGAATGTAGAAATACTTTTCTATGCTTGACGATATGCATTAATGTTCGGTCAAGATATATATTGGTCTTAAACAACAATAACCCAATCGATACTGTTCAACTACAAACTTAACATAGTTAATATAAATTAATCTTCATTGACGGTTTTCCAGATGTGAGCTGTCATTGCCTCGCGGACTATAATCATCATTTCTTTGTTCTAGGGGGTTTGGTCCAGTAGTTGTTTATGCGATACGTACAGCACATCTGGCATGGTAGGCAATTGTAATACATCGATCCAATCTTGCCTGTAATGCTTCTTTAGGGCAACACTAAACAATGGATCATCAGCACCGCACTCTTTGCAAATGAAGTTATACACCGTGCAGCATGCGACCACAAATAGTCACTGGTTCACAATCGGGTACGAATACATATCATCAAAGATAGGGAATATATCATCAAAGATAGGGAATCGGGCTTTCCGTACTCCAAAAGTTCTTTCCACGGCTAACCGTAATGATGAGTGCCTATAATTAAACAATTCTACTACATTCTTAGGACGGGGTCAACCATGATAAAAGTCTTGCAAATGGTATCACTCGTTGCGATGTGAGGGTAAAAAGCCATTGTAACATCCGTACGCCGAGTCCACCAAGTAAAAATAATCTAAAGATATGCAAGAATAATATTATATCACACAGGGTTGCAAGATAAAAAAAATTGGTAATACGATAAGAAATTCAACGGTAAACTTAATGGTAAACGTATTATAAAAAATGAAACAAAAAAATTAATAATTAAGAGTACAAATTAAACAAAAATTAAAATTTGGCAGTAAACCAACTTTAATTCCTTTATAGTTTATGGTTTAGGGGTTTAGGGTTGTAGAGGCCTACAAATACTTTATTGTAAATCTTATGTTTGACAGGTTAACTTATGTACTTATGTTATATTTACCATACTAATAACATCATTGGCGCATTGCATATTCGAAAAACATAGACATATCTCCATATAATAATACCTTCGACCGGCATTGGAAAACGAGAGTTTGGGTCATGGATGCACTCAAGGAAAATTCGCGAATCATGTGTGCTACCCTCCCAACCAACATAAACATATGTGAAGCAAAGGTTGAAGTCAATCACACACATGACATTTTGTGTTATTGTCAACTTTCTGCTTCTATACGACACATTGTTCTCACCTTGAACGCACACTTTAACGTGGGTGTCGTTTGTTGCCCTAATGCATTTCTGGTTACAACAGTATTGCCAAATAACCAATCAGATATATGACACAAAAGACAATACATATACGCCATTTTATTTAAAACAAAGTAATAGGATGCGTTACTCTATGACTTACCGCAAACCATGGATAATAGTGGCTGTTACGTGCGATGTATGGATGAGGCATCTTTATCGCAGTTGGACGTATAATGGTTTTCTCAAACTTGCATAGCGCTTTAACTGTCTAATTAACATAAACGTTTACTGTGTACAATAATCGTTGTAGCTTATCCGCTACAACCCTTTACGTGTGACCATGTGTCATTACCAGCCAAAATGCCATAACTTGCTTGGTAATTTTAACATACCGACAACTTTACAATAAATCATTATTTTTTAGTGTGTTACATAGTTTCAAGAAAGTCTTGGGAAACATACGAAATTACTCATAGCATGTGTTTAGGTTTGGATTGGTAAGCACCCAGTGTACCCGCATCGCACCAGTCAATTTTGAAGTCCTCTATGGAATGACAACCCTTACACATGGGTGCATTAAATGGTAGTGGCATTCATCCAAAATCACAGCCATGCGTACAAATATATTCTCTCGCTTCAATCGTATACCTTGAAAATTATACTCATCATCATCGTCTGTGTCGAAAGCATCCGAGTCGGGCAATTCATCGATATTATCCTCCCAATGTTGTGAATTACAACAGTTATCATTAGATGAACCAGATATGTCCATTTTAACATGCCTACACTTGAATGATATACACAACGTCACATTATGAACTTGGCATTTGTAAACGCAATCAGGCAACATTAATAATATGCAACCCCAAATTTAAATCTACAAAGTTAAACTGGGTTCATAACATTAAGTTAACAAATTTAAAATACATATTTATGAATAAACATTCGTAACGTAGTACGATATAAGCATACATAAAACGTTAATAATAGTAAACTACTCATTAGCATAACAGTTGTCATACCACATAGCCTAAAACGGAAAATATACAATTACTCAAACTAAACAAAAGCGTTAATTAAAGTTGTCACAATACATAATCTTAAATATTAACATAAAACTACTCAAACTAATTAAAGCGTTAATAAAAGTTGTTATAGCACATAACCTGAAACATAAAACATAAAACTACCCAAACGAACTAAAGTGTTAATAAAAGCAGTCATAATACATAACTTTAAACACTAACATAAAACTACTGAAATTAACTAAAGCGTTAATAAAATGTGTCATAACACATAACCTAAAACATTAACATCAAACACCATTATCAATTGTCGCTAGGCCTAATGAAATTCAGTAGCCACTCACGGATGCCATCCTCACTCATCTTCAACCCTATCCTCACCCAAGACGGGCTTTCGAGTTTCCTATATGCTGGCACATATGCTTTTGAAGGTAGTTTAATTTCAATAGCTAAATGATTGATGATGTCCATAATGTCTTCCTTAGGAAACTGACTGACTGAGGGCTTGTAAGACATACCATCACTGATCTTGCACTTCTCTAAGTAGTCTGACCTCATGGAATCTCATTTGCTGAATTTCTCCAATACAATTTTGTCACCCTTTGAGGAACGCTTGCTAGAATGTGAGCATTGTAAAGGACAACCTGACCTCTTCAACTTCCCTTTCCTTTTGGAGCTTGCAGGCGCAGATTAGGGCTTAGTCAGGTCTGTGATTGCAAAGGAGGGATGTTGATGTCAACGTTATTCTCTTCATCAATGCTGTCTTGGGGGGATTGTATGCTGGCATACCTCCACTTTTCAGTGGCTGTTGAGCCCGCAAAAATGAAGCATAGGTGGTTGTAGTTCATCGGTGGGCCATGTCGGAATTTGTAGTACTTTTACATACTTCTTGTCTAAAAAATAAGAGCAAACAAACGATAAGCTCAAAATGAAAAACATTGACGATTAATAAGTACGTAAAAATATTTAATTATAAAATGATAAACATAAGCGTAGTGGCTTACCGTTCGGATGTGTTCCTACTGTTTTGGAGTCCCTATCATTGTCCCCAAATCATCATCCCACCCACAGCCGATACCTACTTTGTCGCGGACAATGTCTAAGAAGTTTACATACGACTCTTTCAGAAGTTTAATTTTCCCATCAACCTGCTTCACTGCGTAGATAGTGTCGTCCCTTACTCATTTGTTTAACTTGTCCGTAATGCGCGAGATATGTTTCCCATATGGTGGTATGACTCCTTTATTCTTGGAATTTCTTGAGAATCGGCACTAGGGGTGGGCAAAAACCTGCGAAACCCGAAGACCAGCCCCAATCCGACCCGCCCCGCACGGTTTTTATGTGTTTTTTCGTGGGTTCGGGTTGAAAATACCCAAACCCGTGCGGGTCGGTTCGGGTTTCGATTTTAACAAAAATGTTCATACGAGTACCCGAACCAACCCGCATCTACCCGATCTCACTTAACCTAAAACTAAAAACCTAGAACCTCACACACTCACACTTACGCCCTCACCCACGTTTTGTCGCACAGCCTCTCACTCTCAGACCTGCTGCCTCCAAGCTCCAACAGGCAACAGCCTGTCTCACTTTCGAATCCGTCGCCTCTCTCACTCTCAATCACCGTCGTCCGTCGCCTCTCACCGTCGGAGGCTCTCTCTCATCTCACTCACGATCTCTCACTCTCTCACTCTTAGTCACCGTTGGAGGCTCTCTCACTCTCAGTCGTCGTCACCTCTCACCGTCGCCATCGCCTCTCACCGTCGGAGGCTCTCTCTCATCTCACTCACGATCTCTCACTCTCTCTCACTCTTAGTCACCGTTGGAGGCTCTCTCTCACTCTCAGTCCTCGTCGCCGTCGCCTCTCACCGTCGGAGGCTCTCTCTCATCTCACTCTCAATCTCTCACTTTCGGTCACAGAGGCTTTCATCTTATTAAGGTTCGATTTTCTTTTTAGGGTTTTATTTTGTCAAGCATTTTTTTTAAAAAAATATCTTGTTGGTTGTTAATAATTTATGGCCTGGTTAATAATTTTTGAAGTACTGATTTAATTTTTGCTTCTTGTTAAGGTTTTTGTTGAAATAGTCGATATTTTTGTTGAAGAAGAAGAAGCCCGAACCCTCAACACCCAACACCTGTCTTCGTCCCCCAGGTATACTAATCTTCTGTATAGTTTTGTTTTTTTTTTTTTTTAATGTGATTCAAATAGGTTGCAATTGATTGACAGTTTATATATTTATTATGTAAAAAAACCTGTTTTGTTGTGCAATTGATTGACAATGTATATACATGTATATTAATTGTCTGTATATTATTATTAATATGGATTTGTATTTGGTAATCAGGAGCCATTGTAGCTCAACAAATTCTTAGTTAAATAATAGTATATCAGTTTAATGAAAAGCAGTCTGGTTGCCTGCTGATGGCATGACCAAATGATAAAAGTCTACTTGAATACTTATCACCTTTCCGTATTGTTTTGATTTTTTTTTTCTTCCATGTATTGTAGACTCATGGCTGGTCGTCCAACTAGTGGTATTGGTTCTAGTTCTACTTCATCTACTCCTACTCTTAGTGATAGTACTATGCCTTCCATTGATAGTGTTGGTGTTGGAACTCAAAACCCTAGTTTAGCTCTCACACCAAAACTTAAAAAATCTGAGCAAACATCAATGGTTTGGGAACATTTTACCAGAGTAGAGGGGGGTGATCCCGAGGATCCTAAATCACAATGCAATTATTGTAAGAAATTGTTTAGTTGTCACAGTAAAAGGTAATGTACTTCATCTATGCTAACTCATTTGAAGAGTACTTGTAAAAAATATCCTGGTAAATTTGATAAGACACAATCAAAGTTAAGTTTTGAGGTTAAGAAGGAGGGGGAAATGTCAGTGGGAGATGGATGTGTTGGTAATATGGTGATTGCAAAGTACAATGCTACGAAAATAAGGCTGACAATTGCTAAGATGATAATTAAGGCTGAGTTACCATTTAGGTTTGTGGAAACTGAAGCGTTTCAGGAGTTCATGAATACAATTGAGCCTAGGTTTCAAGTTCCTTCTCGTTATACTGTGATGAAGGATTGTGTTAAGCTCTTCATGTCTGAGAAGGAAAAGTTGAGGGCAATGTTTATGATGACCGGTGCTCGGGTTTGCTTTACCACTGATACGTGGACTTTGGTGCAAAAACTTAATTACATGGTAATCACCTCTCATTTTATTGATAGTGATTGGAACTTGCACAAAAGAATTTTAAATTTTTGTTTAATTCCTAATCACAAAGGTGATACCATTGGAGAGAAGATTTTATCGTGTATGCTTGAGTGAGGTATTCGTAACATTTTCATTATCACAGTTGATAATGCTACTTCCAATGATGCCGCTTTGGACTATGTGAAGATGAGAACTGGTAATAAGCCGGGTGCCATATTAGAGAGTCAATTTATGCATATGAGGTGTTGTGCACACATACTAAATCTTATTGTGACTGAGGGTTTGAAAGAAGTTGAAGATTCCATTGTGAGGGTTAGAAGTGCAGTGAAGTATGTGAAGTCTTCACCTGCAAGATTTGAGAAGTTTAAGAGTTGTGTTGAAAGAGAACAACTTACTTTCAAGGGGTTGTTGTGTCTTGATGTTCCAACTAGATGGAACTCTACATATTTGATGTTGGAAGGTGCTGAAAAATGTGAANTATGGATTTGTATTCGGTAATCAGGAGCCATTGTAGCTCAACAAATTCTTAGTTAAATAATAGTATATCAGTTTAATGAAAAGCAGTCTGGTTGCCTGCTAATGGCATGACCAAATGATAAAAGTCCACTTGAATACTTATCACCTTTCCGTATTGTTTGGATTTTTTTTTTCTTCCATTTATTGTAGACTCATGGCTGGTCGTCCAACTAGTGGTATTGGTTCTAGTTCTACTTCATCTACTCCTACTCTTAGTGATAGTACTATGCCTTCCATTGATAGTGTTGGTGTTGGAACTCAAAACCCTAGTTCAGCTCTCACACCAAAACCTAAAAAATCTGAGCAAACATCAATGGTTTGGGAACATTTTACCAGAGTAGAGGGAGGTGATCCCGAGGATCCTAAATCACAATGCAATTATTGTAAGAAATTGTTTAGTTGTCACAGTAAAAGGTAATGTACTTCATCTATGCTAACTCATTTGAAAAGTACTTATAAAAAATATCCTGGTAAATTTGATAAGACACAATCAAAGTTAAGTTTTGAGGTTAAGAGGAGGGGAAATGTCAATGGGAGATGAATGTGTTGGTAATATGGTGATTGCAAAGTACAATGCTACGAAATAAGGCTGACAATTGCTAAGATGATAATTAAGGCTGAGTTACCATTTAGGTTTGTGGAAACTGAAGCGTTTCAGGAGTTCATGAATACAATTGAGCCTAGGTTTCAAGTTCCTTCTCGTTATACTGTGATGAAGGATTGTGTTAAGCTCTTCATGTCTGAGAAGGAAAAGTTGAGGGCAATGTTTATGATGACCGGTGCTCGGGTTTGCCTTACCACTGATACGTGGACTTCGGTGCAAAAACTTAATTACATGGTAATCACCTCTCATTTTATTGATAATGATTGGAACTTGCACAAAAGAATTTTAAATTTTTGTTTAATTCCTAATCACAATTCCTAATCACAAAGGTGATACCATTGGAGAGAAGATTTTATCGTGTATGCTTGAGTGGGGTATTCGTAACATTTTCATTATCACAGTTGATAATGCTACTTCCAATGATGTCGCTTTGGACTATGTGAAGATGAGAACTAGTAATAAGCCGGGTGCCATATTAGAGAGTCAATTTATGCATATGAGGTGTTGTGCACACATACTAAATCTTATTGTGACTGAGGGTTTGAAAGAAGTTGAAGATTCCATTGTGAGGGTTAGAAGTGCAGTGAAGTATGTGAAGTCTTTACCTGCAAGATTTGAGAAGTTTGAAGAGTTGTGTTAAAAGAGAACAACTTACTTTCAAGGGGTTGTTGTGTCTTGATGTTCGAACTAGATGGAACTCTACATATTTGATGTTGGAAGGTGCTGAAAAATGCGAATTTGCTTTCCAACTTATGGAATCGGTTGATAAAAACTTTAAGATTGTATTGAACGATGAAAAGAATGAGAAAGAGGGTTTGGGACCTCCTACATTTGTTGATTGGCATCGTATTAGGATTTTTCTCAAATTTCTCAAACTTTTTTATGATGCAACAATGCGACTTTCGGGGTCTTTGTATTGTACATCTAATATGTACTTTCAAGAAATTTGTGGCATTCAAATGCATTTACAATAGTATATTGATAATGGTGATTTGGTATTGAGTACTATGGCGGAGAGTATAATGTTGAAGTACAATAAATATTGGGGTGATCTTGATGACAATGATAAGGTTAACTTGATGATGTTTGTTGCGGTTGTACTTGATCCACGAACCAAATTGGAGTCATTGTAATATTGGTTCAAAGATGTGCTTGGTACCAATAAATGTAAGGAGATGGTGAAAAAATTGAGATCATGCATTGACAAATTATATGATCACTACAATGTTGGACAAAGTTTATCTCAAGCTCAACATAGTAGTGAATTGTCTCAAAGTTCCTCAATACAAATAAAAGAAACCGAGAGTGCCAATCTTTACTTCATGAATAGGTTTCATAAATACTTATCTTCTAAAAGTGACAATGAAAGCAAATTGGAGTTAGATCGATATTTGATGGAGGATGTTGAAAAGGCAAGTGCAAATTTTGATATTTTAAATTGGTGGAAGGTGAACTCAACCAAATTCCCAGTTCTTGCCAAAACAGCACGAGATGTGTTAGCCATTCCCATTACAACAGTTGCTTCAGAGTCGGCTTTTAGTACTGGAGGACGTGTGTTGGATCCTTTTCGAAGTTCATTGGCCCCATCAACAGTTGAAGCATTGATATGTTCACAAAATTGGTTAAGGGCAAAACCTCTAAGTTATGACTCAGATATGATTGATGATGCTAAAAGTTATAAGCTTGAATCAGGTAAGCTTTTTGATCATTTTAGTTTACTTAATTTATTTTGTTATTTACAAATTTTATTTAACTGTTTCAATTGATAATGTAATTATTATTTTTTTTTTGATTCATTCTTTGTAGAAATATCTTTGAAGAACGTTAGCATTCTCCTTGAAGATGATTAGTGACTTGAAGTTGCATTCTGCTTGGTGGCTGCTGGATTTTGTTGTTAGGAGCCTAGGCCTTGTAGTCTAGTGATTTCTTAGCCAATAGCCTAGATTGTGCAACTTTTATTTTTGATGTAACAATGTTGTATGTGTGCTTAGCCTTTAAATTGTATTTATGTAATGTGTGTAATTGTTAAACATGTAACTGATAGTGATAAACATATGTTCTATT
>CM017324.1:8390642-8508833 GCA_006937295.1 Carpinus fangiana
CCCCCCCCCCCCCCCCCCCCCCTTAGCAAAAGGACAAAAAAAATCTTGAATTTTTTCAATAAGACAAAAATACTCCACTACATTTGAAAAAAAATATATTAAATTGCCACACCTTGGTACAAAAAAACTAATTTATTTTTAAAATTTTTTATAATTTTATTAAGGGTATTTTCATAATTTTGGGGACATTGACAAAATTTTGTAGTTTACATCGTCTTAATTGAAAGTTTGAGATGAACATTATCAATTAGATAGTAGTTTAAGAAAGACCTTCTCCAAATAAACTCTACTTTTATTGCTAATAGTGATAGAGAAAGTATCTAATTACTCATTCGATTTAATAATAGAGATCGGTGAGACGCATTAAAATATAAGGATAGTAATAGCTATTCATATATTACTTGTGATACCTTGCATTTGAGTTTTACAATCTTTTCGACATGGCTCTCTCATTCTCAATAATAGCTTTTTGTTTTCTTAATAAAATAGTCATTCCACATACAAAATGAGGCCTAAGTTTTTATTCCTAAAATGTGCACCATCACGGACGAAGATCTAAACCCAATATGAACATTAATTGCTGATAATACTCGTGAGGGAATTTAGCTAGATTTATTGTCACACCCACCTCTAGCACCGCCCCTCTACGAGAGCTATCATTGTGCCAAACCACACAACATTCATTGAGAGCCTTTTTTCCCAGTTGAAGAGGGCCATAAAGTTCTTCAGGGTCTCATGTTCATTATGTTTCATTGTGTGCAAATATGCCTTTGACGGTTACCAATTAAATGAGTTATGAAACTTTTACCTAGTTAATTAGCAAATGTTCCAATTAACCTTATCAAGAGATTGCTGAATCATCGGCGAGCTAGTTCCTTTAGGGGCGACGGGGAAGGCCCAATACATGATTTTGTTTCGAGCTCCTTGTAAAGCCATGTGGGTTAGGGATGGAACTAGAGATTTGTGTTTGACAGGGGCAAAATTCTAAAAAAAATAATAATTTGGGGGGTCAAAAATTAAATTTTATAGGAACAGAGAATGAAATATGATGTATAACATTACTTGTGAATATGCTAATTGTTGATATCAAAATATCTTCCAAAGCCCAACCAAAGAGCTCACTCCAAATAAGCGGCCCATGACTCCAAATAAGTCACTTAGGCACTAAGCCGAAACCCCTGCAATCTAGGCACAATCGTCAAGTTGTCACTTAGTCCGCTCCAAATCATAAAGTTACACGCCATATTATGCTAACCCAATAATCAAGGAAGTATAATTTCTCCTAACAACCCAATATGGGAATAACTAGCAAAATCAGAGTATAACAAATTGGATCTCTCCCAAAAGGAGTCTAGATACATAATACTCTCTCTATATAATCTCCAATAAGAGAGTCAAGTAAGAGTCTCATAAGGACTCACTCATTCTCGAGGTCCATCTATAAAAGGAACTCATATCACAATGTCAAAAGACGGTGAATTCTATCTTGAATACTCTCATTTTCATTATCCTTATTCTATTATTATTTACTCTCATTTTGATCATGCTCTCTCACTTAGGCATTGGAGGTGGTACAACCGCCATACCTTTACTTCGCAGTCTATCACTACTGATCCATTTTTGTTTTTAGCATGTTTTTGAATTGAGTTGCTACCAAATTGATAACCGTCTTAATAGCTGGCGCCGTCTGTGGTAGAGCGACACAACATATATATTAGTTAATAGTTATAACCTTAAAAGAATAAAACCAAAAAAAAACAAAAAAATCAATAAGAACATTTGCTAATCATAAACTTGCCTCGAATGTTGTAATTATCTAATTGAAGGTCCAAAATATGCAACTATGAAGTATTGTACCAATCTAGTAGTACTAGCCCCAAAGTACCACCAAAAAAAAAAAAAAAGGACTAGGCCCAAAGTAAGTTAAACCCTTGTAGAGCGAAAATAGTAACCGTTGCCAAATTACATCCTTATTAATTTTTAAACTTCGTATGTATCGGCGGGAAATGCCATTAGAAGTTGGAACTTTTTCCCGCCATTTTGGTCTAATTTGTCTGTCATAGCTTGTGTACCTACGTGGTGAACTATAAAACTGTGGCACCCAACTTCAACCATACGGACACTCTGAGTCAGATATTTCCTGAGTCTGGTTGAATTCTGAGTCGATTTGCTATTGGCCGAGCCAACTAACCTACTCGCTTGTTTATTTTTAAGGTAACTTCATTTAATCGCCTGAAAAATGTTGTGTTTTTTATAAATATTTTTATTTTTATTTTTATTTTTTCACTTTAGTATATTAAATTTTTATTTCATTTCAGTTACATCTTTCGTTAAAATTTGTTATTAAATTCTAACAGAGGGTACATAATTTTAAGAATATAAAAATATTTTTAACATTTAGAGTATTTTTAATGGATAAGTCAAATTTTTATGCAAAATGTATTTTTATTTATATCATTTAAATATTATTATTTTTTATTTTTTTATAAGGATTGCATTTTTCTAAAATATCATATTTTTCAACTTTTGAGAAAAAAGAAATATGGAGAGAGAAATAGTGGGAGAAAATTTTGGAAAAAAAGATATATGAAAGAAAAATAGTATGAGAAAATTTTGAAAAAAGAGATATAAAAGAGAAATAGCAGGATAAAATTTTGAAATAAAATAAAATAGGTAAGAGAAACAATTAAAAAAATGAAATAGCTCTTTGAATAGTAATGTTACATGTAGCTTTTTTTTAGCTCATTCAATAAAATATTTATTTTATCTTTTTTTTTTTTTTGCTTTTCTAATATAGGAGTATTTTACAAATTTAATGAGCTATTTTAGATAAAAATGTCATTTGGTTATTCCATTGGAAATGCTCTTATACCGTCTTATTTAATCTCAATATCTAACGAAAATAGGTAACTAAAACAAAATAAAAGTTTAATACACCACACCACAGTAATAAACTTTAAACATTAAAAATGCATTTGTAAAATACATAATATTTTAGGGGCTAATTGAAGTTGCCCCTTATTTTTATTTCCCGACATGCACTTTTTTTTTTTCATTTCTTTTTTTTTATGCGGTGGGCTTACTGACGCCGAGACAGCGAATTCTTTTTGCTTTTGTGAAGTTGATTTGACTTTTTATGGGATTCAATAAAAGTCAAAAGTTTCTAAAAGTAAACAAAAAGTCAAAAGTTAACCCCCCCATGTTGGCCATATGAATGTAAGTGATACTGATGTGCTGTATAAATCAAAATTATAATACCAACACAATACTCTATATATTGCACGGGTCCACAAGCCATAACATTTATTTTTATTTTTTATAATAATATTTATTATTCATTCATTTATTTCATAAAAATAGAGTACGTTGTTTTAACAAAATAATATTATAAATATAATGATAAATTTTTTTCATCCAAATTTGATTTATATTTTGTTTAACTCTTTGAATGTCACAATTCTAATCAATTTTCATATTTGCTACATATTTCGGTGAATCACGTTCTTGTTCAGCGGCCGCTGTCATGTTTATCACAACTTTCTTAACTAGCCAATAATTTTATAACTTTTTTCATTTCCACTACAAGTGCATTCTCAAATACAATTCCCTCACTGCCTTTACCATCAATGACAATTGTTCCTTATGCCTTACAATTCCTCTATTATTAGTCAATGATTTGATCCCATAAAAAGATATACCGAAGATCGTTACTCTTAGAGTTTCATGTAAACAAACCCTTATAAAACGACTAAAGGAAATCGAAGCATAAACAACTTCACCTTGTAGATCGCTGCTGAAATCAAATTTATAGATAAGACAAACAGGAATTACTGCATAGCCTTAGTATCGGCAGACCCACCACTGTATTATTCATAAAAAATAAAGAGTTAGGAAAGGAGGGAAGAAACGAACCTTCCTAAAAAAAGGTCCTATGGACATGTCAACCAAAAAAAAAAAATGGTCCTATGACGACTAGGTGTTTTTTTTTAAGGTTGCTACAAGCCATAACATTTGCAACAATTGAATAAGTTCAAAGCACATGTCTGGATTGCATTAAATTGGGAATTAGAAATTAGAGTCTCAATATCAAAAAAACACAAAAACACTAAAGGTTGTCACATAATTTCCTTTAATGTAATACAAGATTTTAAAAGAAACAAAAAAGTTACTGATATATATAACTTTAGGAGTGGTTGTCTTAAGAAACATTTTATGGCGGTTAGTTTGTACCAAAAATCAACTAATATTTCTTATATTTTGAGATAATCATATTAGCCTACAAAAAACAATTTTCATTCACAATATGAAATTATTTTTAAAACTAAAATGATAATAATAATTTAAAATCCATATATTAGTTGATTTTCATTTCATCCTTTGCACCCGTTCCAACCAACCGGCTAAATCGTCCACCTTACCATCATCGGACAAGGCTTCATCGACATTGATGGCGGCGGGGACAAAGGACCCTATGGGGACAGCCGGACAAGGCTTAGGAGAGTGTGAGAATGAAGCTACGCAACGGGTTCTAATTGTGTAGAAGTGGACTGCCAAAAAGTTCTCAAGAGTCTTAGTTGCCCCAAGTACTTGAAAATGGGAAAAATATTTGCTTGTAAACAATTTTACACCTAAACAAACGATGCTTTAGTTTGATGCATTTTTTATACAAATTATATGTTACCTTAAACTCGTGATTACATTGATTTACAATATGCAATGTGATATACTAATGTTTTGAAAGCTCNACCAAAAATCAACTAATATTTCTTATATTTTGAGATAATCATATTAGCCTACAAAAAACAATTTTCATTCACAATATGAAATTATTTTTAAAACTAAAATGATAATAATAATTTAAAATCCATATATTAGTTGATTTTCATTTCATCCTTTGCACCCGTTCCAACCAACCGGCTAAATCGTCCACCTTACCATCATCGGACAAGGCTTCATCGACATTGATGGCGGCGGGGACAAAGGACCCTATGGGGACAGCCGGACAAGGCTTAGGAGAGTGTGAGAATGAAGCTACACAACGGGTTCTAATTGTGTAGAAGTGGACTGCCAAAAAGTTCTCAAGAGTCTTAGTCGCCCCAAGTACTTGAAAATGGGAAAAATATTTGCTTGTAAACAATTTTACACCTAAACAAACGATGCTTTAGTTTGATGCATTTTTCATACAAATTATATGTTACCTTAAACTCGTGATTACATTGATTTACAATATGCAATGTGATATACTAATGTTTTGAAAGCTCCATGTGGTAAATATATATATATATATATACTATCAACTTTGGTTTAAAATATTAACGGATTCCGTTAGTACGTCACATCAAATGACAAATATAATTATAGAAACGTGTCACCCTATAATAAAAAATATATAAAAAAACTTAAAATGAAAACTCAAAACTATTTATTTTTTATTTTTAAAAAAAAGCCAAGATTGCTTGATGTACTGAAGTCCAAAAGTCTTGGAGAGGAAGCCGCAGTCATATGCGGCGTCAGTCAATATTCCTCTCTGTCAAGTAGCAATAGTACTTCAATTACATAAAAAAAAAACAAAACAAAAACCCATCATTTTTATAAGGGAAAAATATCTTTATTGAAACTCGAGTGTTCGTCGACTCGGACGAGTTGGTGACAACTCGGACTCCGTAAGCGAGTTCCGAGTCGAATGTACCATCCGACTCGCTATAATAAACTTGGTAGAGGAGTGAAGAGAGGCCCTTGTTCTCTCCTATTAGGGCTTTCCCTCTCTCTCTCAACCCCCAATAGCCGCAAAGACGTCTTCAATGGCGGTTATCAAATCTTAACCAGGTATTTTCGATTCATTTCGAGCAAAACGTTTCGGTATTGCAATCTATTACTCGAAACGTCATGTTTTTATTCAGATAATATATATATATATATATATATATATGGTTGTAGTTTGGATTATTAATCGATACAATTTCGTCTTTGCTTTGTTTTATAGGAGCTGCACAAACCCTAATTCTCGCAGCAATTTAAACGAGGTATTTTACTCTTTTAGGTAAAATAGAAGAAACAGGGATAGAATTTGGTTGCGATTGGATTCGGATTTGGGGTCCGATCCGATTTAAGCTTTAGATCCGTCAAATGGAGCCTCCGGTGGCGAGATCGAGGGGTCGGCCCAGAAAACGGCGAAAAGAGGATGAAAACAACGCTCTGGGTTCCGACACCAAGAAGCAGGCCGTGGAGACAAGATCGGTGGCTCTGGTGGGACGGTACGTGCTGAAGGAATTCGAGGGCAGTGGGATATTTCTCGGGAAAGTTGTACATTACGATCAGGGTTTGTATAGGGTCAATTACGAGGACGGCGATAGTGAGGACTTGGAGAGCCGCGAGGTTCGAGGGTTTATGCTGGGCGATAATGATTTTGACGAAGATTTGAGTAGAAGGAGGGAGAAATTGGATGAATTAGCTTTAAAAATTAGGGCAAAGAATAACAGCTTATCTGAGAAGAAAGCGTTGGCCTTGGTAAATGGAGGGGATAAGATTGAACCATCTACATTGAGCGAGGTAGAAAATAATGGGGGAGAGGTTGAAGGGGATGCCGATTCATCGAGTGATTTGAGTGATTGTGTGAGAGATAGGGATTCGAGGTTCAACGAAGAGACTCCACCTATCCCGCCACCTGAGTTGCCACCTTCTTCAGGAACCATAGGTGTGCCGGAGCAGTATGTTTCAAATCTTTTCTCTGTTTATGGTTTCTTGCGGTCATTTAGTATCCCTCTGTTTTTGAGCCCGTTTACTTTAGATGATTTAGTGGGATCACTTAATTGTTGTGTTGCAAACACGTTGTTGGATTCCATTCATGTCACATTGATGCGTGTGTTGAGGCGTCATCTGGAAACACTGTCATCGGATGGCTTGGAGCTTGCCTCAAAATGCTTGAGGTACGTGTTTCCATTACTTTATGTCTTCTGTTGATAAAACCATTATCTTTAACTTTTAAATTAATTTACAGTGAAGTTGTTGTGTCAGAATTTTTGCATGAATAATGTTTGGTGTAATTAGCTACTCATAAGTTCTCCTCTTGTCACGTTAGTAGTAATTTTTTGTTCTTTAATAAAACTTGACTATTAGTTATCAAAAAAAGTAGTAATTTTTTATTCTGTTATGTTTCGTTGCTAAGAAAGGTGGGAATAGATTAGGATTTTCGACATCTGGGGTTTTACAAAACTGTGTTACATACTTAACTGCCCCTGATGCATCTATTTCATTCAATTGGGCAGTGCATTTTGTTCCTTTAAAACTAGAAGCACTGATCTCATAAGGTAATAATGCATATGCTATTCTCTCTGTTGGCAAGCAATTGAACGGGTGGATTTTATTGATCTGTTTGTTAAAATCGATGTTGGGATCGGGGTTTCCATTCCTTGTATATCTTAAGTGATTTTGTGAAATGTCCTTCATTTCTCTTCCCACAACTCCCTATTATATTACTTATATTATGATATATAAATATGGTTTGCCATATCATTATATATATCTATATTTTTATAGTAAAACTATATTTGAAAGATGCTTTTATTGCCAATTTCCACTGTTATTAAGTCAGTTCTGTTCCTTTTTTTTTTTTTTTCAGGATCATTGACTGGGGCTTGCTTGATACATTGACTTGGCCTGTTTACTTGGCCAGCTATTTAACAGTCATGGGATACACAAAGGGACCTGAGTGGAAAGGATTTTTTGATGAGGTTTTGGTCAGTGAGTATTATTCCTTACCTGCAGGTAAGAAGTTAATGATTTTGCAAATCCTGTGTGATGATGTCTTAGAGTCTGCTGAGATAAGAGTTGAGATTGACATGCGTGAAGAATCAGAAGTTGGATTAGATTGTGATACAGAAGCAACCAATCCACCTGAAAATGGGCCTAGAAGAGTCCACCCCAGATATTCCAAAACTTCTGCTTGCAAGGGCTGGGAAGCTATGGAGATTATTGCAGAAACCCACCAGATGAAGTCACTTGGTAACTCAAACTCTTGGGGTTTCAAAGGTACTAAACAGGATTTGGATGCTGCTGATGTTGATGTGGATCGAAATGGTGATGAGTGCCGGCTTTGTGGCATGGATGGGACCTTGCTTTGCTGTGATGGGTGCCCATCAGCATACCACTCAAGGTGTATTGGCGTGATGAAAATGTTTATACCAGAAGGGCCATGGTACTGTCCAGAGTGCACTATTAATAAGATTGGGCCAACTATTGCAATGGGAACATCACTTAAAGGTGCAGAAATATTTGGCATAGATTCATATGAGCGGATCTTCTTGGCTACTTGCAACCACTTACTGGTGTATGTCTTCAACGTCTTTGTTTTAGCCCCCTTCCTTATTGTTAATCACATTGTACTGAATGTTTGATAAACCTATTTGTTTGTAGGGGAATCATTATTGTTGTCTAGCTTTGTGAACCACTTGGTTTTTGAACTCTAGTCCTTGACTGCTCACCTTATCTCAGACTTGTTCTTTAATCCTGTCTTTATGTTACTTTAATTTTCTCCTTATTTTTTGTAATATCTTTAATCCATTTGTTGGCTTACGATATTAATAATTGCAGGCTTAAGGCTTCTATAGGCACAGAACAGTGTTTCAGATATTACAATCAGAATGACATTCTAAAAGTCCTGCAAGTTCTTTGTTCATCTGCTCAACATACAGCTTTATACTTGGGATTGTGTAAGGCAATTTTACAATATTGGTCCATCTCAGAAAGTGTCTTATCTCTTCCAGTGATGAATGAAGTGCATATAAACTTCGCAAAAATAAAGGATGATGCAAACGTTTCTACTCTATTGTTGCCTCCTGCCAAGGAAGACCTAAAAGTACTTGATACGCTTGAGGCTAAGAACTATGTGTATAATGAAAATCGAAGTGGCGTAGATAATGTGCCAGCATCATGTCTGCAGACCTCCTTGGATAGGGCTACTCAGACTGACCTTCCTGAGCCTTGTAGCAGTAGTGACACAAGACGGCGAGAATGCACATTTACAGATATGAAGCTCACTGAGAGGATTAAAATGGACTCGGTCTTTGGTTCAATTAGACAGCAAGCTGATCTGTCTGACTTCACTCACCAAAGTTTGGTTGACAGATCAGGTGCAGTGAACCTTACAACACGCACCTCCATAAACAGCAATGGCAATTACAGTGGGCATGTGAATGGTATTTGTTTTCCTTTGAATTTGGCCTCTCAAAGGAAAGAAGGTAATCGATCAGGTTTTGGAAAGGGTGGCGGCGATTCAGTAGATGATTTTTTATACTTGGGGTCTTTCTATAAACCTCTGGCTTACATAAATAACTATATGCATGGAGAGTTTGCTGCATCTGCTGCTGCTAGACTGGCTGGTCTTTCATCAGAGGAAACTCAGGTTTCAGATGCACATGCTTTAGAAAATTCTAGGAGAGTTGCTTCTTCCAACAATTTGTTGCAAGCAAAAGCCTTCTCATTAACAGCGTCACGATTCTTCTGGCCAAGTTCTGAAAAGAAGCTCGTGGAGGTCCCAAGGGAAAGGTGTGGTTGGTGTCTTTCTTGTAAGGCCCCTGTTTCAAGCAAGAGGGGATGCATGTTAAACCATGCTTGCCTGTGTGCCACAAAAGGTGCTATGAAGATCTTTGCCAGCCTTCGTCCCATTAAGAGCGGAGAAGGGAGTCTTGTTAGCATTGCAACATACATTTTGTATATGGAGGAAAGTTTACATGGTTTGATAGTTGGCCCCTTTCAGAGTGCTAGTTACAGAAAGCAATGGCGTAAACGAGTTGAACTTGCTTCAACTTGTCGGGTATTAAAAGCTCTATTACTTGAAGTAAGTTCTTCCATTTCCTGGTCTACTTCATTATTTGGTGTATATTCTAGTTGGCCTATATCTTTTTTTCCCCTAACTTTTTATTGCTGGTTTTTGAAGGAACATGTGTGTTTACTTGATTTTCATCTTAAGTGACCATAGTGGTTCTATTGCAATTGATATATGGAATTAGGGGCTAGGGATCTCAGATAATATGTTTGAGGGGACTAATATAGTTTAGTGTTTGCTTCATAATTTGGGATTTTCTTTCCTGACTCTAATTGTCATTCATGTGTATGAATGTAATAAGAACATCTCTGAGACCTGTGTATATATTTTGGTGGCCGACTGCATCAGGTTTATGGTGAATTTGTTCTGTCCAACCATCTACATGCTTTAAAATCACTTAAATTCCACAATTGTGTCATGCAAGCTGATTTGGAAAAAGGAGCTGGTTGATTGTATACTGAAAATAACCATTTAAAATTAGAAGATGCTTGCAATTTTTTGTAGCTTCTTTACCCACTGCCATGAATATGCAAAAGAAGTACCATCAATTTGTTTTGTAGTACCCACTTTCATGGAGCTCAATGTCTTGCTTGTTGGTTTTGAGCCCAAGCACTGAAGGGATTTGGCTAAGTGTGCGGGAAGTATGCAGATGACCTCAAACCATTGAGGAGCTAGCAAGCACTAAGACTTGAAGTACCAGAAATCTACAAGTTTAAGAAAGTGGAAATGAAAACAATTCTTGTTGTGCATCCAAAACCCTTTTAAAACATCATATTCTATGATGTGAAAAGCCTGCTCAGTCTATTGATTTCCTTTAAAAGCTTTTAGCTGTTCCTCTCCTGCCAGAATATCTGCATAATGTTGCTGTTTCCCGAGTCAGGCTTCTTTTAGCTCCAAAATTCCCATGCCAGCTCACTTCACCTTCTTCATTGCAGATGAAAGCCTCTGGTGCACTACAAGTAAAGTGAAAACTAAAGCTGTTGCATTGTGATAAGCTCGATCCCTTTTTTAATTACCAATGTTCTGTCAAGATAAGTTTATTTGTCACTATTAGAAAAAGAGTGATATTTTTAGCATGACTATGCTAACTTGTTCAGAAATCTAGGGCTATTGGTCTTAAGGACTTCTGACCTATTAGTCTTGTGAGTGGAGTTTATAAGATTATTGCCAAAGTTCTTGCCAATAGATTGATAAGGGTTGTGGAGAAGATTATTTCGAAGCTCCAAAATGCTTTTGTTCAAGGTAGGCAAATCCTTGATTTCGTTCTCATTGCAAGTGATTGTTTGGATATTAGAATCAGATCTGGTGAGCCATGGGTGATTTGCAAACTAGATGTTAAGAAGACTTATGATCATGTCAATTAGGATTTCTTACTTTACTTGCTAAGGGGGTGTGGTTTCGAGGAGAAATGCTGCTCTTGGATAGCATATTGTATTTCTTTGGTGTGCGTTTCAGTTTTGGTCAATGACAACCATTTGGTTTCTTCAGTAGCTCTTGTGATTTGAGACAAGGAAATCCCTTGTGAGTTTTCTCTTTGTTATTGTTATGGAGGCCTTAAGTAGAATGCTTTTTACAACTGTTAATGAGAGTTCTCTCTCATGCTTTTCGGTGGGGCCTAGGCATTCGGGTTTGGTTAACATTTCACATTTGCAAAACTTTGGGATACTGTGGAGTGAAGCTTGGCCACCTTTACTATCTGCGTGCTTCATTTTTATGGTCTGAAGTTGTCTCCAGCTTGAAGATTAACCAGGCTAAGTTGGAATTAGTTCATGTGGGTAATGTTGAAAGTCTTAAAGCCAGAGACAACTTCAAACCATAAAAATGAAGCACACAAATAGCAAAGGCGGCTAGGCTTTGCTCCACAGTATGGGTTGACTAGCATTATGAACTGTGGAGTTTCTTCTTTGCCTTTAAAGTATTTTGGTCTTTCGTTGGGGGCATCCTATAAGCCCATATTTATTTGGGATGGTGTCATTGAAAAGATAGAACTATGGTTGGCTAGTTGGAAAATGATGTACTTGTCCAAGGGTGGTAGGGTTACCTTTTTAAGGAGCACACTCTCGAATTAGCGTATGTATTTCATGTCCCTCTTTCCTCTTCTTTGTAGGTGTTGCAAACTGTATAGAGAGGCTTCATCAAGACTTCTTATAGGGTGGGTTAGATAAAGAGTTCAAATTTCACTTGGTAACTTGATCCAAGGTGTGTTCTCTGTCTATGAGTGAGGGTTGGGGGTTTGAAACTTCTTGAAGTTCAATTGTGCCCTCTTGGAAAAATGACTATGTTGCTAATGAGCCTCTTTAGTCGTATGGGTTGGGCGTGTGGAGGATTATCAGGAAGGGTTGGGGGATGTTCTTAAGTTATACCGGGTTTGAGGTGGGGAATGATGCCAATGTTAGATTTTGGCATGATCTGTGGTGTGGGGATAAGGCACTAAAGGAAGCATTCCCTGATTTATATGGTATTTGCTTAAGCAAAGGATGCTTCCGTGGTAGTTCACTTGGAATTTTTTGTGTCTCCAATTAGTGGAACATTAAATTTGCTAGAGCTGCTCATGAATGGGAGGTAGATGTATTTGCCTCGTTTTTCAATTTAGGGTATTCAGTGAGAGGGTGGAGACAAGATTTGTCGGTCCCCCTTCTAGAAAGGGTTGTTCTTGTTAGCTCTTTATACCATGTCGTGGCTTGTAATCATAGCACTCCTTTCCCATGGAAGAGTGTTTGGCGAACTAAGGTCCTTTTGAGAGCGGCCTTTTTTGCTTGGTCATCGGTTGTAGGGAAAATCCTTACCATGGACAACCTTAGGAAGCGACATGTCATTGTGATCAATATGTGTTGTATGTGCAAGAAGAGTGGGGAGTTTGTGGGCCATCTTTTCCTCCATTGTGAGGTTGCTCGTGCATTATGAAATGCTTTTTTTGGTCGTTTTGGGTTGTCTTGGGTGGTGTCTAGATGAGTAGTTGACTTGTATGTGTGTTGGTGGACTAGTGGTAGTACTCAGAGTACTGTTGTTGGCTCGTCTCTAGTGGTGTCTTTGGAAGGAAATGAATGCTAGAAATTTTGAAGACCTTGAGAGGACATTAATGGAGCTTGAGTCCTTTTTTTATAAGTAATAATCAGTCTTATTAAACGCGTAAGGTGCCCCCAAGTACAGTGGGAGTATACAAAATGATCACCTAACTAGAAAGGGAAAAACGAACAAGGAAATCATTGTAACTAATTGACCTAGGAAAGACATGCACAACAGTCCAAAGGTACAATGTATGAAAACAAGAGGATAATATGTCTTCCAAGGACCCCTCCAAGTCCTCAAAGGACTTATTGTTTCTCTCCCTCCATAGACACCAAAAAAAGCAAGTAGGCACCATCTTTCAAACTGCACACCCCCCCCTCCCCTGGTAGACCATCAACAGGTGAGCAAATCGGAAACCGGTCTCGGCATCACCCAAGACAACCCAAACTGACCAGAAAAGGCACTCTACAAAGCATAAGCTACCTCACAATGAAGAAGATGATTTTGTAGCTCCTTTGGTGCTTAATTTTTATGATTTTGTTGTTCTTTTTTCTCCTTCTGGCTAGGTGAAGTGTACCTGAGTACTACATTTTGCTTTTAATGATATTTTGATTACTTATAAAATAAAAGTATTCTCTTCCAACATTTTAATTTGTTTCTCCATTGTGTTTTCCATATTGTTAAAAATGTTTATTCCTTCTTCACTATCCTTGTTTTGAATTTTGATTCAAATCTTCGAAGCTATATATACATATATCAGTTCGCACTTTTTTCTGTTTTTTGAACATCTTAAAGTTCTGAAGTTTTCAAAAACGTTTTTAGTAAACATTTCACAAACTTGAAGTTCGCGCTGGTGTGTTATTACAGTTTTGGTGGGGTTCCATTAATTGGGCCCCCCTCTTTTCCTTCCCCTTTTTAGAGATGATGTTCTATTGAAAGTGCCTTTATTTCTTCTTCGTAGTATTATCTTTTGTACCTAGGCTAGTGTCTCCCCTCTCCCCCTACTGTCAGCTACTTAAAGTTTTAACAGCTCATATACATCTCTTTTCACCTCTTTTTAAGCTTGTATAAAGATATGAAAAATTGTTATTTGTATCATCCAAAAACCTTTTAACAGGTTTTGGTGTATTATATTTAAGTACATTAAGTTGCAATTGCCTTTCATGTACTTGCCATCCCCTTTTTGTGATGGAACTAATTGTATTTATCTGAATCTTTGTGACTTGCCTGTAAGAGTATTGGGCAAATGCATGGCATGAAAGTGATGTGGTGTGTGGCTTGGTTTGCATCATAATCTGAACACTAGTTTGTAAAGATCCTGCTAAGCTTCTGATGCTTGTAGCCAAATTTGAGTGCCACTGAAGGATGACTTCGTGAGTTTCAGCAGTAATCGGATGGGCTTTGAGTATTCAAGTTGAATAATTGTTGCTTGCTGCTACATATGCATGTAAATTATTTTTTATTTATATATTTATTCTGATAGGCAAACATCATGCAACTGTGCATTCGACCCACAACCTCACCCTCCACCTCTTGTTTATGGGGAGAAAATTCTATATGTTGCAAATTTCTTTGAAGGCATGTTTGTGCCTGTGGCATCTATAGTTTGGTTGATGATCTGAGTCTTTTACTTGCAGCTTGAGGAACACATCAGCATAATTGCTCTTTCTGGGGACTGGGTTAAGCTGGTAGATGGCTTGTTAGTTGAATCTTCTGTGATTCAAAGTGCTACATCCACTGTTGGAACAACACAGAAACGTGGATTTAGTGGAAGGCGAAATAGGAAACTGTCTGCTGCATCTGAAGTGACAGCTGATGGTTGCCATGACCAAGGTTTCAGCTGGTGGCAAGGTGGGAAGCTGTCGAAGCTTATATTCCAGAGAGCAATTTTGCCCTGCTCAGTAGTCAAAAAAGCAGCTCGTCAAAGTAAATAAGACACCCCTAGCTTTTTCCTTCCTGAAAAATAATCCTTGTTGTATTGGTCCTTTTTCTTTTGCCAAGAAGAATATGTACTAATGGTATTATGGCACATTAGGTGGTTGGAGAAAGATTTCTGGGATTGATTATGCTGATTGTTCTGAGATTCCTAAAAGAAGCAGGCAGTTAGTTTGGAGAGCTGCAGTTGAAACGAGTAAGAATGCATCACAGCTTGCACTTCAGGTTTGTTCTTGTTTTCCTACCCCCCCCCCCCCCCCCCCCCCCCCCCCCCCCNCCCCCCCCCCCCCCCCCCCCTTTCTATTGTTAGCAAATTCTGTAGGTGTTATCATGTTGAATTATCTTTTTAAGTTTGCAATCATATAACTTTTTAGTATACAATTGGAATTTGCATCAGGTCAGATACTTAGACTTTCGATTGAGATGGAGTGATCTTCTTCGTCCTGACCAGAACCTTCAGGATGCAAAAGTCCTAGATTCAGAAGCTTCTACTTTTCGAAATGCTGTCATTTGTGATAAAAAGATTGTTGAAAACAAGATTAGATATGCAGTTGCTTTTGGAAACCAAAAGCATTTTCCTTCACGTGTCATGAAGAATATCATTGAAATAGAGCAAAGTCAAGGTGGAAAAGACAAGTATTGGTTTTCTGAATCTCGCATTCCTTTGTATTTGGTCAAAGAGTATGAAGAAAATGTTGGCAAAGCTCACTTGGCATCTGTTGAGGAGCCCTCGAATGTCTCATTCAAGTTACAAACGAGGAGGTTGAGAGTTTCCCATAGAGATATATTTTTCTATCTTGCTTGCAAGAGAGACAAATTGGACGTGTGCTCTTGTTCCTCATGTCAGCTGGATGTTTTAATTGGGTAATTATTTTATAATGTTCTATTCTTTTTTCCTTTTTAGTTCTCTATGAAACTTGGTCCATTCTCATTAATCTTTTCCTTGGTGTGATCTTCAGGAATGCGGTCAAGTGCAGTGCATGCCAAGGTGCATTAACCCAGCCTGAATTTTTTCCTTCTATCCAGAATGTTTTATTTTGAATTACTAAAATGACCTAACATGTTTTTTTTTCTTCTCTTTTTTCTGTTGAATGCCTTATAATACTCGCTTCTAATTTGTGTTGATGTCTATATGAAGAAACATATACTTATATATACATATATACATACATATGTGTGTGTGGCGTGTATCAAGTTCTAGTGATGTGTAACATTGAGGAGCAATATCTACATGCAGATGGACAATCAGTAAAACTGTAGTGTATTTTCAGTCAAGTAGAAATTTTAAATTGTTGTATAAATTACTGTGGATTTGTGTGTGAAAGTACTCTTTTGGATCTAGTAGGGTATAATGTAGTTCTCTCCACAGTTTACGAGTGTTTCTGCCAAATATTTCTAGAATACTTCTCGATTTCGCTGTCATCTTTCATGTTGTTTTAGATCTTGCAAAGTTGTATTCTATGAAATTTCTGGATCTGGACCAATAAATCGTATTTAATATTTATGCCATATTGTGGTCAGGTTATTGTCATGAAGGCTGTACCATACTTTCAACAATTTCCATGGATGAGGATGTTGAGTTCTTGATTACGTGCAAGCACTGTAACCATGCACAGGCTCTTGCTCAAAAAGAAATCAGTAAAGAATCTCCAACCAGTCCTTTGGCATTGCATGGGCGAGAATGTCATAACCTATTGACTGTCCCTAAGGGTGGAAGGCCTCTGTGTAATAATCAACCATTAGCATCTGTCAGAACTCATGATACTCATTCTGAGTTGAAACAAGCTAGTTCTGATTCTAGTTTGGCAAGTAAAAACCGCCGCAGGCTGTGTTCTTGGGGTATTATATGGAAGAAGAAGAACAGTGAAGACACTGGCATTGATTTCAGGCTTAAAAACATTATTTTGAAGGGCAGTTTGGGTATCCACCAGTTAAAACCTGTTTGTCACTTGTGCCATAAGCCATATAGGTCTGATCTCATGTATATTTGCTGTGAAACTTGCAATAGTAAGTTTGCTCTAGATTATATGCTCTGCATTTTTTTTTTTTTTACTGAAAATTCTCTCTCTCTCTCTCTCTCTCTCTTTTTGATGCACTGTGTTTGTGGTCATTGGCAGAATGGTACCATGCAGAAGCTGTTGAACTTCAAGAGTCAAAAATTTTTGATGTAGTGGGCTTCAAGTGTTGCCGGTGTCGTAGGATAAGGTCACCAGTGTGTCCTTACATGGATCTTAAAGACAAGCTGCCTGAGGGTAGGAAGACACGTACAAAGGATATAAAGCAAGATCAGATTCCGCTGGACTCTGATTTTGGAATAATTTCTGAATATAGAGAGTATGAACCCGCCACAGTGTTTCACATGGAGGAAGTTTCTAATCAAGAATCTACAGTGAGTGAACCTGCGACTCCAGTGTTTCCCATGGGGCAAGTTTTGAAACTAAAACCTTCAGATTGTGAACCTGGTACTCAATTTCCCATGGTTGAAGTGTCAAAACAAGAAAATGATCCTCTTCTTTTCCCTCTTACCAAAGTTGAGCTAATTACAGAGCATAATTCTGAACTGGATGTTGAACAGAATACTGCTTCTGGGCCATGGCCACAGAAACTTCCGATCAGAAGGCATGTGAAGCGCGAAGGGGATGTAGATGGTGTTTCTGAGAGCAACCTTTGTTATGCTGAATTTTCAGCACACCTTGAAACAAACAACTTCCTGGAACCTACAGAGAAAGCTTCACCTCCTCAGGCAGAGTGGGATGTTCAAAGCGAGATGATGTTAGACTATGAAGGTTTTAATTATGAAGATATGGAATTTGAACCCCAGACTTACTTCACTGTTACTGAGTTGCTGGCATCTGATGATGTTGGTCCATTCAACGGGGTTGATGATCCATCTGGGGATTGGTCAGGATGCTTGGATACTTCTAATGACCAACTAGAACCTGCAAATTCTGTAAAGCCTACTGTTAACATGATACACTGTCGGAGGTGTTCGCAGACAGAACCAACCCCTGATCTTTCTTGCTATATTTGTGGGTTGAAGATACACAGAAACTGTTCACCTTGGGATGAGTCATCAATGGAGGCAGAGAGTTGGAGTTGTGGTGATTGCCGTGAGTGGCGGTAGCTGATCTAGTTGGCCTCTTGAGGTTTTGGGTATTTGTTTTGTCGTAGTGACTTTCCAAGGGAGATCTTTTAGGTGAGATGGTCGCATACCGAACCGCATTTGACAATTCATCAATGGGAAAGATCAGAACGGGAAAGTTCATTCTCCTTTCTGTTGTAAATGATAGGATTGATGTTTCAAAGGCCAGCCAGTTTCTACTACTGCCGGGGTTGATGCGATGGTTGCTGCTCCCCGACAAAAGTGCTTTTTTTTTTATCTGACGGATTCAGTTTTTCTCGTTGGGAAGTTTGGAAAAATGGCATTTTGTATGTAGATCGGCGGCTTTGATTGATGGTAGGAGGGTTGCAAAATTATCATATAAAATGGATAATTTGTTACCAAATGAGATATAGGGAATGCCGTGAATTAACAAGCCACAGATATTTTACACTGATCTTGGAAGATAAGCAGGCTTTTTTTTTTTGTGTGCTTGTCTCATTGAATTGTTTGTATAAAAGTATAGTTCTATCAATTTTTGCAATCAATCGGAGTTGAGAGACTTCACCTCACCTTTGCAGAGCATGTTTTGGTTTAATTATTAATTTGAAAGCAATCGACTTCTGGCGATTGGCTTGTAGTATTATTCGTTGTAAAATGGCATTTCTAGAGCAGTGTGGTTACTCAAAAAGTCACTAATACAAGTGAGCCACGTGGTGTACTAAATTTGTTTGATGAGCAAGGGTGGGACTTACCCATTAAGTCATAGGTAGTAAATATTATTTTACAACCCATGATGTTTTAAACAAGAGAAATGTTGCATGTACTTTTGGACAAATTAATCGGTATATAATATATCAATGGCAATTTTCAGACAGTACACGTAGTATTTATTTCTCTTTAAAGAAACGGGAAAAATTCTAAAGCTCCATTAGTTATTGCTGAACTGGCTGGCTAAGATAATTCTTGTCAAGAGGAGAGGACAGAGGAAAAATACATTACGTTTCTTTTATAGACAATTACTCCGAGTAATGTCCATTTTATCACTCACTACACACCATTGATTCATTGAATTGAAAGAGTACGATAAAATGAGTGCGGATGGATTGATTTTTTTTCCTCTGGTAATTAATATGCTACCAGATGCAGCATTTGGTAGCTCGAGGATTTCTCTCCCCGTGGGTGAGCCATGTTCTTCGAGGTCTTATCTCTCTGTGTATTTGATCACTTGCAGCACAATGACATTAAAATGAGAAAAAAAAAAAAAAAAATCACAACACCGTTGTATCGTCCAATAAAATATTAAATATGCTCTTATTGAAAATATTACTATATCGATTTAACAAACGAATGCAAACTATTACAACTGGTTCTACTTCATGCAATATCTTACATGGGTCAAATATTATGCTACAGAAACCAATCCAGTGTAACTGGGAAGGGGAAAAATGATGAATAATAAAAATAAAAATAAAAAGAAGAAGAAAAAACCCTCACCCCAAAAGAGAAAAATCTCACCCAAGGCACAATTACATTGTGCAGAAAGAATCTGAAAATCCCGACCAACCTCTGGAAATTCCCACTCAAACCACTAAGCCGACTACCAAATTAGCTCACCCTTCAATTCCGCCAGCCCTTGCATCTTTGGTTTCTTTTATCCACAATTTTAACTTGAGGGACATATGGGTGGGCCTAGCTGTATAAATCAGGTTTACAAGCGTATAATGAACAAATCCTCACACATCACTCACCTTTCACTCTGTCACAGTAAACCAGCAAGCATAGCCCCAGGATCTGTCAATGCTGCTGCTGCTGCTGGACTCGTTGGTTGAGGTACTGCTGGCACAGGCGGCGCTGCTGTAGGAGCATGGGAGGCTGTAGGAATATTAACTAATTGTTCTTTCATGAACTCCTTCAACCTGCAGTATCAACCCATCAGAAATTCCACCAAAGGTATAAAACTAAAACATACACAACTGTCAATTCTAACATACTCAAATGTTAACGCAGGCTCCCCTGAAGCAACTGTCATACGCAACTGGGTTCTATCCGCTGGATCCGTTTCAATTCTAACCTGAGTATCATCAAAGAAAAAGGCAGTCAGAACGGTGACCTTTCATAAATTCTATTGCAAAAATCTTTACATTTTTTTTTTCCTCTTTTTAATTAGATGTTTCTCTTATATAAATCCTGTGTACTTTGGGTTGCACCTTTTGCACTTTTCAATGATATTTCGTTTACTTCGAAAAGAAAAAAAAGGGGTTCTCTCTTCTTTGCAAGAATTATTTTCTTCACTTGTGCATTGTATGTTCAGATACCACTTAGCATGTATGTGTGTGTATATATCACGGTTATTTCCCCAAATATCGACCAGAAGGTTTCAAAGTTTAGTTAAGAACTGCAAGTCTTATGGACTAGGTAAGATTCAATAATGAAAATGGTGGAAACAAATCCAATCATAAGTCTGAAACTGGATGAATATTCCTTACCAAGCAGAGCATGGCCCGTGTACTTTCTGAATAGAACGTTGTGCTTGCAACAAGATTGTTTGGATTTGGGTCCTATAACAGAGAATTAAACAATGAAAAGCTTCATATAACTGAAAGATTCCCAATAAAAATTCATCATTTTTCTCTTTATTTTAAGTACTTACAAGCCCTGGACAAACTATCAACTGGAAACTGTTAAACAAATTTGCCATGTCCAGAAGAGGCATTGGTCTTACACCTCTAACCTGTGCAATTGACAGCAAAAAAAGAGAGCATCTAGATGTTAATCAATATGATTAAATAGAGAAGGTAATCGAATAAGACTGCAACCTGCGATTGATAAACACACTACAAATAGAACAATGCCACTTATTGACCATAAATCGATGACAACATGTTTTTCCCCCCTTTTATTCTTCAACAGTGAGAAGAAGACATGTTATGGCAAAAATACCCAACATCTCATCACAATCCAATTACAATTGGATGGTAACAGAGAACTCCAACAGTTCAACAAATGGAAAAATGGTAAATACTTAAAAAGTTTTCCCCCCTCTCTAGCAATGAGATGATGAGGCTATTGTTTTGCCTTACAGGCAGATTATGGTGACAATACCTAACATCTAATCACCTTCAATTAGAATAGGATGATGAAAGGGAATTCTAACCACTGGGGAAAAAAACATATTCTAATTTAGTGACCACATATATGAGCAATAGTGTTTAAGTAATCCTTTTACTTGAAGTTCAGTTAATAAATATAAAGAGAAGGAACGGACTTTACATTTAAAGAAAATTTACTCTAATGCTAAAGAGAAAGCAAAATGTACCATACCACTTCTTGGAGCTTCAAAGGTGGTCCTGAAAGTGATCTCCATTGAGGGAAAAACTCTTCAGCTGTCACTGTTATAGGCTGAAGAAATTTATTCAAGACAGCAGGAAGGCGAAGCTTTACATTGATCTATGACAAGACAAAAAAGATACACGAGGTCACAGATATAACCTAACTTCATGTTGATTGTCAGAAGAAAAACACATAAATTACAGATATAAGAAGTACCATATTGTTACCAAACTTGTATGAGAAATCAAGGACTGCTACATCCCTACTAGGGCGGAGATTCACAACTTCAAGTGGGCATTGCACCTATACAACCAAATATTAAAAATGTAAAGGACAATTAATGAATAAGGACAAAAGATAAGAGTGCCCACTATATACACCAACAGTCAGTGACCCTTTACAAGAACAACAGTCAGTCTTCACCTGTGCCCTGGGAGGAATAGTCTCTGGTACTAATGAGAGCTCCATCTTTAAATGGGATGGAGGCAATATTATAGCCTGAACTGAAACAAGTGGAGAAGTATTCTTGTTTCCCAAGAAAAGAACAAGTCGCCCATGATGTGCTCGCCACTCTGCTTTAATGCCAATCTGAGGTAATATTTAACAACAAAATTACCACAAGCCTAGTAAAAGCTTTAACCTTTTGAAAAATTGAAAGGTTAATATTACAATGGGAGGTATCTTATGGTATTATATATAACAGATGAAGAAAGAACATTTGGAGGAAAGAAAAAACCTGGATGTAAGGATCTTCATATAAAACACCACTATCCTTCAAGCACAAAGCCTGAAACCTTTCAGCAATATTTCCTATTGGCTACAAAAATGAATAATGGGATTAGCAGGTTAAAAGTTTGACTAAGCACAATGAATATCACCATCTTACAGCACATAGCAGCTGAGACTAGACCATGTTTTTCTAATTTTGATAAAGCCAGATATAAAAGCCAATAAACAGGTACATGCAGCAAAGTCTATTGTTGCAGAACTTGTCCATCTTACTTGGCAATCAGTAAGTTTTGGGAAAGGATTCGAGAAAATGTGAAAACAATTTTTATTGAAGCTTCAGATTTTTAGGGAAGCAAAACAAGTTGAGCTGCTCAAGCTTAGCTCCGTTTGACACAATCAGGGCAGACTCAAGAAGCCTATAGCTTTTGCAGACTCAAGAAGCCTCTAGCTTTCGTAATGCAAACGAGACAATCTTGAGCAACCTTTTACTATGCTTAACATGGTTTTAACTCGGTAAAAGTTCAAGCTACTTGAGCTCAACCAAGATTGGCTGATTATAAGGCTTGCTTAAGGTGGCTCAAAAATTAAGTGCATCAAGCATAAGCAATGCAATACTCCGCTCATTTAGACTTCAACAGACTATGTTAAATATAATGAATATTCCTATTTACCCTACAGAGGTTCACTGCGTATGAAACATCTTATTCAACCCACCTCTTCGTAAGCAATGCAGAGTCTCATAATAACAGTAAGTAGTACCTGAACAGAATTTGTCTGCTCTCCAAAAGGAACAATGGCTGCGGCTTCAATTGTATTTGGAACATCTTTCAATCCAGAGACTATAGTTTGTTGAGACTGGACATCCGTACTAGGAGGACCTTCAATAGCCAGTGGACCCAAGAGATCACCAAGGAGATCGGCTGGAGGTTGGGGATCTACTTTAGTCAAAGTCCCATTCTCATGGGAAAATCCTTGCTCTGCTGAATTGTGATCCTGTCAAGATAATCAAATCTATCAATTTCCAATTAAAACTATAAACAAATGCAGATTCAATCCTAAGATTCCGAAATTAACGAGGAGAATATGGTAACAATGGAAAAAACCACATAAAACGAATAAAAGAAAAAGAAAAAAAGGAAGAACTTACTGCAGTACTGCTCATGCCGGGCACCTTTACTAAACTAAGCTGAGTGCCGGATGATAATGGTGTCCCATTCGCAGGACGCTGATCAGTTACAACCAGAGCACTTGATGTTTGCTGTTGGGCCCGCAACTTTAAAGCACTTTGTTCCGCAGTATCAACTTCAGTATCAGCCTTCTTGATCAATGCGGACTAAATTTAAAAGGAAATATTAAAGTTAGTGCCAAAAACCTTCTAGCGAACCCTTTAACCGAAACCATTTATGAGGCGACTCATCATAAAAAATTATGAGTATATTGCCACTGAACTAATCTGCACCAGAAGTACCTGTCGCTCAGGGAATTTGGGCATTTCAGCCAATATATCCATTAGAGCTGCACCTTTTCTACTCAAGGCAATATATTCAACAGCTCGTTGTTGTATCTCAGCATCAATGCAACTCTCGTATCTACAAGAATGAAAAAAGTGTGTTAAAGACACCTACATCATTTGGTGGCATTTTAGAGGTAAAAATCTCACTTGTTAAAAATTGCCCAAATCTGATTCTGTAGTTCTGGGTCCGGGGGTTGAGTGTGCATTAAAATCTTAGCATATGTTGAGAGAAGAATAGGAATGGTAGAAGACCTGCAAATAAATAATTGACCCTAAGATATACTAGAAGAAATTAAAATCACAACTTAGTAAGACAAGCAGTAAAGGTTAAGTGCCCTTACAATACAGTAGGAAGCTTCTCATGTATAACGCTAAATATTTCCTTCGGACTACACCCTGGCCGTCTGGCCAAAAGGTGGCCAAATTCTCCCAGGAGATATGCACTGACCTGTTGCACACATGCCAATTATCAAATAAATTTAGATATTTATCCTAATCAAATTGTTATTTTTTGATGTATCATGATATGTTCGATTTACTTGCAAATAATTTAAATAATTATTAGTGCCTGACGCGGATTAATCAATATATGGCTTTGGTACATGACCATACACAAAGAAAAGAACCAATCAACATTCACAGGCTTCATTGACATGATATGAAACTGGAACTCTCAGAAAATTGAAGTACAAAATTGACCAGATTCATCTGTGGAACATGACATGCAACTATGATAAGTACTGTGATATTGCTACGCAAATTCTGGGTTCCTCAAATTTATTTTTACAGGTTCCTTTTTAGTATTACTAAACAAGGTTGGCAATGGCCTCTCATGCAAACACTTATAAAGCATTTTTCATTAATAGAACATTGGCAACCCGATGTGCTTGCAGAGGCAAAGAATAAAAGAGAGCTGAAAAATAAAATAATATCTCTAGTTCAAAAATAATAATCGTGAAACCATTGATACACACCTTCACCATCGTCTCGTGTATAGCTGGCTTGTCAAGATACTCTCTCGCCTTTGCTGCCGCATAAGGCTGATCAAATGCATAAAATCTCATTTGAACAATACGAATATGAAAACCTTTATTGGAAACAGGTAATTCATCAAAAAGAAAAAAGAAACAGGAAGCAACAAAGCATATGTACAAACATTTAATCACCTGTAGGTCTTCATTGTTTGTAACAAACTGCACAACACGAAACCATATGTCATCGCTTACAAAATCCCCAGCCTTATCAATCAATTGAAGAATCACATCCACATACCTGTATCACATAAAAAAAAACTTTATTTGAACGCCCAGCATATAGTAGAAGAAAATGCTCAGAATGCTTCAGAGAGTTAATTATTATCAAATAATAAAATTTACTACTCCGTCACAAACTAGAACCCCAAAGTTTTAATCCTCAGAAAATACAAAACAAAGAACAGAAAGCTAATTAGAAATTAGCCCATCAATTTGCATCAGGTATTGGGGCAAAAAGGGCATGTAGAAAATATACAAAAAAGAGAAAGATATAGACTGCCCTAGTGTCACCATTTCTGTAGGCAGAAAATCCAAAACCCATCATCTACAGTATACAAAAGCGTTTTGATACCAAACAGTTAACCATCTTAACTATCAAACTGCCCTTTTCACAGATCCAGACTCTACAATGTTTTTCTTAGAGGTATACAAAATTCTTGACTCTGTGCTTATAGGTAATGAATGTCTAGATAGCAGGATTAGATCTGGTGAGCCATGGGTGCTCTGCAAACTGGATATTAAGAAGGCTTATGATCATGTCAATTGGAAGTTCTCACTTTATTTGTTGAGAAGGTGCAGATTCGAGGAGAAAAGACGCTCTTGGACATCGCATTGTATTTCTCCCTGCTGGTGTTGCAAACCATATAGAATCTTCATTGAGACTTCTTATGGGGTAGGCTAGGGGAAGAGTTCAAATTTCACCTGGTACGTTGGCCCAAGGTTTGTTCTCTGATTCCTTAAGAAGGGTTGGAGGTTCAGAACTTGATGATGTTCAATTGTGCTCTTTTTGGTAACTCACACTGGCACTATATGCATGAGAGAGATGTTTGGTGGAAAGTTGTGGTAGATTCTAAATTTGGCATTTTATGGGTGGATGGTGTTCTAATGAGCCTCTCGGGTCAAACAAGGTAGGCTTATGGAGAATATAAGGAAGGGTTCGGGAATGTTTTCTAGTCATACTAGATTTGAGGTGAGAGATGGCTCAAAAATTAGATTTTAACATGACATGTAATGCAATGTGGGGATAAGGCCCTTAAGGAAGCTTTTCTAGATTTATACAGATTGCGTGCGTGAAAGATGCTTTTGTTGCGGTCCAATTGAAGCTTATTAGTTGTTCCCTTTAGTGGAATGTAAACTTTATTAGAGCAACTCATGATTGGGAGATAGATGTCTTTGCTTCATTTTTCAAGTTATTGTACTCCTTGAGGGTGAAATGGGGAGGTGAAAACAAGCTTTGTTGGGCCCCTCCAAAAGAGGGTTGTTCGATGTTAGATCTTCCTACAATGTCCTTGTTTGCAAGGATGGTCATCCCTTTCCTTGGAAGAGTATTTGACGGAACAAGATTCCCTTAAGAGCGGCCAACTTTCTTTGCTTGGTTGGCTGCTCTAGGGAAGATCCTTACCATGAATAACCTTAGGAAGCAGTATATTATTGTGATCAATTGGTGTTGTATGTGCAAGAGGGACAAGAGTCGGTGGATCATTTTCTTCTCCATTGTGATTGTGAGGTTGCTTTTGCTTCATGGAATACTATCTTCAGTTGTGTTGGGCTGTCTTGGGTTATGCCTAGACGAGTAGTAGACTAGTTTGCTTGTTGAAGGGGGTTATTTGGTAGCAGTCAAAGTACAACTGTGTGGAAAATGATGCCTTCTTGTCTTTTGTGGTATCTTTGGAGAGAAAGAAATGATAGAGAATTTTAAGGGCTGCGTGAGGACAGTGATGGAGTTTAGGTTTTTTTCTTCAATACTTTTTACCTTAGGACAATTGTCTTTCCTAATGTGCTTAGTTTTCATGATTTTCTTGTTCTTTTTATATTCCTTCTAGCTAGGTTTTTCTCTTGGATACTTGTGCCCTTTTGCATTTCAATGATATTTTGATTACTTACTAAAAAAAAGGTTTAAAATCAATGGTCATCGACTCATTGGGCACATTTAGTTGAATTAATGCCGATCATGGTGGCATGAAAAAATAGAAACACAAGCCCTAGTTATCTCAGATATCTTTTTAACCTGTATGTTAATAATCTGGATATCGGCATTTAGTTGAATTAATGCCAATCATGGTAGCATGACAAAATAGAAACACAAGCCCTATTATTTCAAATATCTTTTTAGCCTGTATGTCAATAATCTGGATATCCTGCTTTCAAATAGAGTTTGATCTAATCCGACTGGATTGCAAACAAGAACCACACTTACCATGATAGATCAGGGGCAAACTTCTCTGCAAGAATAGCAGCTTTAAGTGACAATTCCTCACGCATTGCGAATTCTGCTGTACTGAGATACTGAAAAGCAAATGAAAATGGCTTGTTTATTTTGTGATTGAAATGAAAACTATCTGAGCTGTTGGAAAAAAATGATTCAAACACAACTTTATGTCAATATAATATAAAATAAATAGTCCAGATCCAGCACAGGTGTACCTGCAATAATTCTTCAACTATGTCCTTTGCGTTTGTAACATCACACATACCATAAAGCAAATCAAGAGCACGTCTACGGATACTGAGGGCAAATAATGATTTCAGTTAGCAAAATGAATTTTAAGAATATACAAACACATACATATATACATGCAAATGCATATATAGATACATACAGATCAACACAAACACACATTTGGGGAATGCCAACCTCCCCACCTTTAGATGGAGGCTAGCACCCTCTAGAATTGAACATACATATATTATCTTTGAGTTAACATAACTCAAGCACATAAAAAAGATGGTCACTGCAAATGAGTAAGTGGCAATATCAAAAGTTCTAACATTTTCAGAATTTAACAGAACAAGCTAGACCTGATATCTGGATCCTTCAACGAGGTTATGATCTGAGCCTGATGTCTTTTGATGATGTCTTGCACATCTGTTACCAACAACATCCGGGTCATATTCTCCTGCACCAGAGCAATGCAAAACATCAAATCATAGTAACAAAATAACAATTAAATTTACCCTTCTCTGTTAGGTTGAGATAAGAAAGGGGTGGGGGGGGGGGGGGGGGGGGCATTAACAGATAAAACTATAGTGTTTCTACAACTTACCAAACCAAGATATCGAATATTTGGTTCACGCACAGCAATAAATTTTCCAAGAAGGGCAACACACTGAGACATCATCTCTTTTTCAGCATCAAGATGCATGACCTGAGATAGGGCATAAGAACATGCAAAACACAATAAGAGAGCCCCTAAATATACTTAAAAGAGTAAAATTATCTTTGTCCTAATAAGTAGATGAATAATGTTGTCCAGGCAACATCACTTACTGAAATCAAAAGCGACCATGCTTTTACCTATTTAAAAGATGAAAGTTCCATATGTCTCTACACAGATGCATGTATGCATATACATCTTGAATGTTTCAAGAAACGAATCTCAAATCCTCCCCCCCAGAAATGCACAAAGTAATTTGCTTCCAGAAAAACCATTCATAAAGACTGGAGTTCCAAAGGTTTCATCCTCTCACATCACATTAACATTGTCTCCACCGCACACGCACACACATGTGGCTGAGTGTGAGTAGATATATATGTGTGTGTGTAGATATACATGTTTGTGTGTATCTATGAACTATGAATGTGCATATAGACTTGTTAACAATAAAAGCATTAAACAATCAATAAGCCATTCTAAAAAATAACAAAAGATTAAAAAGATTATTTGGGCAGTGAACTTACAAGAGCAAGGGCTTCGAAAAGAACAGCATGTGATGCGTTGTTCTTATTTACATTTTTAACAACATCAGTCCCCATTAATATCCGTTGTAGGACCTGAAATTACCAAATCAAGGTTCAATATAAGCACAGAATGTAACAAGAGAAAAGATAATGCCTTCAGAAAAGAACCTCAAACAATGATCTTCTGGTATTTGGATCTTCAATAGTTGGGAAATACTGAAGAGCCCTCATTGTCTTAACCTGAGGTAAAACAAGAACTAACAAGCATTAATATGAATTTGTCAATTATTAACCTATTACAAATCACCAGCAGTCAATCACCCGCAAAGGGTTAAACTAATTATAGGTAACATAAATCCATACCATACAGTAACAATACTAAGAAAACTTCCATTCTAAATGAGTAAACGTGAGTTTTTCATGCATTGTACTCATACAGTAGAAAATACCTTTATTTCTTTATGTTTTGCTGAGAAACAAAGTTTCACTTGAAGATATAAAATTAATGATATTTACTTGAGGAGAAGCCATTCTTTTTCTTCTTGCTATGGTTGATTAAGATTGAAAGCAGTTTTTTAATAAAAGAGAAGCAATAATGATTTGTTTCATTTGCATAAAAACAGAGAAGGTCCATGCTTGCTAAACCATGTACTAATTTGGAATTTATTACATACAAAGAAATTGAGGAAAAAAGAACACAAACCTGAAGCCAGGGAGATGGGATACCATAGTAAGTGTATTCTTGTGGAACATCCTGATTCCTAGCAAGCCGCTCTAATGTTTTAACGCACTTTGGAAGACAACTCCAGTATGCTTCATGGTTATTTGCTACTAGAGCAACAAGAAGGCTCATAGAAGATGTCAAAACACCAAGATCACGTTCATCTAATAGCTGTGCCATCCGATCCGCCCTAAGACATATGGCAAAAGAGACTAATGAATAAGCACAAGTAAAACTATCTCATAAAAACAGCCTTTTGACAGAATAGGAATCTTCAAACATACCAGCCATCTACATTGACAACATCAGGATTTTTCCTAAACAAGCGCAGCAGACAGAGTGCAGCTTTCTTCCTCACAAGCGGTCTGCAGCTGCTAGAGATCTAAATCAACAGACTTGGTTAAATTAATCTTTTTCTATAACCACCAATTAAGATAGACATATATATAATTAAAAAAAAAAAAAAAAACTGTCTCTTACAAGTAACTTTTGAACATCAGGTGCTAACGACTCAGCGAATTCTCTCCCACCAATGTTGCCAACCTTCATAGATGAAGACATGGGGTCATAAAAGAGAAATAACTTTGAATATATAGCACAAGACATGATATGGTATAGAAGAAAAAGAAGGAACACTTTTTGGCAGCAACAAGTTAACAACCCAATTATCAAACAAATAACCAGGTAAAAGGATGCTTGTTTCAACGTTAGCCAATGGAAAACATTTAAGCAAACCTTCCATGAGCCTAGCCATTCTTGAGGTTATGCTTATGCAGGAGTAAGTCCCTAGAATGGAATGGGGAACACATATATATGATAATGAACAAATACAAAAGGTAAAAATTTATTCCATATTGAGTTGAAACAAATTGCACATTTACTTGATAAAAAAAAAATGCACATTTGCATGGAAAATTTCTTTAGCCTTTTCCTTGGGAAGGATTCTTCCGAAAAAATTCCAAAAGTTGTGAGAATTTTGCCAAATAAGAAGTAAATGCAATATTATGCTTCCATGATTATTGAAAGGGAAAATTTAGATTCAGAAAATCAAAACCGTGCAGGAGATCACAGCATGATCTCAACTGTTTCCCTTTGACAAATAATTAATAACTTCCAACAAGTTTAAGTCTCACATGGTTAAAGACACTGAATCATGCTCAACTTTTTTGTAAATATCCATAAATAAAACATCAGGATAGAGGCAGTCTTGTACAATAAAATATACACCACATATCCCCATGCCATCGTTCAAGATGGACTTGTTTCCTAAAAAGGAGCTCTCTAGCTTTCAAGACAACTTAAGTAAAACACTACTTAAGCATGGATGTATTGTCCATTCATAATACACCGACTACAGCACATACCTCAATAAAACTGCTTCTAAAATAAAACATTGCCCATGCGAAATTGGACACCAGATATCTTGGAATAAAAAGAACCACACAAAAGGAAAAGAATATTGTTGTATATAAAGCATCAGTACTTAACAGCCCTTCAGCTACTAATGGTAAAGGCCATAGTTGCCATCATGATAAGCAAAGGATTGAAATATGCATCAAAATATGAGCTATAGTGCAGGATAATTCCAAAAGCATCTCAATAAAGTAAAACAGGAGCTACTTTTGACAGATAAAACAAAAAGATAGATACCAAGCTCTAAAAATTTTAGCAGCTTTCCTATTGCCATACCATAGTCAATGCCAAACACTGGAAGGTTTCATTGCGACCAATAATATCATTGCGCACAGTATTTATTGCCAGTCTCAAAAAATCATGGTTCTCATTTAGCAAACATGCTGTCACAATGTACCCAACCTGCATCCATTTTTATTACAATAAAATCAATAATACAGTTAAAAATGAAGTTACTTCTGAACAAAGAGCACAAGGCACTATATGAATAGCATTGAGCATTAAACCATTACAAGATAAGAAATATGTCTTTTGAGTACCCAAGTTAAATAATATGACATTTCCATCTAGATACAAATCCAAATTATGGTCATCAGCTGTTAAGTATGAACCTTGGGTACCAAGTCCTATACCAAAAATTCCATATAGTAAGATCTGTAGAATTATTTCTAAGAATTGGCATAGAAAATGTAGTTGATACCCTTACTTTTGAGTTATTCAACTTATACCACCCAATAACACACCAGCCGTGTTCTTATATGAGAAACCAAAAACATGTAAAGAGAACTAATATATTTTTTTCTTCTTATTAGATGTAAAGAGATCTAAAATGAGTTCATATCATTTAAAAATATTAATCCTTCTAGCTAAGTGTTTTCTCTTATATACTTCTTGTGTACCTGGAGGCGACTTACACTTTTAATGATATTTCGATTACTTACAAAAAATAAAAAAAATTAATACTCAAAGATGGACTCACCTGCTTTTCTGGATACTTTGGTGCAGATATTAAAGAAACAGCTTCCATGTGACCAAAATCCACATCATAACCCAGCATGTAAATGTATAGCATTTTCCAAACATATTTTTTCTTCTCATACGGTGATAAACCCTGTTGAAAAAAAAAAAAGAAAAAAAAAGAAGAAAAAGAAAGAAAGTTTCATAATCAATGGCTCACTTCTCTAAATTAGATATTCTCAATGTTTTGTCAATAGTCAGCAATAGACCAAGAAGATTAATATAGAAAAGCTACTTCCACAACCAAAGTAATACAGAGAACCATAATTGGAAAGGTATTAACAAATAAACAAAGAGAACACAAATGATGCAGAAGTTTTTGAGAAACTAACCCGAAGCAGTTGTGCAAAAGGATTTTTCTTGATAGGTAAATACAACTCATGCACCCTCAAGGAATTGAACCTGTAAATTTCACCCTTCCCCCTTAATTTATGAGGGGGGGAAAAGATGCCATTTAGTCCAAGACTAGATGCAAAAAATATAGGTAGCACCACAGTCTCACTGCCCAATCCTGATATTTAACCAATTCATTTGACAAACTTAACTCGCCTGACCCTCTATTTTTGTCTGATTTGCAGAGGAGAGTAATTTCTCAGCATTGCATGATCTAAGTGGCCAGGAAGATAAACAGTCCAACCATGCAAATATATATATATAGATGGGCATCTTTCTTTTTGACTAATTCCTAAATGATTGATATAATCATGTATTTTGCAAGCAGTTCAATCACCTTGCTGGTGACCTACCACAGACACAACCAGAATAAAAGAGATTCAAGAAGGTTTGAATGTGTGTCTGCATAAAACTGTTAATTTAAAAAACTACTCACACATAACTTCGAAAGTAACTTCTAAAGTTGACTGTTGCTGATAATCACAATCTGACTAGCTGGTCTGGAGGTGGACAAGTAACCTTCACCTGGGATGTTGAGGATATTCAATATCATAGCACCTCATTGCTTGAAATCTTATTTTCTTTTCATCCAAACTTTTCGTCCAGAATTAACGAGAATGGAATAAAAACAAGAATGAATATCTGACAAGACCCTTATCTCCTTATGCTTTAATCACTACAGCTAAATTTAACAAAATCCCAGGGAAGCTTCTAACCAGAAACCAAGAACGAACATCAGGGGATTAACCAAGGTAGCAAGTTTAGGTGAACCACAATTTCTAAGAAAACAAAAGATCAAGATTTGTTCAAATTTAATCCCTCAAGTAGTATCCACGGAAGTCCTAAATCTATCTGCTCACTCGTTCATAGGGCCCCTCTAACTTTATCCTAAACAGGATCAACAGTCCTCAAGAATGTCTTCAAACTTTTGCAGTTTAACGACACATAACCATCTTTCAACGTTTTAGCAACATCCAAACATAAGCTCCAATACATGACTTAATTTTTTCCTTGACTTGTATCTACGGCATAAATAAAAAAATTTCCTTAGCCTTGCTAGTGAAACCCTTGGTGGAGAAAGGACCAATCGTCCATAAATTAGTCTAGTGGCCATATACAATATCTACCTTCCCACATCCTATAATGCAAATTCAAGGGCATGGAGGCAACGTTGAGCCCACATGTTCCCCTAACTTTGAAATAGTAGGAAGCATTTTCCCATCTTATTCGATTTTTTTACCACACAAAATCAAATCTTACGAGACCGATGGACAACACACACAATTCAGGTGCATCTCAAGTCCCTATTGCCTCACGTAATAGCAAGCCATCATTCCAAAGACACATTTCAATAAGCCTGGAAGCCAAAAAACTCTCTCATGCTCATGCCAACACTCCCCACTCAAATAATTAAAGAAGGGAGCATCAACAAACTCTCTATATTCAGCTGATCACTAAACCAAGGAAATAAACCAGAATAGAAATTAAACCTAGAATTACTAAGTTTGCCATGTAGCTGAATGATGCTTAGCTTAGTAAACACCGTGCCCCAAAATGTATTTTCGTTAACGACATTTTCCGCTATCCCAACACGCAAATATCCCCAAATCCTAACCCAATCGATCAAAACACCAAGCAACTAAACGAAGCCGATTCAAAATTCAAGAAAGAAGGAGCAGAACATACAAATGCACACGTAAAAACACAAAAACAAAGGCGCAGAAATCCCTAACCTTCTCGTTCTTGAAGCGCGTGCGGACGTTGCCTAACTCCTTGTCGACGCGGAGGCGCTCCTGCTCTTTGTTCTGGCAATTGCGGATGTCGCTGATGAAGACCGAGAGCCCTCTCATGCCTGACAACGCCATCTCCGCTCAGATCCACTTTCTATCACGCACACACGCCCAGACACAGAGAGAGAGAGAGAGAGAGAAAGAGAAACCGCGAGTTTCCTCCTAGCTCCCCCAATCCTAGATCCTCTCTCACCGTTGCAGCGTTTGGATCTACCGCCGCGACAACAATAGAGAACAATCTTCGCGAAGATCACTCCAAATTCAAAACCAAAATGCCTTTGATCTACGCCTATATTGAGTTTTCTTAAGAGAGAGAGAGAGAAAGAGGGAGAGAGGGAAGGTGGACTGAGATAATTTGGAAAAGCCGTCGGGGAAGTGCAGGGTCAGGTGACGACTTTTATTTACCATATGCCCAAATCACATTGCATTCATTTCATTTTTCCACCTAATGCTTTTGTCTCTGACGGTCTGACCAATACTCTTTTATTTTTATTTTATTTTATTTTATTTTATTTATTTATTTATTTTATTGCTGTTGCCAATATTTTATTTCATTGCATTATTTCATTTTTCTTTTTTCTTTTTTATTTGCCACATTGTTGTAATTTTGTGTTGCATTTGATTAGTGTCGTAATTCGGCATCGTGTTTGGTCAGGGTCGTACTCCATTAACAAATGACACCCGATTAAGGTTTGTACCTTGTTAATAAACGCTCTGCTCTCCACAAGTAAATTAAATGATATGCACTCATTTAAGATATGATCACATTGTTGTAACCGCGCACAATAATGATGAACAGTATATGAGATCTAAAAGAGAGAGATCAAGAGAGAGAGGCACACAGATTTAACGTGGTTCGACAATTTACCTACGTCCACAGAGAGGCGACTATTATTCTGATGATTATCATAGGTTTACATCAATGAGATATATATAGGGAAAGAATAAAACCCTAAACCCTATGGGCGTATGGAACCGTACGGACTCCGTACGGAACTATACGGATTCCGTACGGACAGGGACAAAAATGCCCCTATACCCCCGTACCATACCGCGGGCACCCCCAGAATCTAATTGTCCCCCCCGCAAACTTAAATACACCTATAGGCCAGTAGACTCCCGCTCTGTGAACGTCGCTATCACAACATTCACTACGCTCCCGTCTACTTGGCCCTTCCACTGGTGTTAATATAAGCCACTAACTCCAACACACATAATTATGATTCACGGCTAGTCTTTAACTATTTTTACTATTTGTGAGCGTTCAATAGTTTGCTATGCCTAACCACACGATCAACTAATATTGATTTATTTTTATGAAATAAACTAAGACAGAAGAAGAAATGAACTAGACTCTTGTTATTTTTGGATTTAGTGACAATATTCAACTTTTAAAAAAATAAAAATCAATCATTTTATATATCATTAATGAATACTTTGATTAATACGTTCAGCCATTATAGTACTAAAAGCACATTGAGGAACTTCTTCTATATGAATCACTTCATCCATAATTGTGAGTCTTTGCAAGCCTATGAGCTGCTTCATCTGTTTCTCATCGAACATGAGAGACTCTACTTTGTATAAGATATAGAAGGACAAACACATCATATTTATTAACCTATTCAAGGTTATGTTATTTTTGAAACATAAATGAGAGAAAATAAACAAATAAATAAAAAGGGAGGGAGGGAGAAGAGAATAATTCAAACTCAATTATAAAAAAAGGAAAGCATTTGAAACAGAGATTTTAAAAAGTATATATATATTTTGAAAGGTTTAAAATGTATATATAGCATGTGAAGAATTAAAAGATTGGTAATATAATAATATACTTCTCATGCCATTTTGCATAAGAACATAGGCCCCTTGTTTTTACCCGGTTACCTCGACATCTCATGATTACAGCGACCAAACCATAATGTTGCCGGATATAATTCTAAATTAATTAATTATTATTATTTTTATGAGTTCCTTAAGAAATGTGAGCAGAAAGTTGTTAATAATATTTCTTTAAGAAAAACATTGATGGGTTAAAAAACAACCTGAATTGGAAAACATATGATCATCCATTCCATTCTGTGGTTGCAGATTATAGTGAGCCAGTGGTTTGGGCCTTAGCCCAAAATTGCAGTCCAGTTGAGTCATATGGTTTAGCCTATCAGAACTTTAAAACCCAATCTTAAACAAATTTATCTTCTATTTTTATTTTTCTGTTTGGCTAAGAGATGCCAAAATTCATTTAGTATTATTATTATTTTGAAACAAGGAATTCTGATTGTTTATAAGACATTGACAAGACAGCTCAGTGTCCTCGACAGAGTCCTATTCAATAAAAGAATCATATATTATAAGTAAATATTATTTTTCAATCTCATTATTACAATATCTAATCCTTTTATATCCAGATGAAGAAATCTCTTATCTAGAATTTGGATTGGTAAGCGTATTGTCGTGGGGGTGGTGGTGGCTACAGCACCAAAATACTTTTGAATTGCATTATCATATCGGTCATGACCATTGCCCTTGTTACTTTTTTCTCTGTTTCCTTATGCTTTCAAAAGCAAGCTGCTCCATGACAGTATGACACTGCTGCTTTTTTAGTGCATGTGGATTTTTTTTTTTTTTAACATGTCGGTACAAGAAAAGGATGATTCGAATTCGAACTAGTGACTTTCACTTCATTAAGCGTAGTCTCAGCCGATTGCACTACCTCTTGGAGACTAGTGTATGTGAAGTTGACATATGTTCTTTGTACATACAAAGTGACACTACAAAATACAAACAGCAAAAAAGAGCACACCAGAGAAAGTAATGCTATAAATTTCTCTTGTGTTCTCTCATAGGAGTATAAAGTTCTATTGGTATGTGGAACTAAAGAAGAAAAGGAGAAACAATATTATAACAAAAAAAAAAAAAAAGGAGCTTGATTTATTGCTTGATTATTTAAGCACAGACTCATGCTTGTAACTAATGCCAAAACTCGAAGACACTACCCTTAATTTGACAATGGAAAAGCAATTTATTAAAAAATAAATAAAAAAACTAATGGTAATTGAAAAGCAATTGGTGTAATAGAGAAGTGTTTATGCTGCTATTGACTATTGTACCCCGCTCCATTTAGCCCAATCTACAAACTGCATGCCACCATAAATATTGTTGGCAAATCGCACACCAACGGTAAAAGCCATTGCAACAGGTGGAACCTGCTTTGCCAGAGGTGATGCTTCAACCACACGCTCCAGTCCATTTATGATTTGGTAACGTGTGTTGGAAGACACAGCAAGAAAAACACCTGAAGAAGAGTGTATATAATGGTGAGTCCAGTGGCCTCCTCTGATGCATATTTATCTACTTCATTAAGAATATGAATAGAGAGCCTTAAAAAGTTCAATTTTTCTTTGCAACTTGAAGCAATTAAAACAGAAAGCTAATTTAGACTACAGAAAAATAGTTGTCAGGAGCCTACTAGCACAAAATTATAATAAAAAATATTGGAATATGAACAGACGGGTAAGAGTAAGACATACCCCAAAGAGCAGCACTTTGAAAAAGAGGAGGCACAGGTATGTCCTCTTCCGATTTCTTTATACTCCTGATCACACACAATTAAAATGGCAAGTCGTTATTTCTTTCCTTCAAAAGGGGGTGGGGGAGGCAAGGAAATCATGAATGTGACAACATATATATATATATAAAAAGAAGGAAGATCTTAGAGTTCGCTTTGTTCGTATAAATTTTCTGAGATAAAAATTTTATTTCTAAAGTTTGGCTAGCAACAATCATGTGTTCCATCAGTAAACTTTTCTCTCCATGATACGTCCAATCATGCATCATTATATAAGAAGTTCCATATTATTAAGACTTAAAGAGGATCAAGATCCATAGGAGTAGAAAGATGGCCTGTGAGTCTCATTAATAGGAAATATGCAAAATCATATATATCTAAAATGTAAAGCACATACAAGATGTCAGATGTATGTATATAGTTCCCACATAAAAAGTTCATTAGAAAAATATGAACGAATCATGTCCATAAGTGTGCATGTGTAATTTTATTTTTTTTTCAGAATTACCCCTGTGCGGCTGTGCCTAAAAAACAAAAGACAAAACGGAAAGTATAAATTTGAAACTCATGTTTGTTGATCTAATCCAAATTATTATCATAGTTTGTTGATTAATGGAATGAAAAGTTAATGCCCCTTAGCCAAAGTAAGCTGTAGATTATTCATCATAATTTTAATGATTCCACTTTCAAGGCATCAAGCACAAGTTAGACATCTTGTCATGAGAGTGAGAGAGAGAGAGAAGCTTACCGTTTGGCATTCATGATCATATTCGCAATACCTTGGCCAATAAGACCACATCCAAATCCAACTGATCCATACAATACACCCTGGATCCAGAATGTGCCAACAAAATTAAGCAAGAATATAAAATAAATTGCAATATATTTGATACATGACCCATCTTTGGGCATACAGACTACTTAAAATTGTGCAAGAAACTGGTTCCAAGAACTCAGTTTTAAAGGTAATATGAAACAAGATATCACAATGAACGCCATGGAGGGGAGCGAAGTACTCCACCCCACCCACGCCTAGCAGGTGCATTTTCCACAAGATTTATAGTCCAGAAGAAAACTAAGTAGTTCTTGGTTCCCCAAAAAGTTCAATCACATGGTACCTTATAGAAGTATGTGGCAATCCGCTGCTTCGCTGAGAATTTACATCCTGGCCTTTCAGCTTCAAAAACACTGCATTAGAATAAAATTTATCTGTGAATGAAGCACTCACAATCATCTAAAGCTTTATGCAAGAAGACTGACATGAAGTTGAGTAGATTTAAAATTCCACCAAAAGAGATTCAAAGAAGAATATTTATGAGGTCCCACATAGTATCTATGGGTCTCAGGGTTGGCCAATGAGATTCCACCTCTCCAGTATTACTAGTTTCTGAGGATATCAATCAATAGCAATAACGTTTTTCTTACTATAATATAGCAGATAAAGGTGTGTGCAACTTAGATTTAACCATTTTGCTTATTCATGATCGAAGACACTAGGACAGTAATGTTTTACCAGTAGGCGCGGTGCAATACATGAATGCACAAGAAATTACTTTCAATGTTCATTTGATTCAGCAGTTTCAAAACATGCGGTTTGAAAAAATAGCAATTTCAAAACGCAGTTTATGAAAATACAAATTTTCAAATTGCAGTTATACGTTTGGTGAAATCACAGCTCAGCCTTTTAAATCGTCATTTTTTAAAATGCACCCCTTGACACCAATTTGAAAATGTGAATTTTTCCGTGTTTTTAAACAACCATTTTTTTTTCAAATGCACTCCCAACGAGGCACTTTCAACAATTTAGTTTTAAAAACACACATTTGGCCTGCATTTAACGTCTAAAGTCTTGTCTAAGCTAAGTTTTAGATTATATTGTAGTACCTATGTTTAAAGTCTTGTCTATATCCATCAATCATCTCTCCTCCATAAACTCCATAACTTAGCTTCTAAGCAGCTAGATTTTTTATTCAGCCATACTACTACCATTCATTTCACTTAATAAATTCTCTAGCTGTCAACCATCCAAATCTCTTATCTTCACCTTTCATACAAACTAAAACGGTTACACTTTATATCTAAACAACCACTGATCTAGTATAACAACTTATCTTGTGCTACAAAGCAAGGAGCATACAGCCAAGGACAAACGGAAATATCCATTACATGATAGTCAAGAACAATAACTACAGAACTAAAATTTAGCTGGATGAAATAAAATGAAAAACTTCACAGTGCCAGTATGCAACAAACCTGCTGGGAAGAGAAGCACAAGCCTGTTGCACTTGTCCAAGTAAACCTCTTGATGTGGATGGCTTCCCAAAACGAACATACGGTGCTAACAAACCAACCAAAGCAATGTCCACGACCACACCAACTAAAAGATCCGCAGCGTACAACTCAAACTCCGACCAGAAATTCTTGCCTCTTTTCTGAACTTCCGCAAATGTTGCACAACAAGAATCTATGACTATCTGCACAGCACCAAATCAACAGTACACAATTGGATTATCTGCGGATGTTTTTAGAGCTTTGTCTCTTGCCACAGCTCGAGCACCCTGCGCTAGAGCGGTGCAATCTGCTTACACTGTTTTCGGGCGGCCGCTCCAGCGGTGCCCGGTACATTACAAAATAAAACGAAATAAAATACAAGGTACCCAGAACAAACCTCTGTTCCGACTTTGAAAAGAAAAGAAGGATCAGCCAGCATTCGGTTACGAAGCATAGAGCAACACTTGATCAAGAAGCCTAGTGGCCAAACCGACCCCTGCAACACGAAATGCCAGAATCAACAAACATCAGATATTAACTAGTGGGCTTTGATTCTTTCTTCCGTTTCAATATGCCGATTTTTCTCAGCAACCAAACTCAGCCTAATAAAAAAACATCAAAATTTCCAAACTTTCTTCCCTCAATCGCATGCGCACCTGCAAATCCAAGTACCGCTCAAGAAGCAGTTGCCGAATCCCAGTGGTCTTGGCGGCCTCCATCATATCCAAAGGAAGCTCAACCCCTCGAGCCTCCGTCTCCTTCATCACCTCCTCGAACTTCAATATCGGCCCGAACTCCCTCTCCTCGTCTTCGTCACCACCACCGCCGCTGCCGCCGCCGCCACCACCACCATTTCCAAACGAATCTCCACCACCTTCTCCGCCGCCGCCACTATCAATAAAATCCCTAACCTCCTCTCTTAAACCACCATGCTGCCCCTCCTCCGACCCCGTGATCGCCTTCGCAGCGGACTCCTGCCCGGCGCATCGAAGCCCGCGCCCGTGGCTATTGAGCGGCGAATAGTGTCGTCGTGAGTGGAAAGCGACGAGCTTGAGCGGATTGTTCGTGGAGTCGGAACTAGGGTTCTGCTTGGGTCCAATGAGTCTAAACTGGAGGGTGAGGCTGCGGCCACATGGCGACGTCGGATTGGTTGCGACGTCGGCGTCGTTGTTCCAGAAGTTGCAAACATGTGAGGCTGTGAAGCTCGGAGAGCAAGACGACATACCGTTTGCGGCCGCGTAGGGAGAGTTGCGAATGGAAATGGCGGCTACCCCAATAAATGTTCAAAAAAGAGGGGTTTTGGCGAGGCTTTTATAGCGAAGCAGCGGGAGATGGGTAGGGTCAAGTCCAAAAAAATGGCGGCCACCCCAAGAAATGTTCAGAAGAGAGGAGGGATTTGCCGTTTTGGCGATCTTTTCCCCAAGAAATGTTTACAAGAGAGATGAGTTTTGGAGATCTTTTTTGTAGAAAAGGGGCGGTAGCCGGGTAGGGTCATGTTCAGGGACGTAAGTTAACGAGGGTAGGTGATGATGGGAATGAAATTCATTTGAGATTAAAAAAATAATAATAAAAAAGAATTTAAACGTCGCCTGAGAGATTCGAACTCTCGCGGGGAAACCCCATGTACTTAGCAGGCACACGCCTTAACCACTCGGCCAAAGCGACAGTTGATGTAAGATTGGGATGACTATAATATTACATCTGTAGTTTGTAAGAGTCCTCACCTTAATTTGCCTAGGAACAAAAAGGATAGAAATTTCGTACAAACTTAATTTTAGAGAAATTCTTCCAACTTAATTTTTAAAAATGTCATGTATCCTTTAAATGCGTGCTTCTCATGTACTTTTTTTAATAACATTAATTAAAGGACAAAGTTTTTCAACAATTTGGGTTGAAAAAGTTTCTTTTAACCTAGTATATAAAAGTGACGTGTCCCTAAAATATGTGAGATGCATATATTTTTTTAATATAAAGGATAAAGTTGAAATAAATTTTATTAAAAACACATATGTATCTCAATGTTATTAAAAAAATGAACACATATTGTCCCAAAGAGATAGCTCAATCGATTGAAATCACACCCTAATGAAACTACTATCCAAAGTACCTCTAATCCCCGATAATTAGGAAGTCACAATTTGTCTGTATCTAAGAAGTTCAATGAAAACCTAATTCTCATACACAGTTTTCCTCCAACTCCGTCTATAAAAATGATATATGAATTTGAACATATGATATGTACATTTTTTTTAATAATAGAGACAAAGTTAAAATAAATAATATTAAAAGCTCATGTGCATCTCACATGTTATTAAAAAAATGGACAATGTCATTTTATAGACTGGGTTGGAGGAATTCCTTCAACCTAGTCTATAAAAGTGACGTATCCGAAAAGCACATGTTTTTTTTAATAGTATGAATAAAGTTGGAATAATTTTATTGAAAATTCATGTGCATCTTACATGTTATTAAAAAAAAAAAATAACACGTGTCACTTTTATAGATTAGATTAAAGGAAATTCCTCTAACCCAATTTAAAGGAAAACTCTGTCCAAAATCAAATAAGTCAAATGATATGGCTTGGGGTTCACCAAACGATAGATAAAATAAACAGGAGCCAGTTCATTTGGAAATTGAGACACATGGAAACAAGAACCTATTCTTATAATGTTTGACAAACTTACAACTTGATTCACAGTGCTGTACATGTATAAGCACCAAAGAAGAAATTACAAACAATATATAACTGTAACTTACTATATTTACTTGTATGGAGTGGAAAACACACCTGTTTTCCAACTTCAATGGCAAAGCATTTCTTTTCTGGTTTTCTTCCCATTCTCTGATGCCTACCAAACCCTGCCTACTACCAAAGGTGAAAGAAAACTCTCCCTCCTTACACCAAGAAAAAAAAAACATTAAAAATAAAATAAAAATGAAGGGGCTCCCATTCTCCTGCCATTCTCCATAAACAATTCTGTGGTATCAAGCCAGCACTTTTTTCAGCAGTGTTCTGGAAAGAATGCCAGATTCAAACGAAGGAAAGAAAAGGAAAATGCAACCAATTTAAACATTTTCCTTCCCTTTCCTTCGCACATTTAGAACCAAAGAGAGAGAGACCTGATTACGAATCCCATCTGAGTTTCCTAGTAGTAGCTGTTAAAACAAAGAGAAACTTTTCCGGTGTCTGGAATGACCGGAAGAACGTGCGTGCTCAAGTGATGCTCGTGGAGTAAGTCCAGTGCTTTCAACAGTATCTGGTGGAGCATCTGAGGATCGTGGAATGAGCTTGCATCCAAATTTCTTGGCAACCAAACGAGGAGAACTAAGAGAACTATGTGATTTCGTCACCTTTTTCATCTCTTGCTTTATTTTACCAAATTCTTCCTCAAGTTCCACAACTCTAGACCTCATCTTTTCCATATCAACCTTTAAAACCCGATTCTCCCGTACTACGGTCACCCACCCATCCCTCTGTACAATCTGGCCTGCCATGTCACCTGGGACAGTCAAAGGAGCTGCTGCAGGGGCACTTTCAGTGTCTAATACATTGAGACAGCCAGCTAGAGCTGTTCTTAACTGCATCTGCTCAAAGAATAGGACTTGGAGAACGACTCTAAGTGGCAGCCTTTCATTTTGGGATGCATGGGCACATGCATCAATGGATAGTCTTTGGTAGTCAATGACATTGCAGAGTTCTTCCTTCTCTTTCTCCGAAAGCCAAGGGTGTTCCTGCACAATGCCATTATTAGCCGCTATAAACCTCAAAAACCAAAAGAAGCTTTCATATTTATTGTTGGTACAGAAAAACAAACCTTGAAATATATATCCAGTGCTCTGTATAGCCCATCATGTAAAGGTCTTGAAGATTCTGGGAGAGCCTCTGCAAGAGAGCGTATCTTTCCTGGTTTCAAATTAACATCAGAAGCAACCTCTGCTATATAGCTGTCTATCAACTTTGCAACTTTTCTTAATGGTCCAGATGATGGTGATGTTTCCTGCAGGTCAAACGATGATGGAGAAAATGATGTTATCCTTGACTCTGAAGGCATAAAATGATGAACGATCCGTTCAACACAGTCCGTATCATATAATGTATCAGAATCTGAATAAGTTGGAATCAGAAGACCGTCTAGAGTTGCCAGTTCTAGTTGCATTCCTATTCTCCTCTCTAAAGAGTCCTTGCATTTATGAGTAACACCCAATATCAGAGCAACACGAAGAAGTCCCAGTAAGAAACGGCAAAAGGACTTCCCCTTCTTTTCTGGCAGGAGCTTCTCAATGCTTTCCAATAGATCCTTTTGATCCACAACAGCAGGTGTCAAGCTAAAACTTGAAACTGTTCTGGTTTTGCCACTTTGTCCACCCTGCCATCGGCCTAGACCTGGTAGATACTTTCTGGCATAGTACATTGTAGCACCAGCTAGGTTTTCCGGTCTTATACCTCTTGCTTTCATTGTCTTAATAAGTCCCTCAAATAAAGCAACACTAAGATATGAGATGTCCTCAAACCACCAATCAGATTCTGAACTTCGAATTCGTGCCCCAGTGTTTATTCCATTCCATAAGATGCTTCCACCAGGGCTCTGTAAACTACCATACATCATCATGGGCCATCCAAACAAACTAGGATCCGTACAAACCATCATAGATAGAGTGTTAAAACATTTGCTCAATATCTGGAGCTTTTCAGCCCTTGGCATGACAGGATCAGAACTTTGAAGAGCCAAAATACAATCTTTCCAGTTGTGAAGTACATTCTTATGGAAGAAACTTTCTGACTTTGAGATTAAGTTACCTTCTCCATACTCATCTGTCATTTCAAGGTAGTCTGCTGCACAGTACACCATTACTACATTTCTTGATGTCAATTCGATGCGGACACCATAGCAGAACTTAACTGCAATCAAGAAAGTGTCAGGGCCGCCGGGGAATTCTTCCAGCACTGTGGTGAAAATCTTCTCCCGTGTACTGGATTCTTCATATATTTGAGCTATCTTCCCACATTTTGACATGAGAGGAAACTGGAGAGTCATGCATTGTTATTATCTTATCCAAAATAAATGTAATCACAATGTAAAGTCTATTCCACATTGATAACATCTTAAAAGATAAATAAAGTACAATACACAGAATAAATCTCACAGCTTCAGCTCAAGCACTTTCTTATAAATTATGATATTCAATTGTATTTTTAATACAATCATAAACAAAGATCAAATTAACTGCAAACAATATGCCTAACAGCCTAAGAAATATAACATGGTAATCAATGGAAGTTATCAGCAAGATGCATACTGATGACAGTAAATTTCAGAGAATCACCAATCATATATATATATATATAAAAGCTAAATCACTTTCAAAAGTGCCTTAATATTGCGACATATGGCATGAACCTATTTTTTTAAAGGCTAAACCGGTTTTTTAAGGCATAATTTTTAACCAGTTTTTTTAAGAGTGAATCGGTTTTTTCTTTAATTAGCGTCATTAATTGCGTTAATCATATTTCAAGATTTTTCCATATTTAAATTATTTAATAAATTAAGTACTATTAATGTCCGAATCCAATAAGGAAACAAATAATATAAATCAAATTATATATAACCGATTTTTTTCTTAAAAAATCGGTCATTAATTAGCATCATTAATTGCATTAATTATATTTCAATATAATTGATTGCGTTAATTATATCTATATATCTATATGATATTATCAACTACATTAATTATATTTCAGTATACTCCATAGTCTATATGTCATTAATTGCGTTAATTATATTATAATCCATGTATTCTTCTTACTATTTTTTTTATACTATTTGTTTTAAATCATATATATTTATAAGAACAAAGATTTAATTTTTTTTCTTTAAATAGGTGAGATATATTTTTATAATTCTTTAACTTATAATGAAAAATGATTGTTTAAATTTTAAAATTAAATTATAATGAAGAATCTCGCACATAGCGCGGGTTATATGTTTGTATATAGTAATAAGAGGAACTCATCTCAAGAAACTAACTCCTACTGAAAAACAAACAAAAAAAAGTCCAAAAAAAAGATAAGATCTTAAAGAAAGAATGACTTTACATTTGGCCTTCATTAAACAAATGCCTTTATTTAGGGAAAATTGCTAAATTGGTCCCTATGGTTTGACCTTGTGACAAATAAATCCTGGGGTTTCAAAATGAACAAATAATTCCATGTGGTATGCACATGTAACAAATAAGTCCCTTCGGTAGGGTCATCATGAAATTACAAATTTACCCTTAAACTATTTTTTTTGATAAGTAATTGCAAATTCATTAAAAAGTGGAAAGGTGCAATCTAGGTACACATGATGTATACAAGAGAGACAACTAATTAGGAGAAGAAAAAAGATCTAGAAAAATAGGAAAGCTAGAAATGTTGAAATCAAAGGCACCAATTCAATGGTGAAGTGTCTTATAGAATAAAGCCTTGAATTCCACCAATGTCCTCTCACGATCCTCAAAGCTCCAATCGTTTTTTTTCTTCCAAAGACACCACATAAGGCAGGAAGATATCATCTTCCAAACAACATCAAACTGAAGCCTACTACCTTGCATTTCCAACAAATGAAGAGATTTACCACCTGACTAGGCAAAACTCAAGTCACCCCTACATTTTTAAAGATAGTATTCCAAAGAGCACTGGCAATATCACAACAGAATAGAAAACGATCCATACACTCCCCGCTTTTCTTACACATGTAGTACCAATCAACTACAATAATATGCCACTTACTTAAATTGTCATGGTGAGGATCTTCCCTAGTGCAGCCGATCAAATAATGAACGGCACTCTCAAGGGAACCAAATTTCGCCAAATACTCCTCCAGGGAAAATGAGAACTATCATGGAAAACAAGGATATTGTAGTATGATCTAACATTGAATAACCATCTCTTAGAAGGTATCCAACAAAGCTTGCCTTCACCACCCCGTTTCAATGTGAAAGAATACAACAAATTGAAGAACCAAGAAAATGAATGCACTTCCCAATCCTGAGCCACTCTAAGAAATAACATTTCATTGATAAGAGGCACTAGAAAACTCCAAATGGTCTAGCAAGGCAACTTTCTTAAACAAGCAATATTGAACAAGTCCAAAAAAGCTATGCCCACACCATACACCATGCCAAATCTAATTTTAGAGTCGTCACCCACCTCAAATCTAGTATGACTAGAATGCTCCCCCAACCCTTCCTAATATTTTTCCAAAGCTCCACCCCATACAACCCATAGACCTCATTTGAATACCACTCACCTCATGCACTACTATATTTAGAATCCACAACCACACTTCATAAGACACCCCCCCCCCCCCCTCATTGGCATACACCAAAGCCATTTCCCCGAAAGAGCTCGGTTGAACACAAGTAATTCTAGACCCTTAACTGTAATTTAGAGATTGAAGTACACACCTTAAGCCAACTAACCATGTGGAATTTGCACACTTCACCAATCACATAGAGAAGTTGCATAATAGATAAAGTGCTTTTAATCAATGTACTCTCCACCCTTTGATAAGTACACCCTCCTCCATCCAATGCCGCTCTATCTTCTCAATAATGTCATCCCAAATAGATTTGGCCTTAAACGAAGCTTCCAAGGGAAGACTTAAGTATTTTATAGGAAAAAAAGATACCATGTAACCCAAAATACTAGCCAAACCTTCAACATTAATCACATAGCCCACAGGGGACCAACTTTGATTTAGCAGGGTTAATCCTCAAACCTGAAACCACTTCAAAGCATAAAAACAAACAACGCAAGTTTGAAGATGATATGAATTTACCCCACAAAATATCAAGGTGTCATCCTCAAACAAAAGGTGAGAAATATTGATGGCACCACCACTCCTTAGACCCCATTGAGAATCCTAATAAAAGACCCCCATTCACTATAGTAGAACTCATTTTCCTTAATGCCTCCATAACAATAACGAACAAAAAGGGAGACAATGGGTCTCACTCGCGCGTGCATGTGCATGCATCAAATATGGACAAAAAGTAAACCTGAAGATCAGCTCAAACCAGTGGATTGCAAGTTTTAACATGGAGGGAGATGATGGAATAACTTCTAACATAACCTGAAAGATGTCTGAAAGGCCAATTAGATTAAGTTTTCAAAATGGTCAACATTTTCAGAAGTTATGATAAGGCTTAAATTCGTGTCATTGAATCTGGGAACCTATCCTAAATCCAAACACTTATAAAGGTTTGAAAGCATTTTGATTTCATGTATTTATTTATTCACTTATTTTTGGAAATGCAAGCCCAAACAAAATTGTTGCAGCATGTTTGAGAGGATTAGAACTTGGAATTAAAGGTCAATATGCCAGTCCTGCGTTCTCTGAGTAGATTTCTTGATTGTCAATACAATGTAAAGTTTGAAATATGTTTCTCAATAGTCTAAATCGAGTGGTATAAGATGTGAATAACTCTATGACTGACAACTCACTAAGATCAATAAGTATAGCCAAAACAATCCAACATTTGGGGTTGTTGAAGATGCTTAAATGTAATATTAAGTGCCCTTGATCTATCCAAAACAAAACTTGTTGAGAGAGAGAAAGAGAGGTAGCATTTTTCTTTCTTCTCCTTATAAGGATCATAAAAAATCCGGGATCAAACTGTAAAGCTGTTATCTGGATGCACAGATTAAGTCTGCCCTATAGAAATACCTTAAAATTTGAATTCTGTACTTATTTTTTTTAAGAATTTCCTTCTGTTACTACTCTTCCCTTAATATCAATCATACACAAGTTTCTCATGTCTATAATTGATCATGATCTTTCACCTTATTAGTGCAAAAAGGGCATAAAATCTCTTTTAAATGCGGAGTCAGGCTCAGAATATAAAGGGATAGCTGTAAGGCTATTGATGCTGATAGATGCACAAATATGAATCACTCTGGTCAGTGATGGGAATGATTTCTGCCAGATGAATTCCTCAGTCCCTGCTTGAGACTCCCAAAGCCCCAAGACTTGATAAGCAAAAAATGATGAGGGATTGAGAACGAGGAGTTGTACAACAAAACCAACGGACACAGAAGATTCTTAAACAAATAGGGTAAAAGGCGATTTCTCATCAAAATTTGATTTTGATAGAAGATCCAACTAACGATTCACCTGTGGCATAAAACTTTAACTCCAACAAAGAAAGCTCACTTGTATAGGAGAAATACTATTCTTAAATCCCTTTATATTCTAACAAGAACGTTAAATTCTCTGCAATTCCAGAACTCCCCTAATACATATAGGTCCCAAAAACAACTTATACTTATAAACACACGATATTCAGGCCAGCATCATTAGCAAGAAAGACTGAAACTTCAACAGATACCTTGTGAAGATGGAAGTTTACGCTCTCGACCACAACAGTGATATCACTCGGCAATCCAGCATTGCAGAACCTGCCGAGCCCATAAAAACCACCAAAATTATCAACAAAAAACACATATAGGTATTTTCTTCTTCTTGTTCTTCTAAAAGACCTCGTTTAAAACCAGTAATAGAATTCTGAAGCTATAACTTCTGGGCTCAAGGCTTTAAAAGGTTATAAATTCCAGGACCCAACAAAGGAAGATAAATAAGAAACAAAACAAAACTTAAAAATTCTACCAAAAAATTGGCAAACAAAAGCTTAAAAGAAATGGGTTTGTGTGTGTGACTACCAGTCATTGCCTTCTCGATGAAACTCAGAGACCCTCCTTGCTGGAGCCATGGCTGAGCGGAAGAAAGGAGAGGCCTTCTCTCTCTCTCTCTCTCTCTACAAAGCCCAAGTCTTCATTTTTGGTTGGTTACCCAAAATTATTCCTCTATTACAAAAAAGGAACAAAAGATTCCAACAAGGAACTGAGCAGGAACCGAGTCCCACTGAGTCAACTGAGGCTGTGACGGCAACGGTGGGCCTTTACAGCTAGGAAGTGTCCGTGCCAATCAAAATAAAAAACCAAACAACTCTTTTGGGATTTGTTTGTGCCACAGAAAAAGATTACACAGATCACGACGCCAAGCCGGCCCGGCAAAAAGTGCGTTTAACGTTGGTGGTGTAAAAAGCAGTGTGTTTTATGGAGATAAGATAACTAAGCACAAGCCGGGTAAGGGGCTCAGCTTTTCATTTTCAAACAAAAGTGGGTGTGAAAGGGTTTGAATTTGGTGCGATACTTAAGGTGGTATTGTCGAGTGTAATAGTTTTTTTTTTTTTGTTTTTTTTGTTTTTAATTTATTTTTAACCTGAGTGATTGTAAGAGTGGCCGAATTACCTTTGAGTGATTTGATTACTTCCAAATAATAGTTACAAAATGACACGTTGTAACCATCTTTAAACTCATTGAAAATGATAATAATCACTTTTAAAACCTCTCGAAGTGACCACCTTAAAGGCTCAGGAGTAGAGGCTTTGAAGTGATGCAACCTCTGAGTCCCGACCGCTACCTCAGCCTAATCCAACAAGTGCTAACTACTTCTTTTTTTAAAAAAAAAAAATTGTTACGAATTGGACAATTCATTTGAAATGAACGGTCCAAATGAAATGTATTTTGTGGTGCAATACCTAATTTAAAGGCTCTAGAGTGGTGCAACCTCAACCGCTACCCAACAAGTGCTAACCGCTTCTTTTGAAAAAAATTTGTTACGAATTGGACAATTCATTTGAAAATGAGTGGTCCAAATGAAAATATATTTCGTGGTGCAATACCTAAGTGTGTCACGGATCTTGGTCCGTGAAGGACGGGTTCAAGGAAAGCTTGTGAAAGAGCAGTGGGGATTTTAGCCGGCCGAGAAATGATGGGTAATTATAAGGAACCAGCCGAGGAATGATGTTTGTCTCACGCTTTTTGTCAAACACCTTGGTGCAATCATGGTTTCAAACCGCGTGGGCAAAGGATTAAGTTAGACGACTACTAAAAGAAGAAATAAATGAAATAGATTTGGGACTTCATAATTGATCTTCTTATCTATGATATCTTTTGGGGAAATAGATAAAAATTAATATTTTTAATAAATCACGTGATTTTATATGTATTTTTAAAAAGAGGTTTGCTAGGGGTTCTCCCCATGGTGTTCTCCTGGCGTTCTCCCAGTCTTACATAGAACATGATTTAAGAAAAAATAAAATTGTAATACCGTTTTTTTGCCAACCGATTAATTTTTATGAGTTAATAGTTAGGTTTTAATGCTTTAAAACTTGTTTTTGGATTCAAAACTAAAATCTAAGGGTGGANTTAATCTTTTTTTTTTTTTTTGCCCCTATAAAATATTTGAGAAAAGTTTTAATTGTTTCAGAAGATAAATCCAAAACTTTTAACAAACTATTTTATTCACTCCAATTCCTTCATAGGAAATGAAGAATTAGGATCATCTCCAATTCAAATAAACTCGTTCAAATGAACTGGATAATATTCAATCAGTTATAGTGAATGAGTATTTTAGTCAACTCAAAAGGTGAAAAGACAAAATACTCAACCATTATAACTAACTGAATATTATCGACTTCAAATAAACGGAGGGAAATCCTGATAGAGCAAGTGGATTTTGGGCCCACGGAAGTTCTTCTGGTGGGTGCGTTACGCATGTAACGGATTAAGGAGCAAGGACGAATCCGTAGGGCCTACCAAAAATTTCAAGACAAAAATTTAAAAAAAATAATAATAATTTATAGGTTTTATAGCCTTTTTATTAACTATTTATAGTTTTTGGCTATTTTATTAAAAACAAAATTTATCCCAGTGCAATCCTACCTCAAACAAAATTTCTACATGCATCAATGGTTAAGAGGAAACTTGGGCATTAGGATGTGTATAGAAATTTTAAAATAATTTTATTTTTGTTATTATATCATGATATCATAAACATTAAGATAATAAAATATACAATATTTAATTAAAAAATAATGATGAAAATTTAAAGAATTATACAAGTAAACCACTCTAATACTTATTGTAATTAGTGGTGATATCAGTATCAAATATCAGTAATCATTAAGCATAAGTCATCAAAAGGTGGTTAATCAGATCATAGAAAATAATCCGTATAAAGCAATGTGATAATTATTTTATTGATAAATAAGCATTATACTTTAGTAAGATGAGATGAAAAGTCGTATGTTTGTTATACGTAATTGAATATAATAAAACCTTTATATAATACCATAAAAAAAACTAGTGTTGTGAATTATAAATGTGCTTATAGGTGCTATGTTTTGTATTAGTTCTTTATCAAATGAGACAGAGCTTTTATAAGTGATCTTAAAGAGTTTCGATTGTAATACGATAGTACTTTAGAATAATACCTCATATGTCGTGCTCTTTTGCTATTGCTTGTAAGGATTTTTTATTTTTTATTTTTTATTTTATGATTTTTTATTCTTTTTGTCCTGGCCTTTGGGTCAATGATGAAATTTTCTTCTGACCTTCTGGCCGATGAAAAGTAGATCGGTGTGGGGGTTTATTTTACACGGCTAGATTTTTAGTTTTTGCTGTTTTGTATTTAGGCTAACTATGTCCTAAATTTAGTCTACCCGGACCAGATCTATTCCTTAACTGTGATTGTACATGAGTTAGCAGAAACTTGAAGTCATAAATATATACTTAATTGTAAGGTTTTTATGATTGTATCTATAACTTTGTAACCTCATACCATTTGGCTATGATTTTTCAGAGTTTTACGCTATATGTTGTAAGAGTTGTACAGTCTTGATATTTCATGAATGAAATTTACAGATTTTTGTTCAAAAATAAAAAATAATAATAAAACCTCATGTGTGACTAGCGTTTTTATGAGCCATTAGAAACAGTATCATGACAACTTAATGAGCATCATGTGATGCTGAAACACTACATAAATACTAAGTTAACACTGTTTAAACCCAAAATTCTCTCATCAATTGGAAGGGTTGATTCCTATTCTTATGTCAAAGGATTAAGATTCACGGTTATTGTGATAAAGTCTTTGTAAAACTTAATTGTTCGCGTAAGTGGTCGGTGTTGGAACAATTTCCAAGATGGGTGACTCAGCAATCAATCTAAAAGATGATATCTACAAAATAATGAGAATATGGTAAGAGCTTGCGGAGGGTATCAGCAAGGGATAGTTATGATGCTTAAGTCGGTCAATGTTTTTCATAGAGAAAGCAAAGGAATTCTTTTGAGAGTAATTAACCAAATACTTAAGCTTTTTTTTTATAGGCATCAAGTAGCGGTTATAGTTGAATATGGCCCCCGAATTCTCAGCCCCTGCATTCCCGAGGAGTCCAGTGCGAACAATGCTGAAATCGTGGATAAAGAATCATGACAATCTTGGGATCATGAGCCTGCACAATAATTCTTAATCTCTATGAGCCTGCACAATGATTCTTAATCTAGGGGCCTTTTATTGGCATTTGGTTGATCCATTACTCAACAGTTAAAAAAAATACAAAAATAATAAAATAAACACACCAAAATTATGTAATTTGGTCTATGACATACGTCAAACCAAATATGACAATTCTATATTCTAATTGCGATTGGGGGGTTGGTATACGACTTTTTAAAGTTAAGGTTGAATGTTAATGCCACCAAAACATAAGAAAATAAGACAAAACTAAAAACATCCTCCATATATTGTCAAAAAGAGATCCCTTCATTTTATTTGATATACCATTTCAGTGGTTTTTTATAGTAGAAATAGTACAATAGAAAAGACTATCATGCATTTCTTTGGAACAAATTAGTATAAAGAATAACATAAACACACTTTATTGTTTATTTGGCTTTCATTGTAAGCATTGCATCAAGCAACAAATGAATACCCACGATAGACATTTGTGCCTTCTCCTAATGGAGCCAGAAGAAATGGATTAGGATGAATTCTCTAATTATGGAATTTAAGTTAATTTTTTTCTATTGAAACAATTAAAAAATACTACCTATTAAAAATGTGTCACGTTATCGAGATGGTTAGAAAATAAGTTTCTTCCAAAAAGTTTATTCGTCACTTCTTCATAAAACTAAAATACAATTTCTTGTTCAAATCTTTTTTTTACAATATAGACAGCGAGAATCTGCTGAAAATATATTCAATTCTCAATTCTAACGTATTAACAAATCACTTTTTTAATTTTTAATTTTTTTTTACATGTCCGCACAAGAGAGGGAGAGGAATTCAAACTAATAATCTCTGATTTATTAGACGTGATCCCAAGCTTCCCAACTGATTAAGCTACCTCTTGACGACTGCCACTCTTTTAATTAATAGCATTTCTCAAGCATTTTGATATAAAAATAAAAAAACCTAAATTTCATAATTTGAAAATTTATATCGCGATCATATCAAGTGTAAAGTTGGGCCCATAAAACATTAAACGCATGCCATTATTGTTTTTCCCCTTTAGTTTATCATTGTCGTTGTACAAACATCTCCTCAAAATGACTGGCTTTAATTGCATGTGAAGGCTTCTTTTATCTTTTCATAATGAGCAACAGGGCAATTTCAAGCCATTGTGCATAACAACTTTTTGAGTATCATTGCTTTAAAGTTATAATTGGCTCCGATTTGAACCCGGGACAAGAAGGGAGATTTGGTCCTAGTTCTCCCTAAAACAATTTATACCTTTGGAAGTCCATTTTGGCCGTCCATATTTATCCACATCATAATTTGATAAATGCTTTTCAAAATTTGGGAGAGGAATTATACATTGACGTAAAAGTTAGTCCTAGGGTTACTCATTGGGTTGGTAAAAAATTAAAAATCGACAGGTAGTTGAAAACCATTGAAATAGGGTGAATTTTTCGTAACCCTCTCGATTGATGGAGTATATTCAATATCAAACATTGTTAGATTTTGGGTGTTGAGTGTCAATAAACTTGCATACTTGAGCCGACCGATTATAATACATACATATATAGTCTTTCATAGTTCTAATTGTCGCTTGGCCTACCTCTGCCTCTCTATTGATGATCAATCTCTTCCACCCTTTATCGCCGACACACCTTTTAGACTCTTACAAATGTTGAAATGCTAATCAAAGTTGTCGACAGACAAGAACGGTTGTCAGTGGTTGTGACGTCCCACATCGCCTGGGTATGGAGATGGAGATGTGCTTATATGTATGCTTTCACTCTTAATGACAACAACGCGTTTTAAAGCCGTGATGGTAATGATCCCATCAGAACTCCGCAGTTAAGCGTGCTTCTGTTGGAGTAGTACCAGGATGGGTGACCTCCTGGGAAGTCTTGTTCAGGGGAGCCAAAAACGGACAATATTGTGTGTCATTGGGGTGTGATGTTACAATGGTTATCAGGGAATTAAGGTCTCAATCTCTCCCTTCTCATAGCCAAGTAAGAATTTTTTTTAATTTTTTTTAATTTTTTTTTTATTACAATGTTATTCATGCATGTGTAGTTGTGGTTTTCTTCAATCTCGATGACTCGATCTATTTATTTGATTTGGGTTCGATTTGCTTCAATTAATTCTTGCAACCAGATTTGATTTGTTGCTCTCATAATCAGGTTGATAAACTAACTTCCTATCAACCAAAGAGGGGTTGGTTCAACGCAATAACTGAACCCTTTAGAGCCTTTTGGGATTGTAGTTGAGAAAAAAAAAAATTATTAAGTCAAAAAGAGTTTTTGGACAAAAGCTTCATTTTTAAGCTTTTGCCAAAAGTGTTTTTTTGACCATTTTTATGTTTTTTAGACCCTTAAAAGCGTTTTTATTTTTTTACCAAACGAATAATTTTTTCTTCAAACGGGCTTTTTTAGTGTTAAAATCACTTTTAGACATCTCAAACACAATTCCAAACAGGCCCTTAGCCAATCAATCACTTACCAAAACCGACTACTAATGTTTGTCAATAAGGGCCGAATTCCAATCTCGAGTGGATCAATGCTCAACCCTAGTTACAGCATGTTTGAAATTGAGTTTGAGGAATAGAGCTTTTAAGTAAAAAAAAAGCTTTTGGACAAAAGTTTCATTTTTAAGCTTTTGTCAAAAGTGTTTTTTAGCCATTTTTAGGCTTTTTGGGCCCCTAAAAGCGCTTTTAATTTTTTTACTAAACAACTATCTTTTTCTTCAAACGAACTTTTAGACCTCCCAAACGCAATCTCAAACAGGCCCTTAATCCAACAAGCAATTACCTAAATTTGATAATATTCTGATCAAACTATTTGTAATTAGCTTGATACATTATTTGGCAACAAAATTTGAAAAAAAAAAAAAGAAGAAGAAGGAAGATACATTATAGTTTTAGTTAAACTATAACATACATCTGAAAAAATAACAAGTAAATTTGATCAATTCTAGGGCATATGCAAGACATGGAACAATGGTACTTTAGTTGAGATTTTTTCTTTTCTTTTTGGACTACAAAAAGGCAAACAAATTAATCTTTTAACGACACTTGAGAAAGGACTGTCTGTGGTTGGTGCTGGTTTCAACATTTCCAAAAGCAGTCAACGTCTTTGAAAGGTCCACTACATTTGACATATCCCAACTGGGGCAATTTGCATATGAAAATTTAGCATATTGTTTTTGTCTATTTCATGCGACATAGACAACCTCTTTATCTAAACAAGCCATACAATTGTCAATTTTTTTTTTAATATTTATTTTTAAGAGCATTATTTTTAATTAAGAATAAATAGAGCATGTGATATTTGTCTGTGTGTTTCTCATATGTATTTTAATAGAATAATATACATGTTTTAAGAACATACCATCATTTGATAAACTAGAAAAAAAAAAAATTCAAACTTCATCCATTTTTCCCTAGGTTCTCAATTTTTTTTGTCGCTTATAACGTTTTAGGTGCGTTTGGGATTACAATTTCACAATAATAATTTGCATTTTTAAAAGATATTACAAAACGTACGACATTTAAAAAGCATTTAATGTAAAATAAGAAGAACAAAAAATCTGCGATTTCTATAAGCAGGTTATAGGATGCTTATTTAAAAAAGCCTGAATTTAAACCAAAATCATTATTTCGAATAACAAACATTTGATAAAAAAAATATGTTTTAACATGTTTTACTTAACGCCTTTATGATTTTAAAAAGTATCGATTTAAAAAATACAATTTTTAAAATCGTATTTATTGAAACCGTAATCTCAAATTAAATCAAATCACATAAAATATATCGTTTGGGAATCAACTTTTTTTTAAAAAAAAAAGCATAAAAAATTATGCATTTTCAAGTCATAAGCAATAAGTACACTTTAATAAAAATGCATGCTTTTAAAAATTAATTTGTCATTTTATCAAATGCTTAACTGTATTTTTTAAAAGGAAAATGTTAGGGGTTCTTCCCATAATGTTTTCCTGACGTTCTCCCAGTCTTACGTAAAACATGATTTAAGAAAAAATAAAATTGTAGTGGCCTCCACCACCGGTTTTTTTAGATATTAGCATCAAATTTGAGGCATTAGCACTAAATTTAAGATGATCAAATCCATTTTTAGTGATAGCATCCCTAAAAGTTAACCTTCTACTCTTAGATTTTAGTTTTGAATCCAAAAATAAATTTTAAAGTATTAGAACCTAACTATTAACTCATAAAAATTAATCTATTGATAAAAAAAGGGTATTACAATTTTATTTTTTCTTAAATCATATTCTACATAAGATTGAGAAAACATCAAAAAAACACAATAAAGAGAATTCCTAACAAACCCTTTTCTAAAATAACATATTTTGAAATCACACCTTTTAAAATGGCAAACCCCAAAGAATCTCACTAAGAAATGTATGGTTCTTGGTACTCAAAATATTGGCCATATCTTGGATAAGCTGACGAGATCAAAATCTTGTCGATATCCGAGATATTTGCAGATCGTTTTTTTGTGTTAACAATAATTAATTATTTATTGTTATATAGGCTTATATATTTAATTTTTATTTGTTCCTCAGGTTTTTCTGTTTTTTCTTCTATCTCCAATATTTAGATTATTTTTCTCATATAATTTGGTTTGCGGATTGAGTATTTTATAAGGAAAATGAATAGCTATTAGTAAGAATAGAAAAAAGTATAATTGAATAATTATTCTTATTCATAACAACATTATTCTAATGTCCTTAGCTCAATCAGATGTAGATTACGCTCTACAAAACGAAAGTCACTAATTCGAATCTCCCTCTCCCTTTCCTTATATGAACATGTAAAAAAAAAACATATGTATTCTAATTAGAGTTGAACCAAAATTACCAAAAATCCTATTATTCTTAAAAAAAAAAAAAAAAATCATATTAAAAAAAAAAGAGTGAAAACCTAAAATTGCAAAATTATAGATTTTCATTTTCAATAAAAAAAAAAAATTTAAAGATTAAAATAAACTTTTTTAAAAAATTGATTTTTTTAGAAAAAATTGTTCATTATTTCAAGAGTTATTTTTGTGTGTAAATGATTAATGATTCTCACGAGAATAATTATTCTTAGGAATAGACCGTTACCAAACAAAATAACGATTATTCTATAAGAATAACTATTCCATTTTAAGAATTTATTATTTTTTTTATTCAAAAACAAAGACTCATATGAGATTTTAGTAATTTTATTGCTTGAATTTTTAGTAATTAAAACCGTAAACGTAAGATAGTTTTTAATAAATAATTTTAATTTTTGTTTGAACATGTGAGTTTTATAAAAGTTGTTTTTTTATTTATCTAAATTAATTCAAATAAAAAATTACCGAAAATCTGCAAACGTAGCAGACAGCATTCAAAGCCGAAATAGTAAGTCACACAAAACCTATGAGCCAGTCAGCGGACCCATGTCTGTACTTTTTGAAAATCCTGCCTTTTTAGGGTAGGAAGTCAAAGGGCAGGTTAAGCTATAGACTATAGTCACTATATAGTTTATCCAAGGACATTAAAGCAATTTTTAACCCCAAAAAAAGGAACAACATCATCACCATTTCAATTCAAATGGAGACTATATATTTAGTGTAAAATGAAAGATAATATTGTCTTAAAATTAAAGTTGAATGATTAAATTTATAATATTATCAATTATTTTATACTAAATGGATATTATCTATTTCATTTGAAATGGAGAAGACCCTATTCCAAAAAAAGGCACCTTTAATACATGACTGTTTTTTTTTTTTTTAAAAGAAAATGAACAATTATTATTAAAAAAATAAAAAAGTGAAATGAAATAGTTATTTTTTTTTCTCCTACCTTTGGTGACAATACATATGCTTTTCATTGAAATTGAATCAAAATTAAAAAAAATAAGTCTACATTTTAAAAAACTAGCATTATTGTTTTTTGAAAAAAAAAAAAAACTAAAATTGGATGCATTATGTGGGAACCAATAGTGGGAGTGTAATACGACGTCGTTTCATTTTTAATTTTTAATTTTTTCCTAATATACAATTTATTGAAATCAAAACTATATAGTTTTGAGATGCTATATATACATCTCTTTCTTTTTTTCCCCTAACCCTAAATCAAATCCTTTGCCGCCCCCCTCTGCTCTCTAGACTCTTGCATTGCTCTCACTACTCTTGCACGCCCCTCTCAGTCTCACTCTCAACTCTCTTGCAGGACCCCCCTCTTGTCACTCTCAGCTCCTAGTTGTCTCTCTTTAGCTCGGTCATCGTTGTGCGTGGTTTGACTCCAGTTGTCGATGGTGCAGCATCAGAGTCTCATGGTCGTGGGTTGCGCAGTGCTACAACGTCGGAGCCTCGTGGGTAGCGCGGTGCCGGTCTAACGGTAACTGACTATCCGAACCGTTATTAACCGATAATCGTTTTAACTAAAATTTTTAGAATAATTTCTTATCGAAATGTTATCAGTTAATTAATCAAATTAACCGATAATTTCGGCTAATTATCGAAAATATGGTTACCGGTACAGTTATAACCGATACCCACCCCTACTTAGTGTCAACCAAACAAAGGAATTGATATTCTAAAAGAATAAGTGAAAAACTATATCATTTTATGGGCTATTCTGCTTACCAAAGGTATCCTAAAAAATAATAAAGGAAAAGTATCTTTAGCAAGATTTCAACCGTGAGTGATGAGTCCATGACATGTCAATTATAATACATCAGTTTTTCAATGGCCATGATGTATCATTGGACTAACATATGCCACCAAGTACGTACGTTGATACCAGTTGGAAGGCACAAGAGCTTCCACTTAAATCAAATTTATTACTTGCTCTTCAAAAACTTAGGCGTAAACAAGCGCTCGTGGCCTAATGGATAAGGCGCCTGACTTCTAATCAGGCGATTGTGGGTTCGAGTCCCACCGGGCGTGCTTTTTCCATTTTTTAAGCTTTTTGCGTCTCTGTTTCCATACGAACCGGCCCAACTTGATTTGGATATTCAAAACTGGATTTCAGCTCTCAAGTCCAGCTCATTCTTTTTTCTTTTTCTTTTTCTTTTTCTTTTTCTTTTTTTTTTTTAATTTTTAATTTTTAATTTTTTTAAATAAATAGAAAAAAAGTTACTGGGGAGGAATCGATCTCATTCTTATGTATTCAAACTTAGGATTGTTAGACATCCAATTAACTTGAGCTTGATTCAAAATCAAACCAAATCAAGTCAAATATTTAATAATTAAACTCAAGACTCAATAAGAGTAGATGAAATATTCGAACTCGGCATGAGTTAAGACTTGAACATATTCAAACTCAAGCTTGTTAAGCACTCAATTAGCTTGAGCTTTTGCTGATGCAAAAAATCTAACAATGACTACCCACGCCTAATTTTTGATCCGGAGTCTTTACAAGACAATAAAAACGTCATAGTGGCGCACCATGAATGGGAGAAGGGGCAGCAATGCCACCTTCATTGCTTAAGTTAGTAAAATATAAAGGTAAAAATAGAATAAATAGAAAAAAATTAGAGGATGAGAACATACATGAGTCTTGTCTTCTACTAACCTTATATAGACTAAATATCATTTATGATTTGTGCTTTCGCGACACAATTGTCATGAATTTGGCCACCTGCTTAATGAGTTATTTTTTCCTAATTTCTATTATATGTTGCTTTTCATAGTGGATCGTTATACTTATGAACATATACTTCAAGTGAGCTGTGTTTGAGCCTGCTGTCCATTGGGCCATTGACAGTGTAGGCTTTTATTTTAGTAGTCTTCCACTCCCTTATGAATTAAGTAGTACGCTTCCATCCAAACTTGATTTGCATCTCAAGATCAAAACTATTGTGGAGTTTTCTTTATCTGAAAATACAAAATTACTTTGAAGTTAATGGAACAACAAATTTCAAGGACCAAACCATGGTTGCTACCAAAACTGCAATTTCAGTTTGCTATTTACTCACTTCTTCATCTCCAAAAATGACCCTAACCCACTTGATTCTATTCAAAGAATTCTTCACCAACAAAGCAATAGGAGCAGTTTTAGGGGTGAAATTTAAAACCGCTTAACCGCATCTACTAACCGCTAATTGTGCTAACCGTTAATGGTTAACCGCACTAACCGCTAATCGCTTTGAAAGCGGTTAGTAAAAACCGCTAACCGCCTTTTTAGTTGGTTAGCGGTTAGTGGGTTTTTGAAAACCGCCTAACCGCTAACCGCCCTTTATTAAAATATTATATATATTTCATATAATAAGTAACAATGAGTTATTCTAATCCAGTGGTAATCATTCACCTAAAGCTTCAAGTTCAACCAAGTTTGTTTTTTTGGTTACTTGTGAGTTTATTAACTATTTTGTATTTTATTTCTATATTGTGTACAAGACTACAAGTGAAGTGATAATTTTGTTGTAATTTTATTCGTATGTTATATGTTGTATAAATTTGTAGCAAGTGACTAACAAGATTTTGGTATAATGGTCCAACATATAATGCTCACTTTAAATCAACAATTTTTAATGCCAAAATGGCTATGAAAGGGAAAAAAAAATGTTTAAAGTAAGCAAAAAAAAGGGTTTAAAGTGAGCCCAAAATCGGCAAAAGAAAAGACCAATAAAAAGCGGTTAACCGCTAACTGGTAATTAACCGCTACCCGGTTAGCGAAGGTGGTTAGTAGAATAGCAGTTAGCGGTTTTAGCCATTAACCACTATTTCACCCCAAAGCAATTTGTACCAATCATAAATCAAGGATGTCTATAAGCTATTGTTTTAGAGTTGGACATGATTTTGGTCATCAATTTTTGTAAATAAAGAAACACCTGTTCTATGGCTTACCAATCATTGAACAACGCTTTCCAACCTGATATTAACTAACATGTGAGTAAGGGGAGAATTGCTGTCTCCTTTGGAAATTCTCTCCGTTCTCTCTCCTCCAAATACAACCGTCCCTTTGGCTTCCATGGGAGGAGGGAGCTTCGGCTCCTTCCTCCTTCTCCTTTCCCTTCCATCATCTCTCCCTCCCCTACCCTCCCCTTCAAGCCTCTTTTGAGGTCAACCTCATCTCTCTGGAGACTTTCTGCCTCTTTTGAGGTTTTATCTGCCTCTTCAGAGGTCTTATTTGCCTCTTCGAAGGTCCTACCTGCCAAGTTTTTGTTTAGCAGCATCTTCGACTCAATTTCAGCCACCCTCCATCGTCATTGGCACCGGACTCGAATGATTTCTGAAGATTTTAGATTTGATTTTTTTAAAATTAGATCTATCTTTTTCAGGAAGCCTAAGCCAGAGACACGCCACTCCACTATGCTCATGGGTCGATCCGCTTCTAGCTGCTTTCATCAGCATGTTCGTTCGACCACCACAAGACGATGCGTGACATTCACGCGCTCACGAGTAGATCTTACTCGCAAGTGTGTGGATCACACCCGTCAGCGCGTGGAACGGCTCGTGCTACATCCTTCCGACCCTCAACAGTGTTGTCGACGTTTCTGAGGGTTAGTGTTGTTCTCCGTCAACCTTCGCCAGCGAGTGTAGTCCACACGCCGATCAACAGTTTCCGGCCAGCAGCTTTCCTCCACCTTTTCCAAGCTTTTCTTCGCCTTCTCCATCGTTGGTGTTGTTGTTTAAAGATTTTAGTCGCTTTTCTTTTGTCTAGTTTGTTCTGGGTTTTGTATTTCGAATTTCTGTTCTCTTTTTATGTATTTTTAAGAGTTCCTTCCGCTATTTGTATATATCTGATCTGTATGGTTTGGGGAGGATTTTGGAACCTTCATAGTTTTGCTATCCTCCTTGCATCCTTTGGTTGTGCTATCGTTGACACACCAAGTCTTACCGCCTTCATTGGCGGCCAACAAGCCCGCGTTGTTCATTTGATGCATTACCTTTTTATTTTCTGTTTACTTGCTTTAGTTTGGTGGTTTTAGGAGCTTTTTGTTTGAGTTACCTAGCCCTTAGTTTATAATTTTGTTGTAGCTATCTAAAAAAAAAATAAAAAAATAGTAAAGGGGTAATTATCATTTTCCCAATAAAATAAAAAAAAAAAAAAAAAAAAAAAACTTACTTGTGAGTAGTCAGTCAATGTGATTGCCACACGACTAGCCATCCAAACGACACAGTCCAAACGAACAATCCAAATATCTCATTACTACAAATTTGCAACCTCTTCTTTAACAAGAATAAAGCAAATTGAACTAAAATCTTGGGCACATACGTGAACAAAGTGCTTTCACAAGTAAATATGACGGCAATTTCTTGAGGAAAATGTTAAAGGCCCAATTTTTTTGTCCAATTTTTACCCAATTTTTATCTTTCTTATTTTTTTAAAAAAAAACAAAGTAAAAAATAAAAAAAATGTCTAAAGCAATAATATATATTTTTTGTCATTCTTTTTATTAGTATTTTTAAAAAAAATGAAAATTACATTTTTCTTCAGAAAATTGGTCATTTTTCATAAAAAAAATGACCATTTTTCTTTAGAAAAATGCAATTTTCATTTTTTAAAAAACACTAATAAAAAGAATGACAAAAAATATATATTATTGCTTTAGACACTTTTTTTATTTTTTACTTTGTTTTTTTTAAAAAAAATAAAAAAGCTAAAAGTTGGACAAAAATTGGACAAAAAAGTTGAGTCCCTATCATCCCTCATTTCTTAATGACGCAACTTCGATTTTTCTTCAACACACTAAATCACGCTAATTGTGTAGAACTCAACGGCATAATATATAAAAGAAGTGATTGCATGAAATTAATAAATAATAATTTAAAAGATGGGGTCAAACAAAACAATACAACACACCACCTGGGGGTAACAAAATAGCGGAATGACAAGCAAAACCCCCTAGAGAAAGTGAAAACAGAAGGTAGCTTTTCCTTGTATAATAGCCCCCCAAGATGCCGTAGCCAAGCGTTACCGACAATTACAGTAATGATACGTAAAGAGTTCCGTGACAGAATCTAAAGGTCTTCTCCAGATGTATCCATCCAACACACATTCCTGAGCTACTTCCTCAGCTATTTGACTACCGACACCGGAAAGACATAAAAAAAAATAATAAAAAAATGTAGCGTATATGTGAATCAACCATTAACATATATTATACGGCTTCTTCAGAAAGAATTGCTATAAAGAACAGCAACCTAAGCAAGAATCCCCCCCTTTCTTAAGTGCCACGAAAACCGTCTTGGCTTGGCTTTTAGTTGGCAGCTGGCTTTGCAATGGCCTGCTTAACAGCCTCGGCGTATGTCCTATGTTGATAGGTCAGCGTTGATTCAAGCAAGTCCCAAAGTGAAGTCTTGGGGTCCCAACCTGATATTCAAAATCCATTAACTTCACTCAAAATCCTCCAAAATAATTTTGGAGGCAGAAAAATGAGAGAGATAAGAATCAATACCAAGCTGCGTGTTGATAATGGTCATGTCGGGAATTCTCTTATCACTATCATCATATCCCACACCGTAGAATTCTTTGGAGCTCACATCAACAGTAGGTACTTCCAGAGGAGGTTCCCCACTTACCTTCGAATAAACCTGCACAGTGCAAGAACATTAATTCTCATATCCTAAGAAATGCAATAAAAGCAATACACTGAACACAACCCTCCACCTCGGTCATCATTTCACCAAGCTGCCTGACTGTAACTTCATTGTTTGGGTTGCCCACATTGAAAATGTGACCGTTGGCTCTAGCAGGATTTTCCTGAAAGATTAAGGATTACGCCGCTCAGCCACGTCTTTTGTATGCCAAACATGAATTTAAATGAAAGGGAGTGTATCGGAACTCACAATCATCAACATAACAGCTTCAATTGCATCCTTTATATAAACAAAAGTCCTCTGGGATTCCCCACCATCCACAAGCTTGAGTGGCTCACGACGCAGGAGATTCTGTAACACGAAGAAGAAAGGACATGATTACAACAAATGAGAAAAAATTCTAGAATCTTGACATTCACTAAAGGTAGAACAAAAACTCATCATACGTTACTAAAGCATGCAAGAACCCTTGGAACACCCTCAGATGGTCCGTCAATTCCAGGTATGAAATCCATTCTGGGTCCAATCCAGTTAAAGGGTCTAACAATTGTGAACTCGAGACCATTCTCTGCTCCCTCAGCTGTAGTTGATTCGACAAGAAGTCAGAATATACATCACAAGTACCAATCAAAAGCAGCCAGGCCAGTGGAAAAGATAGCTAACCATAAATCAGCCTCTCAATCAATTGCTTTGCACATGCATAGGACCATCTCTGTTTCTCAATAGAACCAAAAATGCATGGGGAGGTATCTTCTTTAAGAACATAATATGCAGGATCCTACAACAGATAGCAAATTGACTCAGCTCAATGCAAGCAAGGTAAATGCAAAACAACATTCAGTTAAAGCAATTCAGTAAATTCTCATTAATCTGATAGCTGCCTTTTTGAAATACCCCCCTAAACTTCAAAAACTCTCAATTTAGTCCCCCGAACTTTCAATTGCTCTCAATTTGGACCCCTCCATCAATTTTAGCCGTTAAAAATACAAAAAAAAAAAAGAGACCAAAATATCCCTGATGTTTATTTAAAAAAAAAAGTTTTGAAAGTTAGAATTTTATATAAAAATCAGGGGTATAAACGTCATGTACAATTTAAAATTTAACGAAATGGTCTAAATTGAGAGCAATTGAAACTTCAGGGGACTAAATTGAAATTTTTTTAAGTTTAGGGGGGTATTTCAAAACGGGTAAAAGTCCGGAGGTCTTCAATTAAGTTTCCCCAAAAATTTACATTAAATTGAACAAATTAACTACCCCATTACCTGTTCATGTTACTACTTTCAAATGTCAAGTTACCATTGTTTTTTCAGTCATCCAACATTAATTCAGTTCCACCATCTTGGCACACTTCTCAAATTCTCTCTATTTTTTTCACCAAGTAAATTCTCTCCCATCATCCAAACACCCAATACTAGAAACAGACAAAAATACCAAGACTTTCATATATATTTATCTAAACCCACCATGAAGTTCTTGAAGACTACAAAATTCTCAAAAATATATGCATATATGTCATAGCATTTACCAAAATGCATAACAGTTAGATGTAAACCATAAAGAAAATTTACCTTAAATTCTCTCAAGAAAGAAGCACTTCCCCAACTAAACACCAACACTCAGATATTGCAAACAGAACCCTATATGATCCTGAGGGCCAGCAGTTAGGACGTGACCACATAGAAAAAGCCCACCCAACAAACGTGTATTACTGTTTCACACACTTCTCAATACTCCTACTTCAAGTATGCTCACTAAGCAGAATACTAGAATCCAGTTGGCTATATGTGACAACTAAAATATCCAAGAACCATATAGGGTTAAAGAGTCCAAATTGCAGATGGCACACGATCCAACAACCAACTGCAATAAACACACAAGCATAACTCATCTCAATATCCTACCTTTTACTTTTTTGGACCTACTACGTTGCCATTGGCAAGGCTCACATTGATGAAACCAAAAGCACATCCGCAAAACTCTATACAAACCACACATGAGCTGCGGCTTGCTAGGACAAGGAGGGATAACTCAATCTCCGGACAAAGAAAACTAAAGAAGATGTCTTGCTAAAGAGATCTCTTGAAAATCTATGGTTTCTGTACAAATTGCATTTGTCATTCTCTCATACAAATCATTCTTTTGTACAAATTGCAACCCTCAAGGATCAAACCTCTCTGCAGTCATATGCTGCCAGTCTAATTGTTAGTATTAATCAATGGTGTTCACAATGTTATTGATGGTCGGTTCAAAACACAGATCTTTACAAACCTTGTTGAATATTTGGAGTGAATACATACAAATAGTGAATCTATACACGTATTAACATTATACAAGAACGCTGAACGACAATATATCTGAATTACGCAAACGAAAAATTTATCACACAAATATGACCAAGAAAATCATAGATCTGAGTTATATCAAAGAAATTCCAACAAGTAAGTAAAACCTCAAGAGCAATTTGAAAGAAGTATGAAAAGGAAAGAAAGAAAGCGAAGGGTTACCTGACGAAGAGGGCTGTCCTTAGGAAGAAAGCTCCCAATCGTTTTCCCATACACCTCACAAGTAGAGAAGTGAATGAGACGCTTGCTATTCTCGGAGCAGTACTTAACCTAATCAAATAACACACATCGCCTTCAATCAAATAACCACCAAATCTTTGGGAAAGGTAATACAGTTCCAACGACAAATCAATTCCAAAAATAACAAAGAACCGCGCCGAGATCGCGCGATCCTAAGCCCCAATCAATGCGTACCACGGGGAGCGCGTCGATGAAATTGCTATAAATCGTGTCGAGCGGGCGCGTGTTATAGTCCGCCGGAGTACAAATCGCCGCCAGATTTATCGTCTACAACAATGCAAGCAACAACAATTTCAAGTTAAAACGAAAGAAATGGAAAGAAAAACCGTAGAGAAGCAAGAGAAAGAGACAGAGAAAGCGACCAGATCCGCCATCTTGATCAGGCCTTCGAGTCGAGAATCTTGCTTTATGTTGAGGCGGTGGAACTGGATGCGATCGGACCAGGGGTGCGAGCCCGCTGGCTCTAGGAGGTGTTTGATCTTGTCGTTGTAGACGTCCAACGCCAGCACATTGTGCGGCGTCTCCGCCATCAGCTTCTCGCACAAGTGCGAGCCTATGAACCCCCCGGCCCCGATCATGCATATCGTCATCGCCTTTATCGGCTTCCCGTCCAGATCTACCCTCGCCGCCGCCATTCCTACTCTCTTTCTCTCTTCTTACCCTTCGCTTTTTCCTCTCTTGGTGTGTCGGTGGTGGAGTCTAACGTGCGCCGGGAGTGAAATGCAGGGGCGTGAGATTTTGAGTTGGGAGGGAATGTGTGGAGGTGCAGTGCGTGTAAGAATGATTTAAAGGAGAGGAGGACGAAAGCGAGGGAGGAGATGTTTCGGCCCACCAAGGCCCCTTCTATTACTTCTATTCTCGCGCGTGGATTAATTGTTTATACTCGCTCGCTTCTTTGGGCACGTGTCAAGTGTGAATCATATATTTGCTTGAGGGAAGTGAGATTGGATCTGGGGGGACTTTGCTACCGTGCATCTCGTTTCACAAAGGCAAGCCAGTGTGCTTATCATTACCCGTACATTTACCAAAATAAATCATGATTCATACTTAATTTTGACTTTTTCTACTGATTATGTGTCACGTTTTATCCAGACTATGGTGGTTAATAAAAAATATCCAGTCAGGTTATAATGTTCTAAAAATGGTAGGGTTGAGCTGTTTATCCTTTTATATTGTGAGTACAGTGCCATGACACATAAATATTGAGACAACCAAGGATACAGTTTTCTTTCGAAATTGGTTGGAAAAATTTTATTCAATACATTTTTTTTTTTTCACAAAAATATTAGGATTTCATTTATTAAAGATTACGAGCATAAAGTTTTTACAAAACAAAGCAAAAAACTCTTACAGCACAAAGTATAAAGCTCTGCAAAATCATAACCAACATGCTATGAGGTTACAAAATCATAGATACAAACAAAAATTATTATAATTAAGTGTTATATATGACTTCAATCTTCTATTAATCCATGTACGAGCCATGAGAGATAACCTCTCACGTCGAAACTATTCAGGCCACGAGAAATAATTGCTCACACCAAATTATCCATCCTCACTCATGAGATCTAGAGAGAATAAACTTCTTATTCAAAATAAAAAATACAAACAAATAATCAGCAAGCAAAAGTAGCAGTGGGGGAGGAGATGAACAACACAACACGATGGAAGGTGGACGGACACATAGCGGAGAGGCCAAAATTGCTAATTTGGTCGGAAAACGTACACCTACAAACATAAAGAATAAAAAAAATAATTAAAAAAAAAAAAACAAAACAAAACAACAAAACAAAAGGGAGGGGGAGGTTAGGAACTAGGCCTGGGAGTAGAAGGGAAATGAGAGAGGAGGAGGGAGCTCCCTCCTACTCTCAAATCTGTTTTTCTCAATACACTATCTTGAACTTATGAAAAATATTTGTTTTTTTAATAGCATTGACAAAATTAAAATAAAATTTATTAAAAATTTATATACATCTCATATGCTATTATCAAAATAGACACGTCTTTTTTACATTATAAGTTGGAGAAAAACTTTTTTCGACAACTAAACCAAAATCCACAAGATCTTCAAAAGCTTTGTAGATAATTATATGAGAGTATAATCATAAATAAGTTATCTTAGAAGCCAAGTAAGAATATATTTTGTGAAATAATACTATGTCATGATAACATTTGGCTTATATTTTTTTTTTAAAGTAAGAATATATTTTGTGAAATAATACTATGTCATTATAACATTCGGCTTATATAAAATGCTAAAAAAATATATAAATTATGGATAATTAAATAAAGTGTTAATTACGTTTTAGTACCTAAGGTTTTATTTTTTTTATTTTTCTTCAAATTCTATCATATTTAACTTATGGGAAAATAACAAACTTAGTACTTCTGTCACAAGTGTTGTCACATACAAATGTCACGTGTCCTAAAAATTATATATATATGAATGATTCACATCAATATTTTTCTCATCTCATATTACAAATTTAATATGTATCAACTATTAGATCTGTGGGTTTATGTGGACTCACACAAATTAAGAAATAATTGGTATCAATAACTTGCTCATAGTTCTCTCATGTTTTCCTATAAATTCAATAGATTAACCATCAGTGTGGGATCTACCATCGACTTATGTGGGGTCAACATAAGCCCACAAATCTAATGGTTGATATATAAAATAAAATTAAGAAAATATTAAAAAATAAAATGATATCTATTATTTTTTACACAAATTCAATGTTTGGTTCACTTACTCACTTTGTAAAAGGTTAATCATAGAATAAATTCTATCATTTCTTGTACATATATTATGCTACGTTTTGTATGAAGAATAGCTATTTGGTTATGAAAATTAATAGCTATCATTATAAATGGCGTAATGTAAAATAAAATAATTATTCATATTTACAGTTTGACAATGGAGACAACATGGTTGTTCTTACTCGAATTAAACCAAAATTACTAATATACTAACTTTTTTTAAAAAAAAAATTGAAAAAAAAAAATCTCACATTATTTTTCAGACACAAAATAAAAACACTTAGAACTTGGTGAATTATGTAGTTGGCCAACTACTCAACCCTCAAGGATCTTTGGGGATGGTGCAACCACCCTCGGCACCTCCAAATGGTGGTCTTGGCCACCCCAATGATAGTAAGGGTGGTCCCACCACCATTGAGTTATGTTATGGGTGGTTGACCATCCCTATAATTCATCTAGTTTTTTTTTTTTCCTTCAATTTGGGTTTGAAAAAATCTTGGAATAATTTTTTGATAGTTTGTAGACACATTGTTATAGCTAAAAGTTTGAAAAAACATGGGAAAGATATAAAAAAAGCCATACAAACTACCAGTCGTTTGTAATATAGTTTTTAATGTTCAGAAGGTAATAATAAAGTAGCCTCCAAACTACCCAAATGTGTCAAAAAGGCCATGTAATACTCCAAAATTTATACACTAAAATAAATGTGATCTTAATATCAAAGATAAATAGGATTTACAATTTTATAGGTAAATATAGATTAAATGTGAAAAATGGTGGATATTGAATAATAGTGGATTATTGAAAGAAAAGTTACATCGTTTTGAGCACAAAAAATTCAATGAGAGACTTTAAGCAAAACTGTTTTAATACCTTATATAATGATGAAAATTTTAAAAGTGGTTTCATGATTTTTGGACGATTGTAGAAGGAGTTATGATTTTTAGAATTTGCAAGTGTCAAAACAGAAATTTTGGTCAAGTAGAGACACTGAGTTTCGAGGGACTTTTGAGGTATCAAAAAGTTATGGATTTCTATGATTTTTTGATATGTTGTGAACCTTTGAATGAGAAAAATTTTAAGTCAAATTTCGTGTCATTTGGAATTAATTTGAAAACGTTATGAATTTTTTAAGATTAATAGGTTAATCTGTCAAGTAGTTAAAGCACTTGAGATTTGGAAAATTAATTGGATGGGTTAATGATTTCATTAGGCCACGAATTTTGGATATATTGTAATAGACATATTTAGGTTCATAAGGGAATTATTGTGAATTTTATGGACATTTAGGTAAATGCAAACTCATATTGACAGCACATGTGTTATGCCATCAAGCTATGAAATATGAATGAAAAAGCTTATAAAGGTTTCATGATATGTTATACAAATATACAGTTACAGATAAGCTTACAGAAATGTTACACGTGTATTCATAAATGTTTAACCCCGAGACACGATTATAGTTTCGGTACCGCACAGGGTAGCATGGCAAGCACACCAAAAGATGGTTACGAGAAGGTGTGTGCTATCGGCCAGGTAGCCTCCACCTAGGGGAGTTCCCAACCTGGTAGCTCTTTCTTGTGACAACAGGATGAGCATATAGGTCCCTCAGGACAAAGCCAACGTTCACCGCTCACGCTAAACAGCGGTGTCGGGTCAAAAGGGTAAAACAAGGTTTTCTTTTAAAAGAAAAGAAAAATGAAATGCTGATTACTCATTTTGCAATTATTATACTTTATTCTACATAAATTATAGTTGTACATGACATAGATTTTGATATAAAAACCTGCATAGCATGTTTTATAGCATTTGGTGTTGTGGCTACTTACTGAGTTGTCGAACTCACCCCTTCTTCCTATACATCTTTTTTAGATTGTTCTATAAATTATAGTACTGAAGACAAGGGTACCAAGGGATACTTGAACTTATTGCTTTGAGGAGTAACAGAAGTAGTAGCAGTAGAAGTTTTTGGGACTCTATTTTATGGATTAGACCGCTTGGGACGAGCATAGATTGTGTAACTGTATTTTTATGAGATTATTGTACACTAGCACATTATGTATTTGGGATAATAGTACTTTAATAATGTTATGTTTCTATGGTAATCTTATGAGAAAATTTTATTTATTAAGAATATGTTACAATTCTCACAGTCGCTCTACCTCTAGAACTTGGGGCGTTGCATGCCACTTATTTTTTTTATATTCTTATAATACCCATATTCTTTTAACAAATAAAATAATTAAATAACTATAAAAAAAACCAAACAATTTTTTTAAAAAAAAAAAACAAAAAAAAAAACACAAAAACCAATGGGCGAATAAATACAATAAAAAAATGTTTTTTTTCGAATAAATAAATAATTTTATATTTTTTAAAAATTATTTTGTTTTTTTTTTCATAATTATTTTATTTGTTAAAAGAATAGGGATATTATAGGCATATAAAAAAATTAGTAGCATTTTTTTATATATATTTTGATAGTTTGGGGGCTACTTTATTACTTTTTGAACATTGAAAAGCTATATTATAAACGACCGGTAGCTTGTGGGTTTTGTTATACTTTTTTCAAAAAATATTATTAATTAGATAATAGTTTGAAGAGATATATGAATTTTTTTCTTTGAGGCTATATGTTTTCAAATAATAAATAAATATATTAAAATTGATTAAACTTTATATTAAAAGGAAAGTCCCGCATGTAGCAGCGTCATCGCTCTATCAGGGTTTGGTTTACGCGTAGCGTAGGGGAAGGTCCGAAAATGCTTATTTGCATTCGGCGTCCTTCAGATGGCAACCGAGCCATGTGGGTCGCTTGGTGCCAATGAGCTGTATCTCTTCGTGCTCACGTGGGTCATATATTGAGCTTTGCCACGCTTTGTTGGCTACCGAATTTTTCGCCACGCGCTTTTCTACTGTCCCAGTCCTGACGGAATCTTACAGCGCCCGCCAGGAAGCGACTGCACCAGACCTTTCATTGTCGGCCTTTCTTTCTATTTTCGGTACCCGATCCATGTTGTTTTCACTTTTCACCAGCTTGGATAAGGCTAAGGGAATTATGGAAGAGCTACCCGCGCTTCTCCTTTTATGTGCTGAAATTGACTACTTAACTCTCGCCAGCCAAGAGAAAGCCATTTAACAAATTGGCTTGGGAAATTGTGAATAAATCAATTTTACTTTTAAATTATATATATAGATTTATTCGAATCGGACTTATATGTTGTTAAAAAATTAAATGATAAAGATTTAGTTAAAATAATTAAAAAATTAAGATCTGTTAAAATAAATATCAATTTTCTTTTTCATCTATTACCTTATTTATTTATTAGCATTTATTATGATAAATCTAAACCCTTCAATTACTTCTACTATTTATTATGATAAATCTTTACCATTCAATTTTTAACAGCATATATGCTTTTATTTCGATAACAAAATATAAGCCAAATCCTATTTATTATGAGTGGAATATATATACCTCATTATGTTGTTGGGGGAGACGGGACAAAAAAGAAATGCTAGAGATTAATATATTTTTTATTTTTTATATTTGACATTTTTTTTTTTTTTTTACATTTAATCATTAGATTTGTAAATTTATGTAAGGTTAATGGTGTATTTCACAAATCTAACGATTAATTTATTGAATTTATAAGAGAATATGGGCCAAATATGAGAAACTTATTAACCCCTAACATATCTCGAGACAAAAAGTGACATGTATTCTTAAAGTAGGTGAGAAATACATGTTTTTTTATTAATGTTATTAAAAAGTATGTGTTTCTCACCTGTTAAGAGATACATGTTACTTTATTAGATTAATTTATAGCTAATTCAAATAAATTTGTAACTAATTTATGTGTGAAAAGACCATGCCACATAAATTTTAGGAGATAAGAGAGAATGTGGAATGATAAATAAAATTACTCTTTAAAATTAGAGAAATACTATAATGCAATAAAAAGATTATTTTTTGCCCATAAAAGTTCTAAGTGGCAAGATGCCACAAGCCCCATCCGGAGTTGTTGTGGCCCTACTCACTGATGGGGATTATAGCCTCTTGCCACTCATGACTTTTATGGACAATAACATTTCTCTTAAAATTATATGTGCGGTCACTAAGTTATGATCATAATTCCATAATTTATGTTTAATTTTAATTAAATATTTAATGTGATATTGGAAAATTTTAAATTCTTACATAGAAAATATTAAATAAATAATTAGGTATATTATAATAATATAATCGAGTTTAAATACAATTACTATACATAAACAAAAGAATATGGGATGAGTTAAAAAAATTGCAGTTAAAATTATAATTTTCACTACTTTGCTAAGGCCAATACGGATAAATTAATGAGATTTTTAGCATTTTTTAAAAGAAAAATTCAAAGATATTTGGAACAGAGACGAGCACTTGGGAGGCCTTTTATTGTGCACGTGCTGCGGTGACCATGTGATCGACCGCACCCAATTAATACAAAAAGTAGCACCGACAAAAAGCTACCACCACGCGATTCTCTAGGGCGTTTGGAAAACTTTTCTCTCAAAAATTCTTCCAGCACAGAGCTTAATTATGCTTAATTGGGTAATAGCTGATTAGCTGTAAAGTGTGGATTTAGTTTACGCGGAGTTTCGGTTAGTTGGCAATTGATTGGACCAAGCATANTTACTTTTACATTATATATATATATATATTTATTCGGATCTGACTTATATATTGTTAAAAAATTAAATGATAAAGATTTAGTTAAAATAATTGAAAGATTAAGATTTGTCAAAATAAATATCAATTTTCTCTCTCATCCATTACCTTATTTATTTATTAGCATTTATTATGATAAATCTAAACCCTTTAATTACCTCTATTATTTATTATGATAAATCTTTACCATTCAATTTTTAACAGCATATATGATTTTATTTCAATAACAACATGTAAGCCAAATCCTATTTATTCTGAGTGGAATATATATATACCTCATTATGTTGTTGGGGGAGACGGGACAAAAAAGAAATGCTAGAGATTAATATATTTTTTATTTTTTATATTTGACACATTTTTTTTTTTTATAATTAATCATTAGATTTGTAAATTTATGTGAGATTAATGGAGTATCTTACAAATCTAACGGTTGATTTATTGAATTTATAAGAGAATATGGGCCAAATATGAGAAACTTATTAACCCCTAGCATATCTCGGGACAAAAAGTGACATGTATTCTTAAAGTATGTTAGAAATACATGTTTTCTTATTAATGTTATTAAAAAAATATGTGTTTCTCACATGTTAAGAGATATATGTTACTTTATTAGATTAATTTATAGCTAATTCAAATAAATTTGTAACTAATTTATGTGTGAAAAGACCATGCCGCATAAACTTTAGGAGATAAGAGAGAATGAGGAATGATAAATAAAATTACTCTTTAAAATTAGAGAAATACTATAGTGCAATAAAAAGATCATTTTTTGTCCATAAAAATTCCAAGTGGCAAGATGCCACAAACCCCATCTGGAGTTGTCATGGCCCTACCCACTGATGGGGCTTACAGCCTCTTGCCACCCATGACTTTTATGGACTATAACATTTCTCTTAAAATTATATGTTCGGTCACTAAGTTATGATCATAATTCCATAATTTATGTTTAATTTTAAATAAATATTTAATGTGATATTGGAAAATTTTAAATTCTTACATAGAAAATATTAAATAAATAATTAGGTATATTATAATAATATAATCGAGTTTAAATACAATTACTATACATAAACAAAAGAAATAAACAAAAGAATATGGGATGAGTTAAAAAAATTGCAGTTAAAATTATAATTTTCATTACTTTGCTAAGGCTAATACGGATGAATTAATGAGATTTTTAGCATTTTTTAAAAGAAAAATTCAAAGATATTTGGAACAGAGACGAGCACTGGGAGGCCTTTTATTGTGCACGTGCTGCGGTGACCGTGTGATCGACCGCACCCAATTAATACAAAAAGTAGCACCGACAAAAAGCTACCACCACGCGATTCTCTAGGGCGTTTGGAAAACTTTTCTCTCAAAAATTCTTCCAGCACAGAGCTTAATTATGCTTAATTGGGTAATAGCTGATTAGCTGTAAAGTGTGGATTTAGTTTACGCGGAGTTTCGGTTAGTTGGCAATTGATTGGACCAAGCATAGACAAAAATGCAAACCTAGGTCTCTGTAATTTGTCAGATTTGCAATTTTTATTATTTTTATAATACTAAAATGAATTTAGAGTTTTATAAAATATAGGGATAATTATCTTTTACATCATAAATTACAGCGTCTTGATACTTTTTCTTAATAAATTACTAATTATGATATTTGACCCCATTAAACTATAGTCTTACGGTAAAAGCTCTATTCCGTCAGTCAAATGTGTTAAAATTGACTGTCAATGATCATGTGCAAATCATGTGCCATTTTTAATTTTTTTTCTACCACTTTTATTATCACTTCATAATTATTTGTATGTGTTAGATTATGGTTTAGGAGAATATAAGCGTCATTTTCTCGGTTTGAAGTGGTGGCAAAAGTGGAAGGAAAAAAATTAAAATGGCACATGACTTACACATAACTGTTGACCGTCAATTTTAACCTATTTGACTGACGGAATTGAGCTTTTTGCCATAAGATGATAGTTTGATGAGGTCAGGTGTCACAATTGATAGTTCATGTGGGAAGTGCATAATTACCCCTAAATATATTAAAAAATAATTTATTTTATAAGGTTAAATTTTGTCTACTAATTTTACAAATTTTTATAATCCGACACATTAGATCCAATAAAAGTGTAACACATATTATATTTAAGTCAGTGTCACGTCAAAAAAATATGTTAAGTCAGTGAACGAAATTTGACTGTAACGAGTGAAATGTTTTTTTGGCATACCTTATAGCACTAGTAGCAAATGCCCTATATGTCATTTTCTTCCATATGTTTATGAATTTTTTTTTTTTTTTAAAAAAAAAACTACAAAAACCTACTTACATTAGATCACATACATTTAACCAACCATTTTTTAGGGTTGCTACAATGTTTCCCAATATAAAGTGGTTTCTATACCTAATGAAACGAATGTCACTAGTTCGAATTTTCTTCTCTACTCTTGTGTGGACATGTAAAAAAATAAAATAAAAAAATGGTTCCATATATTATTTTAAGGGGAAAATACATTTTAGCCCCCTCAACTAACACCCATTTACGTTTTAGCTCCCTAAACTATCAACAGTTGTTAAATAGCCCCCCAACTACCAAACAGTTACGTTTTAGCCACCTCTGTTAGTTTTTGCCGTCAAAGTGGATGGAAGCATCCAAACTAACGTAGTTTGGATGCTTCCATCCAAACTTGACGGCAAAAACTAACGGAGGGGGCTAAAACGTAACTGTTTGGTAGTTGGAGGGGCCATTTAACAACTTTTGATATTTTAGGGGGCTAAAACATAAATGAGTGTTAGTTGAGGGGGCTAAAACGTATTTTTCCCTTATTTTAATATACATATTTTTCTTTCCTATTTCATCTCTTCTTTTTCATCTTTTTGTCTTTAACTATTGCTAGTGCTCTAAGGGACCATTGAATTTATTTATTTATTTATTTATTTTGATATGTGCACATGAGAGGGGGAGGGGGGATTCGAATTATTGACTTTCGCTTCATGAGTCGTGGTCCCAGTCGATTGAGCTACCATTGAGTTTATTTTAATATCATATTAAGCTAATTATAAATCAGGTAAATCACGTGGGCCGTCTCTCTACCAAACACTCTCTTGAGTTTGACTTTTCTTTTTTGGGATATCCAATGGAAAATATATGTTATTCATGTGGTTGCAATTCTACCAAAATCAAATAGATTTTTTGGGATATAAAAAATAGAGTAATGTTAGAATGAAGACTTTTGTCCTCAAGTAACAGTGACGTGATTTTTAAAATTATTATTGGATTTTAAATGAATCGCTATTGAATTTTGAATTGTAATTTTAAAATAACCTGGCCCTAGGTCCTAGAGAGAAAAAACTGTACTTGTGGGGAAGAGGGAGTCCTCATTTCCCCTCCCCCCTACTCCCCTATTATTTCCTCCCCTCGCCCATATATATATATATTTATTTATTTTCGACTAGTCCAGTTCCAGCCATCCCTTTACTTATGCTAAGTTGCCTCTGTTCACCCTCTACCGTGTTGCGACGCCCTTCGCCTTCCCGAAATCGGTTGGACTTTAGATAATTAGATCTAATTTTTTAAATCTAAATCTAGCCTCCTCAACTAGTTTTGCTCAACCACGTGTTGGCCCATTGTGCTCCCCGGCTCCTTAGTTGCCCATCGGTGCAAAACAGCTCCATCTCATCCATTATGAGCCGGGTAGTGCGCTTCACATTTTTAATTGTGTTTTGTTATTTTTTCAGATATGCTTTCATGAGCGATCTTTGGGGTAAATATTTTTGTCATGACCTTTGGGTCAATGATGATTAGTTTTGGTGTAAGGGTTTTGCTCTTATTGCCGAGAAAATAAAAGTTGAGAATATGGACTACCTATGTATTAAATTTAGTCTGTTTGGAGCAAATTTGTTCTATAACTAAAATTTAGATATGGGTTAACGAATGTTAAAGTCATAAATAAGACTTGATTGTAAGATTTTTATGTTTGTTTCATTGACGTTGTAACCTCATAGCTTTGTCAGAACTTTATGCTTTATGCTCTTTGATATAAGAACTTTATGCTCTTAATTTCAATGAATAAATATGAAAGATTTTCCTAAAAAAAAAAAAAAAAAATTGTAATTTTAAAATACACACCTTTAGAGTTTAGAGAGACAAAAAGATACAAAGATCTTCTTTCTAACATTATTTTAAAAAATATCCATAAGGGGGCTCTTGGCCCTGATCGATTTTACTAGGTAGCATGGCCAATAATTGAGGATGAAGTTGTCCAAGCTGCTGTTAAATCTTTCTTTGAAATAGGTAAGCTTCTCGGGCAGGTTTATGCAAGAGTTATTACCGTTGTGTCTGATTTGAATTCAAACCTGCAATGTTATTTACAAAATGCACATCCTTTTGTTATTGCCATGAAAAATTCTGTCAAAAGAGTTCAGTTTTGATCCTGGTTGTACTGAGATCAAGCTTACTCGGTGTTTATGCTTTGGTGATGATCTATTGATTTTGTTTTGGATGGACAAGAAGCAAATGGCTATGAAATTTTTGGGCTGGCCGAAGGCCCAAATAGTTTAGGGCCGGATCTGTTTAAAGAACAATCTGAAGCACACGCATCAAGCTAGACAGCCGTGAAACATCTCATGGCTGACTGCTGACTTATCCCCTGTTTACTGGGCCTCTTGCAGAAACATAGCAGAAGCCCGAGGAAGAATCTCGGCTAGTTTCGTTTGGGTTTTTGGATTTGAAAATGTGATTTTTAAATACATAAGTAAGTGTTTGGCAAAATTACAGTTTGAAATTTAATATCATAATTTAACATTTAAAAGTGTGTATATATATATATATATTTTAAAATCTCATTACTTACGATTTGAAAACTCAAAACATCTGCGTTTTCAAATTGTAATTTTTAAAAAATGCAATTCCAAACAATTTATTTTATGCGATTTGATTTAAAATCACACCTTTTTGTCTATGAAATCACAATTTCAAAAGTGAAAAAAGTCCTCATTCATCAGTTTCAGTAATTAAGAGCAAAATGGCAAAAGGTTTAACAAACGGACCTGAACTCTTGAAGTTTAGTATTTTTTTTTTTTAAAAAAATTTTACAAAGAAATGTTGTTTAACAAACTCTCTAGTTAATCTTAAATTTAACTATCATTATTAATGCTCTCTAAATATAAAAAATTCAAAAATAAAAACTTTATTTTTTAATTTTTTTTTAACTAAAGTAGATTTTTAATGCAATGAGTCGATTTTTTTTTTTTTAATTTCAATTCAAAAAGGTAGGCCGGTGAGATCAATTGTGGCTATTCTAGCTGGTGCGTGACCATAATAACATTTACCCATTATGAGCCTCACTCCTTCAAGTCTGAGGGAGCCATAGCCTGACCTAATTCCATTAGAACATCAATGAAAATTCAGTAACTTATACTAATTAGGCATATGTAGAGTTCAAGGAAGCTATAATCTAACCTAATCCCACCAAAGTATTCATGAGAATTAAGTGACTTATATTAATTGGGCACATGTAAAAATTTTTTATTGTAAAAATTTGAACTTACACCTTAATATATATTTAAGAATTTTAAATTTTTTTTTGAGCCATTAAATCACTGCACTTAATGATTTAATGCAGTGAGTCTAAAAGTTAGTTAGTTTCCCGATAAAATAGAATATTTATTTACAGTAAAGAAATTTAAGGATTGAAATGCTAATATTGCATGAAAAAGTGAGAAGTTTCTCTTTTTATTAAATTCTAACGCAAATGAGGTCCACCATGGCCGGCAAGGTGGAGTCATGTAGACAATTTGGGTATATGTGCTTCTCGTAGTGTGTGCTTTTCCCTATGATTGTGGGGGTGCACTCACCCCTGCTCCTGCTTTGGATCCTGTCTCTCAATGGTGACCGTAGACAGCTCTTTCACCCTCCCCATTTCCTTTCCCAAAATTCTCATTTACCAAACAAAATACTGCCCCACCTCTGGAATTACCATCTTCACTCTTTTGCATCGACTCTCGTGTTCCTTTTGCGCCAAATAGTGAGCGAGAGAAAAAGGACGTCTACTTGAAAGCCAGAGCATGCTGTAGAAGCGTCTATGGTGGCGACAGCTGATAAAGGTATGCATGCAAAGGCCAAGACAAGTGTCTCTGAGGAAAACCCAGTGCCGTTTAGGTGTGCACAAACTGGTACATCATACATCCACCACAGCAATTTTCTCTCAGTATGGTTGTTGTAGAAGGAGGAGGAAAAGAATCTTCTGCCTTTCTCTTTCTGTTCTTCTTTTTCCACTCAACTGTTTGTTTCTGATCGGTTCACCTACAGACGCCACACGGCCCACACCCATTATCTTTTCCTTTCTCTCCACCGCGTGGTCTTGCTTTTGTAACGGCCATCTCAAGCCCCATAACCTTATTCTGCAACCCCGCAAAAAGAAAAAAAAAAAAAGCTTCTATTTTTTGTAATCCTTAATGGGTTGCTCGTGTTCTTGTTTATTGTGGTGAATAATAAGTTGGCATGGCTTCCATTCTTCGGTTTCGTAAGCTATGCTATGTGGAGCCTGTGAGGTGTTCGTCATTGGGTTTTCATTCTTTTGAGACCCCGAAAGTTGATAAGAAAGAAGAGAGTGTTGTTTCGAAAGTTGAGAATGAAGTGTTAGAGAAGAAGAAGAACAGGAGGCAGATTAAGGAATGGAGGTGCATAGATTACTGTTGTTGGATAATTGGATACATGTGCACAACTTGTTGGCTTCTCTTGTTTTTGTACCACTGTTTGCCGGTGACATTGCCCAGCTTTCAGGTGCTAGAATCGCCTGGGACGAGGTTAAAGCACGAAGGCTTAATTCCGCTTCATCCGGTAGTCCTGGTGCCCGGCATTGTTACCGGCGGGCTAGAGCTTTGGGAAGGCAGGCCTTGCTCTGAGGGTCTGTTTCGGAAGCGGCTTTGGGGTGGTAGCTTTGCTGAAATCTTCAAGAGGTTTGCATGTCATAGTTGAATTGAGTTTCTTTCGAGGTAGTTGAATTGAGTAATTAAGATGTTACCAAATGATTAAATATATTCATTTATATTGGCTTAAACTTTTAGAAAAAATGATGATTTAATTGGTATCAAAGCTGAAGCTGCTAAGTTCACAATTTACCACATTTCAGTTATATATTTCATTTGATCCCACACATGAACACAAGTATTAAAATACAAATTAAAGAGTAATGCTATATTACTAGATGACGTGGTGATACATGAGCTGATTTTCATTACAACATTATAATTGTACGCCTTATATTATACTAAATAGCATTCCTCTTAATTAAATAATATAATTAACCCTTTTAACATAAGATTGCATTATAGATTTTTGATAGTTTGAGTTTGGAGTCTTTGTATTCAAGTTGTGAACATGTCTGGAAACTATGTTCCAATGTAGGCCTATGTGTTGGTTGGAGCACTTATCTTTGCACAATGAGACAGGCCTTGACCCGCCAGGCATTCGGGTTCGGGCTGTTCCAGGGCTGGTTGCAGCTGACTATTTTGCTCCCGGGTATTTTGTTTGGGCTGTTCTGATAGAGAATTTGGCAAAAATTGGCTATGAGGGGAAGAATTTGCATATGGCTGCTTATGATTGGAGGCTGTCTTTCCAAAACACAGAGGTATATAAGTTTCCCATCTTCACCTATTATAAACACACAAGTCCTCTTGTCTGTGAGAGTTGACTGGTTGTGGCATTTTAATGTGGAAAAAGAGCAGTATTCTCCATAGTCTTTGATATGAAGCCATGTTCTAGTGTGATGGCCAATTCCTTTAACATTTGATAAGGTAATACTTTCAGGGATCATTTAGGTAGTGGTGAATTTAAAAATTTTCCACTCTAATTCAGATAAAACTTGCCTGCGATCTAGCAAAAAGATGAGTATTCTGTTTACTCTTGCATATGCAAAACTCATTTAAAGTAATTCGATAACTTGTGTTATGTGGTTAACTTAGAACTCCAATTATAACCACACGTCTGTGGATCCAAATTCTTAACAATTTGCTGCTTGGATTGCTAGGGCCCATGTGCTTAAGTAGGAGATGGGCTGTCCAAAATCTACTCGCACTGGTGGCTTCATAGGAACAAACTCACATATGTTGCTTAATTGCTAGCAATCTAGACAGCAAAATTGCTAAGAATCTCTATCCTGTGTGTTATGGCTCCACTTGTTGCCCTTCTTAATGGTTCAATTATACATAAATGGGATCTGCTTGTTAAAATGCTGTGGGAAAAACAATGGATCATTCTTTACCTTCTTGTCTCCCAACACACCTTACTAATATTTTTTTTCCTCTGCTTATGTTTAGTCTTAGCTTTCATAACTAGTTATCATAAAATTGAAAGCATGAGTAGTACATATAAACAAAAAGATCTAAACTGAGTTTCCACTAACATATTTCTTAATTGGGGAAAAGCAGATCCGGGACCAAGCTCTTAGTAGATTGAAGAGTAAAATTGAGCTTATGTATGTAACCAGTGGCTATAAGAAAGTGGTAGTGGTGCCTCATTCTATGGGGGTTATTTATTTTCTCCACTTCCTGAAATGGGTTGAATCACCTCCTCCAATGGGGGGTGGTGGTGGTCCAGGTTGGTGTGCCAAGCACATCAAAGCAATCATGAATATTGGTCCGGCATTTCTCGGTGTTCCGAAGGCAGTTAGTAATATATTTTCTGCTGAGGGCAAAGAGGTTGCATTTATCAGGTTAGTCTTGGCACTTTATTCCTCATAAATTGGAATTTCTGATATTTAAAATTGAATTAGACAACAATAGATTAGCAGCAGTTTCTTATATTGTTAAAAATTACAAATTGATTAACTACTTAGATTTATACTGATGTTAGTGAGCTATATCAGCTGCATTTTTAAGGATAAGGAAACATTCCAACATCACTTTGTGAAGGAATGGTTGTTTCCTAGATTATATGAAGTCACAAAGCAATTCAACTAAATTGAATATGGCCCAATATAATAGTCATCATAAGAAGCTATGAATGTTAAATGAAACATAATTTAACAAAGTTATAAAAGGAATTTCAGATATGATACTGAAGTTATCAACCTGAAATGGTATGGGAAGGGAGGTGAACTAATTATAATTGTTATGTGAATAGAAAAAGTGGGCGAATTTCATTTTCACACAATGTCCAAACATTCTGTAAGAAATTTTGGAACCAGCCTAGTGCATAATGGAATTGATTCTTGTCCCTTGCAGAGCTATGGCCCCTAGTGTTTTAGATTCAGAAATTCTTGGGCTTCAGACGTTAGAACATCTCATGCGGGTTTCTCGAACTTGGGACTCCACCATTTCATTGTTGCCTAAGGGTGGTGAAACCATCTGGGGTAACTTGGACTGTTCTCCTGAAGAAGGACATGATTGTGATTTTGTGAAAAAAGGACTGCCCTCTATGATTGACAACAATTTGAACAACAGTAATGGAAGGAGATGTTTCCAAGTGAAAGATCCTGTTAAGTATGGAAGAATGATTTCTTTTGGAAAGGCAGCATCACAATTACATTCTTCACAGCTACCTACTCATGATTCAAAGGTACTAATTCTCATTTCATTTTTTTTTTTTTTTTTTTTTTCTGTTGAATTACCTTTGACACAAAGTACACTACAATATAGCTAAAGCTTGTAAGGTTATGACATATGATAGGAAGTTTGATATAGCAACCTATCTTGTATTTCAACCATTTAGAATTGTCTATTTGCAAGAAACACTTGGTCTTACTCCCCATGTCTGAAGGCCATTTTGTTCTCTGTGTTTCATAAGAGATAAATAGTGCACATTTTTCACTAAGACACACCCAAGTTCATTATTTCCGGACGTGGCTTAACTAACCTACCAGCCCCATCTAGATGTCCTAGAATTTTCATTATGCCAATCAACAGACAAAAATATGCTCTTCTCAAGAACGCTTCTTGATATTTATGTAGGTGCTTATGTTAAGAGTAATATGATTTAATAGACTGCCATATGATTGTCATACAATTGGGATGATGTGGCAGTGAAAATTTGCCATTGATTTTTTGTTTTTGTTTTTTACGAGTATTGATCAAATGGCTGATTTTGATTGCCACATCATCCCAATTGTATGACAGTAGTGTAGTAGTCTACTAAATAGCATTACTCCTATGTTAATACTTACTATTTCACTTTCCTAGGTGCATATTTTGTAATTCCGAGATTCTTCCATTATCTACTAGTAGTTGGACATTCAAGAATTGATCTCTGTCATTATCTCAGCCTCTGCCTGCCCGCCTCCTTTTAACGAATACTTCTAGTGTTGAAAAGTGGTTAAATTGAAGATTATCAATAAGCTTAGATAAGATTGTGGTATGAAGTTTTGAAGTATCCAATCCTATTCTCAAAATAAGTTATTATGCCTTGCAGTTGCTTCTAAAGACATCCTTGAGGGCAAACCTCAATCTAGTTTGAGTGTGATAATCCTGGGTGGTGTTTAAATATTTTCTTTCCATGTTTTCTTCTCAACATCTCATGTTCTATTTTCATGTAGAGAATCTTTGTGTGTATATATATCTAAATTTCATAAGATACCCGTATCTGATTAGCAGTTGTATGTATCTGAATTCAGCTGAAAATAACTATTATTCTTCACGCATTAAATTTGGGAAACAATTTTCCCCTGAGAAATTTCAGATTGAAGAGAAAGGAGGGCAAATATTGTTGATGTTCTTACTTATTTTTGTTAGAACAAGGATGAATACTAAAGGTTCATGATTAACAGGAATTTTTGCACACAAGTGCCTCCACTAATTTCAACTCGTCATGTGGAGAGGTGTGGACTGAATATGATGAGATGAGCAGGGAAAGCATCCGAAAAATTTCAGAAAACAAGGCATACACAGCTAGAACTCTTTTTGATCTACTCCGCTCTGTGGCTCCAAAAATGATGCGACGTGCCGAGAATCACTTCTCTCATGGGATCTCAGAGAATCTTGATGATCCTAAATATGCCCATTACAAATACTGGTCCAATCCATTGGAGACCAAGTGAGTATGAACATCCTAAATTACAAAAATTCTCTTGTACTTTTTTTAAAATTTTTTTTACAGCAAGTGAAGTTCATAAAATTTGTGAGTAATGCATGTCTTTTTTGCACCGAAACCAAACACACATAAGCATCCTTGGCATATAATCTTTTTTGTGGCAATGAAAATCACCGATCTAAAATTCAATGGTGATTTTAATTGCTATGTTAGGAAGTGTATACTTCTAAGTGTATGTAGCATTCTTTCCCAATTGATACAATGATGTTGAATATAAGTAATATGCATTTGTGATTTATTATACTTTATTTTATTTTATTTTATTTTATTTATTTATTTATTTTTCATTCAAGCAAAGCGGAAAAACTTGGAAAAACTACAGCTTGCACTAGAAATTTATGTTGCCCAACGAAGATTCTTCCCCTTGCTTCCATTCCTCCCGTTAATATTACCTTGTTTTTTTTCATAAAATTTGATGGCATATATTTTGTATATGTGCTTCAGGCTTCCTGATGCTCCTGATATGGAGATATATTGTTTATATGGTGTTGGAATCCCCACTGAAAGAGCATATGTGTACAAGTTGGCGCCTTCTGACAAGTGCAAGAACATTCCTTTTCGGATTGATAGCTCGGCAGATGGAGATGCTGGCAGTGGCTTGAAAAGTGGAGTATATTTTGTGGACGGCGATGAGAGCGTGCCGGTTCTTAGCGCTGGTTTGATGTGTGCCAAAGGGTGGAGAGGAAGAACCCGGTTCAACCCATCTGGCATGGCAACATACATAAGGGAGTACCAGCACAAGCGTCCGGCGAGCCTGCTTGAGGGGAGGGGCACAGAGAGTGGTGCCCATGTAGACATCATGGGAAACGTTGCTTTGATTGAAGACATTCTACGAGTTGCTGCTGGTGCCACTGGTGCAGAGATTGGAGGAGACAGGATTTACTCTGATATCATAAGAATGTCTGAAAGAATAAATCTTCGGATATGATTTTGATGGATACATGAATTGCCTTCATGATAATTATGAGTAGAGCTGTTAACAAGGCGCAGAGAGAAACACAGAGTAAAAGTCACTAACATTAATATAAATTATAGTGTTGGAGGGGCTGAAAGTAAAAACTCCTTGACATCGATCTGCCATTAACTGCCATTCAAGATTACCAAGCAACTGTTGGTTTGAGGGAGAAATACATGGGTTGGGTGGAAGAATTTACTCAAGAAATTTAGTTAGTTTCTCTTATAATCATTCATGTGAGTAGTGTGATCTTGGCATGGGTGCTGGATTGTGGAGGTTGGTATAAATGGGCTACCCATTCCTCTTCAAGTAGGCAATAAGTAGCAATTTTCGTAGTTCTTTAATCAAGTAATGAAAGAACTGGATCTGTTTCCGCGTAAAATGACTTACCATATTTTGTTGATGTTTTGTGCAACGAAAAATAATAGGAAAAAGCTTATTTAATTCCGTAAAATGATATATATATTTTAACGAGGAATGCTATTTACTATTTAGTAGTATTGAGCATAATGTGTGAGTATAAAAATGATAGCCCTACCTTAGAAATATATAAGAAGTATGAGTAATTAATATAACATTGTTGGGCCCAAACTCATAGGTTTAAGCTTTTGAGTTGTGTGGTATCTCAACATGATAAGGAAAGCTATTGTAGAGTTTGTTTGAATATGAAAGCAACAAATAATATGATTCCCCAAATTTAAGAAAAATCTAGAAGAAATTTATCCCAAAAGCTTAAAATGGTAGGAATTGATGATCAAAATATTTAACTAAAATGAGATTTTCATCAAGGCTCGAACTTAGGACTTTTGTTCTAATACCATCATCATTCATTCCAAAAGTTTAAGCTAATAGGAAGATCTTTTGCCATGTAATCTTGCCTCCATTAGGCTTGTTTAATTAAGCACGATTTTCCCTTTTTGCTTTGAGTAATGCTAGAATTAAGATTTTGTCCCTCTAAAGGTAATGTGGCTTTTAAAATTACCATTTGATCAAAATTCAATAGTGATCCATTCCAAATCCTGTGATTTTTTTTTTTTTAAAATCACACTTAGAGAAACAGGAGGGGTCAAAAGTCTTCTTTTTAGAATTACTCTTTTCCTGTATGAAATGCATGGTTTATTTACCACTAAATACTGTGCACTACCATTTAGAAAGATAGGACCATTGGTTTATTTTATTTTATTTAATTTATTTATTTTAATTGAAAAGGGGAAAAGAGGTAATAAGGGAGGATCTTTCCCGCTCTTAATTCGTATGGAAGAGAGAATAGGAGAACCTAAGGGAATGCTACTAAACACAAGGTGGGTAGCGACTCATTTTGCTAAACTGTGTGTGCGGAAATTGGCACATCTAGACACTTTCAAAGCATTTCAACTTTGAAAAGAAGAAAGACCAAGGGTAATATTTGATACAATAGTGGCAAACTGCCAACAAGAAAATAAAAGAGGCTGATTCACAGCACGGATAACCAGAAGCGCATCCCTTTCCAAGTCAAAGCTCCTAAAGTCGGTAGTAGAAGCCAGAAGAGTGGCAAGAAGAGCAGCTGTAGCTTCACCCAAAAGGACATCCGTAGAATGGAGTTTTTGAGTAGCTGCAAGAACAATATGTCAAGAGGAGTCACTGTACATTGCTGCTGCAATAGCAAAGTTGCCTCTAATTGCAACATCAAAGTTATCTTTGAAGCAACTTGGCCGAGGAGGAAGCCGCCGAGAGGGAAGAGCTGCATCACACTAGGCTGAAAGATGAAACTCCGAGGAAACTTTTATATCCTAAATAGCCTTTCTTGGAACAGGTTGAATGGCTTCATGAATCAACTTGTTTCTGGAGAACCAAATAAAATCAAGAGTAAGAGTAGCAAATAGTTGAAATTTCCTAATTTCAGATAAAGGAATAGCTAACTTATCCAAAGGATAAATTATAGCAAGGATCTAATCCGAAATAGGTCTGGAAGAGAAAGAGGAAGTTGTGATAGGCCAAGGAGAACTCCTCCAAACAATTCTAGCTAAATCGCAACCCAAGAAAATATGGCATAAGGTATCAAAAGGACATTTGGAAAGAGGGTACACCCAAGCCAAAGGATCCTCAACAACCATAAATCTCCAAATGTTAGCCTTAGAAGGCAAGATATCTCATGCAATCTTCCAAAGAAGATTTTCAGCCTTGTTTGAAGTTTAAGACTCCAAATGGCATGCCAATCCACTGAAGAAAGTGTAGAGGACCTACTGGAAGAAGGCAAGGAGAATTTATGGGTAGACTTAACTGAGAAGGTACTAGAGGGAGAAGGGGCCCAAGTCCATTTATCTTTAAATCTGGTTTGAGGGATATGAATACTAAGGATATTTAGGATAGATGGGGAATCAAAAAGATCATGTAACAAATAAACATTCCAAGACCGAGAACTAGTAAGCAAAAGATCAACAAATTAAAAAATCTGGCACCCCCACCAAGTGCACATTCGGCCTAGGCTTGAAGCTAGGTATGGAAGGAATCCAAGGAGAATTACAAATGTCAATATTTACCCTATTAGAAATGGACCAGCAAACACCTTTTTCCACCACTTTCATGTTCTTCAACATGCTTTTCCAAATCCAGGATGATAAGGGATTAAGAGGAACATCTAAAATGGAAACCCCATTCTGAAGATATTTACCACGAAGAGCTTCAATCCAAAGAGGAGAATCATTGGTAGTCATTTTCAAGCCAAGTCGAGCTAGGAGAGAGTTGTTGAGGAATTCAATAGAGCATATACCTAGCCCACCCAAGGCTTTAGGATGACAAATACTATCCCAATAGAGGAATGAGAGATTATGCTTCTTTTCCTGAGGAAAACCCCACCAAAATTTCCTCAAAATCGAATTTATCTCTGTGCAAAGAGACTTGATCAAAAGGAAAAGAAACATAATGTAAGAAGGGATAACGTTAGCCATCAATTTCACAAGAGTAGTCCTAGCTGCCTGGGATAAAAGCCTGGCCTTCTAACTAGAAACCTTAGCTAAAATTCTTTCTTTCAGCTCATTGAAAGTATATTTCTTTTTTCTTTGAATAAAAAGAGGAATACCCAAGTATTTAGCTCTAGCAGGAATATGAGGCAGCTTGAGAATGCTGTTAATAGATGCTTTCACCGAAGGTTTGCAATTCTTGTTGAAGAAAATTGTACACTTGGAGAAATTAACACGTTGCCTTGACCAATTAGAGTATGTAGAGAGACACTTGAGAATAACTTGTTGTGCAAAAAGCATGCGATCACAATTACGTTTAAATATGGCGACAACAATCACCCACAAAATAACACCAAGATTTAAGTGGTTTCCTCAATGTGAGGTACATCCACTGGCGGAGGCGATCACGAAGAAATTCACTATGAAAGATGGAGTACAAAAAATATAGTGTAGAGAAAATCACTCAGACCCAAAACCTCAATACACCCAAATCCCACTATCACACAATAGAGATTATTCTTAAAAGAATACAAAATACAAGGATACAAACTCTTCTTCTTTTGCTGGGATATGACTGCGGTTGATCTCTATCTCTTTTTCTCTTCTACAATACCACCCTTTCTTTTTCTATCTTATTTTGGCTCCTCCAAAATCAAGAAGAAAACAGTTGGTGCCCTTTGATCACACACATAGCAGCCCACCTTTTTCTCCTTTAGAGACTTTCCTTTGTGCGGCTCTATATTGTGATACTCTTCAAAGGCTCAATATAAGACTCCTTATAAAGGTGTGATAGGTAGTGGAATAACCTACTGCACGTAGGTCTTTTGCTTTCCTTCTACTAGTGGGACTTGGATATCATATAGGAAAAAATTGCAAAGCCTTTCCTTCTTAGAAAAGGACAAAACCTTGGGGCCCACACAAAGCTTGATGGGTTTTAAGACACCCATGTCAACACATTTGCTTAAGCATTCTTGGTCTTGGAGAAGATCATGACATCATCCGCAAACAAAAGATGAGAGATAGGAGGACTCAGTCTCGCTATCTTAATACCATGAAGAGTATCCAAGTTCTCTTCTCTCAATAAAAGTATAGAGAGAATTTCAGATTTGAGAATAAAAAGGAAAGGAGAAATGGGGTCTCCTTGCCTAAGACAACGAGTAGGAGAAAACTTGCCACATGGAGCACCATCAAGAAGGATAGAGAAGGAAGAGGTGGTGAGGCATTGACTAGTCCACCGAATCCATGTGGGATGGAAACCAGGTAAAGATAGGATTTTCAAAAGAAAATCTCATTCCATGGAATCAAAAACCTTCTCCATATCAAGCTTCTCCGTAAGGCCACCATTCCTTCTTTTCTGTTTCATAGAGTGAAAGACCTCATGAGCCAAAATGGTGTTGTTTTTAATAGATCTCCCTTTCAAAAAAGCAAATTGAGTAGGAGATACAATCTTATGAAGAAGAGGCTTAAGTCATCTGCAAACAAAAGATGAGAGATAGGAGGGCTCAATCTCTCTATCTTAATACCATGAAGAGTACCCAAGCTTTCTTTTATCAATAAAAGTCTAGAGAGAATTTTAGATCCAAGAATAAAAAGGAAAGGAGAAATAGGGTCGCCTTGCCTAAGAATGAGTAGGAGAAAACTTGTCATATGGAGCGCCATCAAGAAGGATAGAGAAGGAAGAGGTGGTGAGGCATTAACTAATCCATTGAATCCATGTGGGATGGAAACCAAGTAAAGATAGGATTTTCAAAAGAAAATGCCATTCCCTCTTTTCTGTTTCATAGAACGAAATAACTCATGAGCCAAAATGGTGTTGTTGTGAATAGATCTCCCTTTTAAAAAAGTAGACTTAAATTGCAATGATCTTCATTCTTCATAGCCGTTGTTGTTACTGTTGTCAATTTCTATGATAATTAAATCAGCCGAGGGAGGGGGACCGGGGTAAATAAACAAGAAAAATCCCTTTAAGAATTGAGAAACATAGCAATTACAACAAAATAAATCTTCATCAATCCTTAACACTATTACATACCATATGATGCTTTGATTTTCTACTACAAATTTAATTATTAGGGGAAACTTCACTTACCCTCCTGAATTTACGCGCATTTTGCAAACACCCCCCAATGTTTAAAGTCTCTCACTTTGGTGTATCCAACTTTAATTTTGTCCGACTTACCCCATTCCGTTAAGCCATTCTCACGTGCTGCGCATGTGATTCTTTTTACTGAAACACCCGTTATACCCCTGCCCATTTAGACATAACATGTGTCATCCTTCTTTGCGATTAAAATCGATTAAAACCTCTTCTTCACAATTTCATCATTCTTCTTCTTATTCTGCATACCCCTGAAGAAGAGGTTTTAATTGATTTTAATCGCAATGAAGGAAGACATGTGTTTTGTTTGAATGGGCAGGGGAATAATGGGTGTTTCAGTAAAAAAGAATCACATGCACGACATGTGAGAAGAGTTCTGTTAGGATTTCATAGAAAATCCAAATGGAAGGGGGTAAGTGGAACAAAATTAAAGTTGGATACATTAAAGTGAAAGACTCTAAACATTGGGGGTGTTAGCAAAAGACACGTAAATTTAGGGGGTAAGTGAAGTTTTTCCTAAAAATAAATAAAAAAATAAGGGTAAATATATTATGAGTCCCTGAGTTAACCTGCTAAAACTAAAAATTCCAAAGGGTGTTTTTTTTTTTTTTTTTTTTTTTTTTTTTTTTTTTTCGAATTTTTACTCATTGGGTTAATCGAAATGCCAATAAAATCTCTACCGTTAGATTTTTATAACACCTGTCAGTCCTAATCAAAATGCACCGTAACATTTTTTTTTATTTTAATATAAAAATTAAATTAAAAAAAGTTGGAAGGGGTGGCCAGTGGTGGGGATGCCACCCTTGGCCACCCTCATGGGTTGTTTAGGGTGGCCCGCGAATGAAAGAGCCGGTGCTTGAAGAGATGGAGAATGCATGAGGGCTTAGTAATGGCTTTCATGGGGTTTCTGGAAAAGATGATTTCGACCCAAGTGCACCGCCTCCACTTAAGATTGCTGAGATCCGAGTTGCCATTCCCAAGCATTGCTGGATCATGAAATTGTGTTGGAAGCGAGCACTCCTCCCCATTGAAGAACACCCTCGAAGGAAACCCATCTCGTTTTGCTAATTTGATTCCTGGGGTTTTCCCTTTTATAAAGGAGACAACATATTGTTGCTTTCCAGGCACTCTTGAATAATTTCTTGGGTTTGATTCATTTGTCTCACCCACCAAAAATTTCATGCCCTTTAAACCTTGGAAAAAGATGGTGTTGAGCCCTGGATTCAACGTCCCATTGAAAGAGTAGACATTTTCATAGCCTCGATAAGCTTTCTTCATTTGAATTGCAGTGAACCAATTCTAAAAAAAAAATAAAAATTCCCAATTGAGCAGAGTGATGCTCGCCGTCCACCTACTCTTGTAATTAGAGTTGACATGCCAATTTATGCTGACACCACAATTTTCACCACAAGGCAATGGAGAAACATAGCCTGGGCGACCGGATTGTGCTTGTCGTCGTCGTTACAACTGCATGCACATGTGTTGCAAGGTATAACAAAGTCATTGTAATAGGCAGAGAAGGATTCTTGACCCAACAATGCTTGGAAATGGGGTTGGGGGTGGCCAGGGATGGCATCCCCATTGCTGGCCAACCCTTCAATTTTTTTTTTTTTTAAAATTTAATTTTTTAAAATTTTTAATAAAATATTAATATGTTGAAGTGACAAAACAATGTGTTTTGATTGGGACTAAGAGCGTTACAAAATCTAACGGTAGAGATTTTATTGGCATTTCGATTAACCCAGGGAGTAAAAATTCGAAAAAAAAACTTAAGAATTTTTTAGTTTTAGTGGGTTTATTCATGGACTTGTAATATATTTACCCAAAAAATAAAGCACTAGAAACTTGCTCAACTTCTCCTGTGCCTCATTCATCTCTCTCTCCCTCCTTTTCTTCTTCTCCTTGCTCCTCCAAAGACATCTTCTCCAAAATAAAAATAAAACAGTAGAAACTAAATATCCTTCTCCAGTGCCTCATTCATCTTTATTTGCTTCCTCTTGTTCTTCTTCACCTCATTCTTTTTATGATTTCTCTCCATCTTCAACTTTTCATCCAGCTTCTTCTCCGCCTTCCCCATTTTCCTTTCATCCTCCTCCTCCTTTAGCTCTCCGCCGTTTTTGCTGGGTGTCGCTTTATTCGATTTCTTCTTTAGCTTTTGTTTTTTGTTTTGTTTTATTTTTATTTTTCGATATGAAAAGAGCACCCTCATATTTTTGGATATTGTAGGCCTTTGAATGAAGAAAATTTTTAGTTAAATTTAGTGTCATTTGGAATTAAATTGAAAGAGTTATGATTTTTCTAAGCTTGAAATGTTAAGTTGTCAAATAGTTAAAGGGACTCAAAATGTATGGAATTTTGAGTGGTTTAATAATCATGTTTGGTCATAATTTTTGGGTATGCTGTGGGCCTTTGAATGAAGAAAACTTGGATATGCATGTACGCCAAATACCTCTAGACTTAGCTCAAGGCTCTCCAATTTATGCCTTAAGATTCCACCTGCTATGCTTCTTCTTTGGGTTTAGGCCAAGACCGCGATTTAGACTTCTTGAGAAAAGTGAGTCGAAACTGGATGCTCTAGTTCCTCGTCAACTCGCCAATTTCCCAAACCATGCAGTACTCCAATGGATGTTGCATCTACTTGGAAGAGCATCTCTCTACCACTTTTGCTAGGTGTCGTTTTTGACAGTTCCTTTATTTGGTTTTTTTTTCCTCCGATATGAAAAGAAAATAATACATAGCACCCTCAGATTTTTGGGTATGTTATAGGACTTTGAATGAAGAAAATTTTAAGTCAAATTTCGTGTCATTTGGAGCAAAATTGAAAGAGTTATGATTTTTCTAAGCTTGAAAGGTTAAGTTATCAAACAGTTAAAAGGACTCAAAATGTATTGAACTTTGAATGAGTTAATGATCACATTTGGTCATTATTTTTTGATATGTTGTAAGCATTTGAATGAAGAAAATTTGGATATGCACGTATGCCAAATATCTCCAGGCTCAGCTCAAGGCTTTGTGGTCTATGCCTCAACACTCCTCCTATTATGCCTCTTCTTTGGGTTCAGGCTAGGACAGTGATTCAGACTTCCTGGGAAAGGTGAATTGGAACTAGATGCTCTAGTTCCTTGTCAACTTGCCTATGTCCTAAACCGTGCAATACTCCAATGGATGCTATATCTACTCGGAAGAGCTATTGTTTGCCGTTTTTGCTGGGTGTTGCTTTTGATAATCCTATATTCGGTTTCTTCTTTTGCTTTTCTTCCTGATATGAAAAGTAAAGAATACATAGCACCTCAACACTCATCAATACAAGAGGACCGGATTTCATAGCGTATGATTTTCTTGTTTTCACTGTTTCAATGGTTTTTGTAATTAGGTTACTGAATGTTGAAGAAGACAAAGGTTAAATATGATGATGCATTCTTTTAATTTTTTTTTTTAACCTTTGTCTTTTATTTATCAAAACGAACGTTTAAATAATACAAAACACACCCTTTAACTAAAAGCCTAAAATGAGTAATGCTGCTACACCGTTTGTTGAGACACCTAACCTAAAAGGCAATTTTGACGAGAAGTGCTACACATCCCAATATATATTATTTATTTTTTTTTTCCAAAAGTTGATTTCCAAATGATGTGTCACCATCTCATAAGATTTATCATTTCGGGAAATGTGTTACCAATTCATGGGATAGTGGTACATCATTTGGGAACAAACTTTTGGAACAAAAATTTTGGATGTTTAACATTTCTCCATTTTAACATAAGGTGCTATTTAATATGACGTGACAATGTTTGTAGCGAGGCCTTTTTGTTAGGAAAAGATGCAACATGATGTCGTAAGATGCAAAGTAGAACAACAAGAAGAAGAGATAAATATAACTTAGATCTTAAATCTATCAAGTATCTAAGAAATCTTCTCAAAACGCTAGAGTCTATCTAGGGTTTGAAGAAAAACTGAAGAAAACTCAACTATGAGGCTTCTTATTAATAAAAACTGAATAATAATCAAAATCTACATTCTTGGGGTTATAAGCATGTATTTATAGCCTATAGACTCCTAACCATAATAGTAAATGAAAATAAAGTCAGTTTAGACTTCTACAATGGCCACCCAACTTTTCAATGTTTCCTTCGCAGGTTGTTTTGACCTAGTAAGTTACTGTCGACTCAAACCATCCGCCGTTTGTCTTGCATAGCAAGGTACGCAAGTGCCAAAAGGTAACTGATAGGATGAAGATCCTACAAAACATAATGCCATGGTGCACCAAAATGAAGAGGGCTGAGATGCTTAAGGAGGGCTGCAAGTACGCCAAATACCTCTAGGCTGAGCTCAAGGCTCTTCAGTCTATGCCCTAACACTCCTACTATTGTACCCCTTCTTTGGGTTCGGGCTAGGGCGGCGATTTAGACTTCCTGGGAAAGGTGTGCTGGAACCAGATGCTTAAGTTCCTCCTCAACTCACCCATGTCCAAGATCGTGCAATACTCCAATGGACGTTGCATCTACTCGGAAGAGCAGCTCTCTGCCATTTTTGCTGGGTGTTGCTTTTGATAGTCCTTTATTTGGTTTCTTCTTTTGTTTTGTATTGTTTTTTTGTTTTTGTTTTTGTTTTTGTTTTTGTTTTTTTTTCCCGATATGAAAAGAAAAGAATACATAGCACCCTTAGGCCTTAGCATTCATCGATACAAGAGGATCGGAATTCACAGCGTATGATTTTCTTTTGCACTGTTTTAGGAGCTTTTGTAATTAGGTTACTGAAGATTGAAGATGACGATGCATTCTTTTTATTCGTTTTTGAACCTTTATCTTTTATTTATCAAAACGACCATTTAAATAATACAAAACATGCCCTTTAACTAAAAACTGGAAACGAGTAATGCCGCTAGACCGTTGGTTGAGACACCTAAACTAAAAGGTTATTTTGACGAGAAGAGCTACAATTTTTTTTTTTTCTCCGAAAAGTTGGTTCCCAAATGATGTGTTACCATCTTATAAGATTATTATTTTGGAAAATGTGTTACTAACTCTTGGAATGGTGAGACATAATTTGGGAACCAACTTTTGGAACAAAAATTTGGGATGCTTAGCATTTCTCCATTTTGAAATTAGGTGCTGTTTAAATTAACGCGACAATGTTTGCAGAGAGGCCTTTTAGAAAGAAAGTGATGCAGCGTGACATCATGGGATGCAAAGTAGAACGGTAAGAAAAATGGATAAATATAACTTAGATCTTGAGTCAATCAAAGATCTAAGATATCTTCTCAAAAAGCTAGAGTCTATCTAGGATTTCTATAAGGCTTTTTATTAATAAAAACAAAATAAAAATCAAAAGTTACATTCTTGGGGTTATAAGCATGTATTTATAGCCCCTAGACTTCTAACTCTAATAGTAAATGGAAATAAAGTTAGTTTGGACTTTTATGATGATTGTTCAGCTTTCCAATATTCCATTTGGAGCCAGTTTTGACCTAGTAACTTATAGTTGACTCAAACCATCCGGCGTTTATCTTATAGAGTAAGGCGCGCATGAGCCAAAAGGTAACCGACAGGATGAAGATCCTAGAAACTTAATGCCATGGTGCACCAAAATGAAGAGGGCTGACATGCTTAAGGAGGGTTGCAAGTACGCCAAATATCTCCAGGCTCAACTCAAGGCTCTCTAGTCTATGCCTCAACACTCCTCCTATTGTGCATCTTCTTATGGTTCAGGCCAGGGCGGCGATTTAGACTTTCTGGGAAAGGTGAGTTGGAACCAAATGCTCATGTCCCTCGTCAACTTGCCCATGTACTAGACCGTGTAGTACTCCAATGGACACTACATCTACCCGAAAGAGCAGCTCTCTACCGCTTTTGTTGGGTGTCGCTTTTGATACAAGAGTACTGAAATTCATAGCGTATGATTTTCTTGTTTTCATTGTTTTAGGATTTTTGTAATTATGAAGGTAAAGATGGCAAAAAGACGACGACGCATTCATTTTAATTTTTTTAACCTATGTCTTTTATTTATCAAAACAAACATTTAAATAATACAAAACACCTCTTTATAAAAGCCTGAAACAAGTAATGCAGCTACACCGTTTTTAAAGCTCATTTTCTATTTTTTCTGGTTTCTACATTAACCATTTGGTCTTTCTTTGACTCAAATCTGATTTTGTTTTTCTTCTCCTTCGCTATGACAGGGTGGAAGGTATGGATATGTGAGTGACAAATTGTAGGAAAGGATGGAGAATAATGGAAGACAAGGTTGACATTACGTGAATGTGTAGGCGGAGCAAGGAAACTAGACAATAGTGAAAATGTGGGTTTGTAGAAGAACATGAGTGTCGTTAGTAGACAATTAGGGAAAATATGAAGGGAATGGGTAGAAACATGCATGCTTTAAATAGGAAGGGCCTTGCCTTGGTTGAGCAAGGAATGAAATATTCTTCATTTCCATGAGCAGCAAGTTAGTATAATATAGGATGGTAGAATGGTCTTTTCAATTTTTTTAAAGACCATTTTATCCTCTTATTTGGCCTAATCGAACAAAACGTGCCCTTTAACTAAAAGCCGGCAATGAGTAATGCCGTTACACCGTTGATTAAAACACCTAAACTAAGAGGTTATTTTGACGAAAAGGGCTACACATCCCAATTATTTTTTTTTAATTTTTTTTTTTTTAAAGTTGATTCCCAAATAATGTGTCACTATCTTATGAGATTTATTATTTTGGAAAATGTGTCACCAACTCTTGGGATGGTGACACATAATTTCAGAACCAACTTTTGGAACAAAAATTTGGAATTTTTAGCTTTTCTCCATTTTGACATAAGGCGCCATTTAACTTAACATGGCAACGTTTATAGAGAGGCCTTTTTGACAGTAAGAAATGTAGCATGACGTCGTGGGATGCAAAGTAGAACAACAAGAAGAAGAGATAAATATAACTTAGATCTTGAGTTTATCAAAGATCTAAGACATCTTCTCAAAACACTAGAGTCTATCTAGGGTTTTTATGAGGCTTCTTATTAATAAAAACTTAATAATAATAAAAAGCTACGTTCTTGGGGTTATAAGCATGTATTTATAGCACCTAGACTCCTAACCCTAATAGTAAATGGAAATAAAGTCATTTTAAACTTCTACGATGGCCGTTCAACTTTCCAATATTCCATTTGCAGCCAGTTTTGACCTAGTAACTTACGGTTGACTCAAACCATTCGACATTTATCCTGTAGAGCAAGGTGCACAAGTGCCAGAAGGTAACCGACATGATGAAGATCCTAGAAAACTTAATGCCACGGGGCACCAAAATGAAAAGGGCTGACATGCTTAAGAAGGGCTGCAACTAAGCCAAATATTTCCAGACTCAACTCAAGGCTCTCCAGCCTATGCCTCAACACTCCACCTACTGTGAATCTTCCCAGGTTTGGGCCAAGGCGGCGATTTAGAATTTCTAGGAAAGGTGAGCCGGAACTAGATGCTCTAGTTCCTCGTCAACTAGCCCATGTACTAGACTGTGCAGTACTCCAATGGACGTTGCATTTACTCGGAAAAGCAGCTCTTTGCCACTTTTGCTGGGTGTTGCTTTTGATATAAGAGTACTGAAATTCATAGTGTTTGATTTTCTTGTTTTTCATTGTTTTAGGGGTTTTTGTAATTAGGTTATTGAAGGTTGAAGATGGTAAAGGTTGAAGACGATGATGCATTTTTTTTTAACCTATCTTTTATTTATCAAAATGAATGTTTAAATATTACAACACACCTCTTTAACTAAAAACCTGAAACGAGTAATGCTGCTACACCATTTGTAAAGCTTATTTTCTATTTTTTTCCTCTTTCTACATTCATCATTTGGTCTCTCTTTGACTCAAAATTATTTTTATTTTTCTTTACCTTTGCTACGACATGATGGAAGGTATGGATATATGAGTGACAAATTGTAGGAAAAGATGGAGGATATGGGAGGGAAAGGTTAACATTACGTGAATGTGTAGGCGGAGCAAAGAAACCAGACAAGAGTGAAAATGTGGGTTTGTAGGAGATCATGAGCGCCATTAGTAGACAATTAAGGAAAATATGAATGGAATGGGTAAAAGCATGCATGCTTTAAATAGGAAGGGCTAGGCCTTGGTTAAGCAAGGAATGAGATCCTCTCCATTTCCTTGAGCAACAAGTTAGTATAATATAGGATGGTAGAATGGTCTTTTCAATTTTTTAAAAACCATTGTATCCTCTTATTTGGTTTAGCCGGACTAAACGCGCCAATTAACTAAAAGCCAACAATGAGTAATGCTGTTACACCTTTGGTTGAGATACCTAAACTAAGATGCTATTTTGACGAGAAGTCCAATACATCCCATTTTTTTTTTTTTTTTTCAAGTTGGTTTATAAATGATGTGTAACCATCTCATGAGATTTATTAATTTGGAAAATGTGTCACCAACTCTTGGGATGGTGAAACATAATTTTGGAACCAACTTTTGGAAAAAAATTTGGGATGTTTAGCATTTCTCCATTTTGACGTAAGGCACCATTTAACTTAACGCGGCAATGTTTGTAGAGAGGCCTTTTGACAGAAAGAGATGCAACTTGACGTCATGGGATGCAAAATAGAACAACAAGAAGAAGGGATAAATATAACTTAGATATTGAGTCTATCAAAGATCTAAGACATCTTCTCAAAACGTTAGAGTCTATCTAGGGATTTTATGAGACTTCTTATTAATAAAAATTAATAATAATTAAAATCTACGTTCCTGGGGTTATAAGCATGTATTTATAGCCCCTAGACTCCTAACCCTAATAGTAAATAGAAATTAAGTCAGTTTAGACTTCTACGATGGTTGTTCAACTTTCCAATATTCCATTTCTAGCCAGTTTTGACCTGGTAACTTATGGTTGACTCAAACCATTCGACGTTTATCTTGTAGAGCAAGTTGCGCAAGCGCCAAAAGGTAATCGACATGATGAAGATCCTAGAAAACTTAATGCCATGGAGCACAAAAATGAAGAGGGCCGACATGCTTAAGGAGGGTTGCAAGTATGCCAAATATTTCCAGGCTCAACTCAAGCCTCTCCTGTCCATGCTTCAACACTTCTCATACTATGCATCTTCTTCGGGTTTGGGCTTGGGCGGCGATTTAGAATTTCTAGGAAAGGTGGGCCGGAACCAGATGCTAGCTCCAGTTCCTCGTTAACTTGCCCATGTACTAGACCGTGTAGTACTCCAATGGATGCTACATCTACTCGGAAGAGTAGCTCTTCGCCGCTTTTGCTAGGCATCGCTTTTGATCAAGAGTACCGAGATTAATAGCGTATGATTTTCTTGCTTTCACTGTTTCATGGGCTTTTGTAATTAAGTTACTAAAGGTTGAAGATGGCAAAGGTTGAAGACGATGATGCATTCTTTTTACTTTTATTTTTAACCTATGTCTTTTATTTATCAAAACGAATGTTTAAATATTATAGTAAACCTCTTTAACTAAAAGCGTGAAACGAGTAATGTTGCTACACCGTTTGTAAAGCTCCTTTTCTATTTTTTCCTATTTCTACATCAACCATTTGGTTTCTCTTTGACTTAAAACTATTTTTGTTTTTCTTTGCCTTTGCTACGAGAGGATGGAAGGTATGAATATGTGAGTGACAAATTGTAGGAAAAGATGGAGAATAAGGGAAGGTAGGGTTGACATTACGTGAACGTGTAGGTAGAGCAAGGAAACTAGACAAGAGTGAAAATGTGGGTTTGGAGGAGATTGTGAGCGCCATTAGTAGACAATTAAAGAAAATATGGAGGGAATGGGTAGAAGCATGCATGCTTTATTGCTTTAAATAGGAAGGGCTAGACATTGGTTGAGCAAGGAATGAGATCCTCTCCATTTCCTTAAGCAACAAATTAGTATAATATAGGATGGCAGAATGGTCTTTTCAATTTTTTATAGACCATTTTATTATCTTATTTGGCCTAACCAGACAAAACGCGCCCTTTAACTAAATGCTAGAAACGAGTAATGTTGCTACACTGTTGGTTGAGACACCTAAACTAAGAGGCTATTTTGACGAGAAGTGCTACACTTCTCAATATATATATATTTCAAAAGTTGGTTCCCAAATGATGTGTCACCAACTCATGAGATTTATTAATTTGGAAAATGTGTCACCAATTCTTGGGATCATGAAACATAATTTAAGAACCAACTCTTGGAACAAAATTTGAAATTTTTAGCTTTTCTCCATTTTGACATAAGGCGCCGTTTAACTTAACGTGGCAACGTTTGTAGAGAGGCCTTTTTGACAATAAGAGATGCAGCGTGACGTTGTGGGATGCAAAGTAGAACAAGAAGAAGAAGGGATAAATATAACTTAGATCTTGAGTCTATCAAAGATCTAAGACATCTTCTCAAAATGCTAGAGTCTATCTAGGGGCTTTATCAGGCTTCTTATTAATAAAAACTTAATAATAATAAAAAGCTACGTTCTTGGGGTTATAAGCATGTATTTATAGCACCTAGACTCCTAACCCTAATAGTAAATGGATATAAAGTCATTTTAAACTTCTACGATGGCTGTTCAGCTTTCCAATATTCCATTTGCAGCTAGTTTTGACCTAGTAAGTTACGGTCGACTCAAACCATTATGCGTTTATCTTGTAGAGAAAGTTGCGCAAGCGCCAAAAGGTAACTGACATGATAAAGATCCTAGAAAACTTAATGCCATGGCGCACCAAAATGAAGAGGGCTGACATGCTTAAGGAGGGCTGCAAGTATGCCAAATATTTCTAGGCTCAACTCAAGCTTCTCCTGTCCATGCTTCAACACTCCTACTATGCATCTTCTTCAGGTTTGGGTTAGGGCGGCAATTTAGAATTTTTGGGAAAGGTGGGCCGGAACCAGATGCCCCAGTTCCTCATCAAGTTGCCCATGTACTAGATTGTGCAGTACTCCCAATATATATATTTCAAAAGTTGGTTCCCAAATGATGTGTCACCATCGCATGAGATTTATTAATTTGAAAAATGTGTCACCAATTCTTGGGATCATGAAACATAATTTCAGAACCAACTTTTGGAACAAAAATTTGGAATTTTTAGCTTTTCTCCATTTTGACATAAGGCGCTGTTTAACTTAACGTGGCAATATTTGTAGAGAGGCATTTTTGACAATAAGAGATGCAGCGTGACATTGTGGGATGCAAAGTAGAACAAGAAGAAGAAGGGATAAATATAACTTAGATTTTGAGTCTATCAAAGATCTAAGACATCTTCTCAAAACGCTAGAGTCTATCTAGGGGCTTTATGAGGCTTTTTATTAATAAAAAATTAATAATAATAAAAAGCTACGTTCTTGGGGTTATAAGCATGTATTTATAGCACCTAGACTCCTAACCCTAATAGTAAATGGATATAAAGTCATTTTAAACTTCTACAATGGCCATTCAGCTTTTCAATATTCCATTTGCAGCTAGTTTTGACCTAGTAAGTTACGGTCGACTCAAACCATTTTGCGTTTATCTTGTAGAGCAAGTTGCGCAAGCGCCAAAAGGTAATTGACAGGATGAAGATCCTAGAAAACTTAATGCCATAGCGCACCAAAATGAAGAGGGCCGACATGCTTAAGGAGGGTTGCAAGTACGCCAAATATTTCTAGGCTTAACTCAAGCTTCTCCTGCCCATTCTTCAACACTCCTACTATGCATCTTCTTCAGGTTTGGGTTAGGGCGGCGATTTAGAATTTTTGGGAAAGGTGGGCCGAAACCAGATGCTTTAGTTCCGCGTCAAGTTGCCCACGTACTAGATTGTGCAGTACTCCAATGGACGCTGCATCTACTTGGAAGAGTAGCTCTCCAGCTCTTTTTCTAGGTATTGCTTTTGATACAAGAGTATCGAGATTCATAGCATATGATTTTCTTGTTTTCATTGTTTCATAAGTTTTTGTAATTAAGTTATTGAAGGTTGAAGATGGCAAAGGTTGAAGACGACGATGCATTCTTTTTACTTTTTTTTTTTTGTTTTTTTTTTTAAACCTATGACTTTTATTTATCAAAACGAATGTTTAATATTACAATAAACCTTTTTAACTAAAAGCGTGAAACGAGTAATCCTGCTACACCGTTTGTAGCTCATTTTTCTATTTTTCCTATTTCTACATTAACATTTGGTCTCTCTTTGACTCAAAACTTTTTTTGTTTTTCTTTGCCTTTGCTTCGAGAGGATGGAAGGTATGAATATTTACGAATTTTGTTAATTATATTTTTTAAAATCATATATTTTAATCTTGCCTCCTTAACCAAAATTCTAGTTCTGCCACTGCCCCAACCCTTGATAAAGGAAACACGTACGTACAAGAACATGACCATCAAAATACCCTTTAATGCTACCCTAGCCCTTGTTGAATAACAAAGACCAACATACAAACTTCCTATTATTTATACTAATGGAGAGCAGTCTAACCCTACAAAAGTCCCACTCTCTCAACATTTTGTTTCAAGATCATCCGCATGGCTTGGTACGTATATAATTGTTAATTACTAATAATATTTCCATTATTAGTAATTACCAATAAATAATTGCCACTACCAATCTTCCAACCTCAAATTCCTTAAGCTAAATGCCTAATCACCATTAGAAACTATTTTATTACTTAAAAAGAGATAAGGGAAAAGAAAAATTAGGACGATAAATAGAGAGAAAAGAGGGTTAAAAATAAAATAAAATAAAAGGATAATGTTAGGTGTACTCCACATTTTGCTACCTTTTAAAGGGGTTGTTTGATAACCAGTTTCTGGATACACTGTTCATCAGGGTTGTACTGTAGCGCCTGTTGTTGTTGACTTTTTATTAAAAGGTTTGGTTTGTAATTACAATTTTACCCTCATCTCAAATCTCCTCCCTCTCTCTCTCTCTCTCTCTCTCTCTCTCTCTTTCCATGGCTTTGTCTGGTAACCCGAACCAGCAACCGTCGTCGTCCATCAGAGGCGGGAGGTTGAGATCGAACGGAAGGAATTTCCTCCGAAACGACGAGGTGAGCATGCAGTCGTTGTCATTGTTGTCGTCGACGACCGAAGACGAGGAGCTGCAGTCGCTGCGGCAGTCATCGGGTGCGGCCGGGTGCACGGGCGGCACTGATGCAACCACCTTCACCCTCGGCGGAGCAACCACCGCAGCAACCCTGGGCCCAGACCGTTCGACCTCCATACTCGTCGTCGGCCTCTCCGCGTGTCGTTGAACCAGAACGTTCGACCTCCCCGAACCGGCCGAAACGCCCGAAACCCTCGCCCCCTCGTCGTCTCTGACCCGAAAATCGACGATTTGAGCGCCCGTCACCGGGAAATTGATCTTCGCCGTTTCGGATGCCGAGCAGTAAGCTCCCCAAGGGCCGGCACTTGGGCGGCGACCGCGTGGTCTACGACGTCGACGTGAGGCTGGAAGGGGAGACCCAGCCCCAACTGGAGGTCACTCCCATCACCAAGTACCAGTCCGATCCACACCTCGTCTTCGGCCGCCAGATTGCACACAACAAAGGAACAACGGAAGAACGAGAGTGAGAGAACGAGAAAGAAAACCCCAATAGAAGATGAAAGGCATATAAGGATATAAACGTAATTTCGCTGCGATGAGGAATACGTCAGTGACAATTTTATACATATAACGACAAAAGCGCTACAGTGTAACCATGAACAGTGTATCCCGAAAATGGTTGTCAAACACCACCAAAGTGTGGTACAGGTACCCTTCCATTAATATGTGACATGCATGCATTATTTACCCATATGAATTTGTAACATTTTCTTCTGAATTTCTTAAAGGAAAAAAAGATAGACATGGTGATAAAACTGAATGTTTCGTTATATACCATTTTTGTTATTATTTATTTTAAATTTTTTCAAAATTAATTTAAAAATATTATGATGATTTTAAAAGTCAAATCAGTTTATAAAGATAATGATATATATAATCTTTTTTTAGAAGAATTGATAATTTTTTTTTTTTTTTCATCAAAAGAGATAAATCTAGAGCAAAAGCTCTAAATAATAAGAGCAGATTGCTCTAAGGTAACAATGTTATGGATACAACTGGGAATTTCTTCCATCCAAACATGCTCCGAGGGACACGACAACCTGAACTTTGCTAGACCATGGGCTGCCATATTTGCATCCCGCTTTACATTACAACTCATCCAGCTCCGCATACGTCCCAGAATTGATTTGGTGTCATCTACAATCTGGCCATAGGTTCTCAAATTTCTGCCTTGGTCCTTGAATGCTTGAACGACCTGTAAAGAGTCGCCCTCCAAGATAAAATTAATCAATGGACAAACCAATTAAGGCCGAAGATTAGTGGCCGAGTAAAAGCATTGTTTAACCCAAAGTTGGGTGTCAATATCGATCTAATCTCCATTTATTATGTTTTAATTGGTAGAGAATTTGGTGCATGCGGCGTTAATGCGTTGACTTGGCGCTGAAAACTACTTCGCCATGGACTGTATTTAGGAATTCCTTGTTATAGGGGAAAGTAATGATCATATAATAGAATTAACAGCAATTGGAAATCCTTGTAGAGACCGATTGATAAAGTGAAGTTGGGAGGAATATTGGTCAGTTCTAGCTATTCAGAAAAAAAACATAAAATATTTTAGTGTGTAAAATATTAAACCCATTAATCAAAAAATGAAACATAGAAGTGGATCTGGCTTACATGCTGTAGTAAAAGCAACGGTTAATATTGAATCTCTCAAAATCTTTTTTTCTTTATTTTCTCTCTTATATTAAAAGCTTTTAAAGATAAGTCAACTTTGAAATTCAATCTCAACTGTTGCTTTTATTACAGTATACATGCTGTTATTTTAATAATAGCATGTAAGCCAAATCCGAAGTGGATATAGTTGGGAGGAATATTGGTCAGTTCTATCTATTCAGAAAAAAAACATAAAATATTTTAGTGTGTAAAATATTAAACCCATTAATCAAAAAATGAAACATAGAAGTGGATCTGGCTTACATGCTGTAGTAAAAGCAACGGTTAATATTGAATCTCTCAAAATCTTTTTTTCTTTATTTTCTCTCTCATATTAAAAGCTTTTAAAGATAAGTCAACTTTGAAATTCAATCTCAACTGTTGCTTTTATTACAGTATACATGCTGTTATTTTAATAATAGCATGTAAGCCAAATCCGAAGTGGATATGGCTTACATAATGGCCACACGCTGCTGGTTAGAGCCGGTAGTGGACCGGTAGGCGGAACCCCTCCAACGCTAAAGTCGATATCTAGAAGGGAGTGGATCGAAAATTTAGGTAAGAGTAAGGGAAAGGTAAAAAGGCATATATACCTATGCAAATATTCCTGTGGTCTTTTTTTATTGGCCATCGTCTCTCATCATTCCTTCTAGGGTTTTTGGACTTCTTGCCAGTAATTTGTTATTGACGTGGAGATTTTCCTAGTAGGTTTGTTAGAAGGGCACATTGGGGAGGCTATTGGTGGAGTAATGTTACAAGTCTCTCTCGTGTCTTTCTCAGGATGATATGGCTTTTACAATCACAATTAGGCTTGTGATTAATCATTATTAGATTTTAATCAAATAATAATTTTAAAAGCTAGCCCTTCGGATTTTGATCATAGGCCGTGAGCCTATATAGGCTTTGGCTTGTAGGCCGCCGGTCTTAAAATTTTTTTCCCATACGTAGCCTTTCTTGAAGGAGTTATCGTCGGTAGTTTGACCTTCTAGTAATCCCATTATTCCTTTGATTTTTTAGTGTGATTGATCATCAAACTATGAAATTTTGAATTTGTCTTGTAAGCCAACCTTCTAGGCAATTTTTGTGGACTACCCTTTTTGAAGAGATTGTTGTTCACTATTTTTTTCTAAGTGAAATGGAAATGATTCATTACATACTCAATATATACGTGTATATATATATATTTTTTCTAATTATCTCTAATTAAGAACATTATCATGATAAGAGGTAGCAGTCGAATGGGACTCAACTAGATGAACAAGATGGGAAAGATAAAGACGACTAGCCATAGTTATCACTTGCTGAAGATAAATAAATAATCACAACAACTCTTGAAGATAAGAAGTTGTATACGTCAAGATAGTTTTATGATTGTATTTGTACTCATGATAAACTTTATAATATTGACATTTTTATTTTATTTTTTATTTTATAGAAATTCATCCCTATCTCCAAGAACATTTGAATATATATATATAGGAATGTTTGTGAAGGTCTTTTATACTAGTCTGCAACCACTCAGCTCTCTCTCTCTCTCTGCAAAAATGGAAGCTCTCTGCTTCATTGCTTCACCCACTCCTCTATTTCACAGCACACCACAGCACTCAACCTTCCCACCAATCAGGACGAAGAAGTACTCCAACAAAAGCCAACCATCCATTATTACTGCAACATTGACAAACCCGAAGGAGCAGATCTTCCAGAAGCTCTCAGGGCTCGATTCTCTTAATACGACGCCGCCCGAGTCCTCCTCACATATTCCCCAGCTGATGAAAGTCTCGTCTGAGTCGTTGGTGTATGAGAGTGGCTTCCTCGGTGTTGTGCCGGAAAAGATGGCGCAGCCGCCGTCTGGGATGGGTGGGGACGGGGTTCACATTGCCACCAGTTACTTGACGAAGATATTGTCATCTAAGGTTTATGATGTTGCGGTGGAGACGCCATTGGACTATGCTTCGAAGCTCTCTGAGAAGCTTGGTGTTCATCTTTGGCTCAAGAGGGAGGATCTTCAACCTGGAGTACGTAAGTTTACGAGAAATGTTTGTCTTCGATCGTTATTTTGCACATTATTTATTTATTTTTTTTATAAGAGATGTGAAAATATATTATTCATTGAATTCGTGAATTTCATGGATTCAATAATAAATTTACAAAAGAAATGTACCCAAAAAAAAAAAAAAAAAAAAAAACAAACCAAATGCATCTCTATGTTTATTTTAAGGGAAACTTCAATTCACTTTGACCTCCTAAAACTTTCACGTGATTTTACAAATTTTCCTAAACCTTAAAATATTTCATTTTAGACCTTTGAACTTTTAATTGCTCTCAATTAGAACCCTTCCGTTAACTTTAGTAGTTAAAAATACAAAAAAAAAAAAAACCAAAATATCCATGATTTTTATTTTTTTATTTAAAAATAAAACGTTTTGAAAGTTGAAATTTTATATAAAAGTCAAGGATATAAACGTTATGTAACGTTTGAAATCTGACGGAGGAGTCTATATTAAGGGCCTGTTTGGGAGTGTGATTTTAATAAGTGCGATTTTAAAAATTGCGTTTTCAAAAATTTCGTTTTTAAAATCGCTACTTTTAAAAATTGCATAGGCGTTTGGTAAAACATGCTAAAAAGTACTTTTTTTATTAATTGAGTGTTTGGATAACATTAGCATATAATTGCGGTTTCATGGCCAAATTACTAATAAGGACATTTCTTTAACACTAAAATAACTAACATTGTCTATATGCCTCCATTTTTAACACCTATGGAAACAAAAGTATGAATTATAAAAACATTGAGTTATAATTTATCCTTCACTAGTATTTCATATATGGACATGTGAGTTGTTACAAACATTGAAACGAAACAGCAGTAAAAAAAAACTTAAAAAGTCATTAATTATTGCAAATTGTTACTGTGCTCATCACTGTGCATTATGACAGTGATCCGATGCACAATGACGGATCACTGTGCAGTGCACAGTAAACAAATTAAAAAAAATCACAAATTATCACTGTGCATTACCCATTAAAAATATATATTAAAAAAAATCACAAATTGTTACAGTGGACTACCCATTTAAAAATAAAATAAAAAAAATTCATCACAAATTGTTACTGTACATTGCCAAAAAAAAAAAAAAAACCTAAAATTTTTTTATGGTTTTTTTTTTTTTCTTTTCTCAAAAAAAATTGCTAACACTGTACTTGTATGATAATCTAAATAAAATTTTGAGAAAAAAAATCACAAACGCTTATTATTCTATAAAAATTGATCGAAGAACATAAACACATATATAAAAAGGCATAATAATCATACAAACCACAGAAAAAAAACACCAAACACCAAACACAAAAGAGTTATATGGAGAGAAAGAAAATATTAAGGTCAGATTCTTACCTGGTAGAGAAGCAGAGAGATGATGAACAACAATAGAGAAAGGAAGAAGAGACTGAGAGAGAAAAGAGATAAGAAGGGTTTATATGTTTTAAGTGGGTATTCTTAGTATGTTTTTTAATTCCTGCACAAAATAGGTAATTATTGAGCCAAATATCTTTTTAATAGAAGTCGTGATTTTGTTTTAAATCCGCACTTTTTTGAATAAGCATCCTCTTATCAGCTAATGCAAATCATAGATTTTTCCACGATTTTAAAATTTACGATTTCCAAATCGCAATTCCAAACACTCTAAAATTGAGATTTGGTTTAAAATCACAGATTTTTTTTTTTTTTAAATTTAAAAAACGCACTCCCAAACGTACCCTAAGAGTAATTAAAAGTTCAGGGATCCAAAGTGATAGATTTTAAAGTTTGAGGGGAGTTTGTAAAATCGCGTGAAAGTTCAGAGGCCAAAGTGAAGTTTTCCCTTTATTTTATTTGTTGTCATAAGTCGAGATCTAGTGTTGGATTTATATTTGTTTTTCAAATTTTGAAAACTAAAAATAAAAATTACATACGAAAAATCCATTTAAAACCCACCAAATTGATACGTGGGGCAGGTGAAACTATATTTTGTGTGGACATGTCAAAAAAAAAAAAAGGGTTAGCAAATTGATTAAGAGACTCCATACAAGAATTATAAAATTTTAAACTACAATAAATTGCCTAAATTGTTAGCAATTTGATTGAGAGACTCCATATGATTTTTTTTTTTAAATTAAATAATATAAAATGCACCAACTTTAAATTCTGACAAGAAATATATATATATATATATATATATGAAATGGAGAGCATCCTTATCCACGGTCAAGCAGCCTAAACTTTATTTAGACAAGTGAGTGTTCCATATAACTTATATTACCTATTTAATAGCATGTTTGACATTACATTTGAAAAATAGAATTTTTAAGTAAAAAAAACAATGAAGGTTTTGCTATGTTTACACCATTTTTAAATCCTTAAAAACACTTTCAAATTTTTTTTAAACGGATATTTTTTTCTTCAAACGAATTTTGTAAGTATTCAAATGCACTTTTAAACCCTCAAGCGCACACCTAATAAAACCCTAAATTTCTATCAATTCGAGTTAATCCCCTATGGGTTTTTCATGGCCTGCCGCCACTCAAGTATCTAGAATCTGTGGCCCAACATGTAGGCCCAAAGTTGCAAGGGCCCAAATCAGTTGTAAGAAGCCGATGGGTCTGAAGTACAATGAGAGTGAGACCATCATGATGTGTATCTTGGGCCAAAAAACAATATTCTTTAAGCGAGTGGACATTGGGTGCTGTCGGGCCATAGGAGAGCAACTGGGCTATCTGTAGGAGAGGGCAAGGGCTTAGGTTGACGGGAAGTCAATTCAGATCGAGGCAACAACAATGGCGGAGATGGCGCCGGGAGCTGAATCGACGGTGGAAGATCAACTGATGAGGAATTGGCAACCTGCGAGAACTGAACTGCCGTGTGTCTTAAATACTTGCATATTCCTAAGAAATGGAACTTTTTCTTGATGATATACTTGTGCTAACTTCGAAAAATATCTCAAAGAATCCTCATTTTTATGAGACCATGAGATTTTGCTTCTTGAAAATTGTCTTTCACACAGGAATTTGATAACAATTTAATCTCAACAGATCGATTAAAGTTCCTGTAAACAAGAAAACCATCATTTTGGATATATTTTTTTTTAAAGGGTTCATTCTGAGGGAATGCTGTTTGTGCTTGTTTGTCTTCCACATTTCAAGAACAGAAACAGTTTTCCAAGCTCTTTATTGATGTCTTCAAACTGCTAGGTATTCTCCTTCAAGCTTCGAGGAGCTTATAACATGATGGCCAAGCTTTCAAGGGAACAGTTGGACAGGGGAGTCATTTGTGTATCAGCAGGGAACCATGCCCAAGGAGTTGCATTATCTGCACAAAAACTAGGCTGTGATGCAGTGGTCGCCATGCCTGTTGCAACTCCTGCAATCAAAGTTGATAGCCTTTTTCCCTACCATCACATTCATTTATGATAAAAAGCTTTTGATTTGTCTCATTATGCTGCCAATTTTAGATATCCCAATTATTTGGTATTACACATTTGTTTAGCTGAAGGCGGTGGAGAGGTTGGGTGCTTCAGTTGTGCTTGTTGGCGAGTCCTATGATGAAGCACAAGAGTATTCCAAGAAGCGAGCCAAAGAAGAAGGTCGAACGTTTGTTCCTGGTTTTGATCACCCAGATATCATTGCAGGGCAGGGGACTGTAGGAATGGAGATTGTGCGTCAAATGCCTGCTCCATTGCATGCAATCTTTGTGCCTGTTGGAGGTGGCGGGCTAATAGCTGGAATTTCTGCCTATGTGAAGGCAGTTTACCCTGAGGTATGTGACATGTTTTCCTTCCAAATTCAACTAAGCAAATGCATTTGGCCTACGACTTCAATGGGACTCCAGAAAAAGTATACAAAACAACTTATTGTGTTTAAATAATATACAAACTGAAAATATATTACAACTTCCTGGGTTTAAATGTTTAAGACTTTGTCATCAAAATTATTCTTAAAGTTTAGGAGATTTAGCGCATTTGTTTTGAAGTACGGATGTTATTGAAGCTGAATAAGGGTCTCATGAGAACCTGTCCTTATGCAACATTTTTGAAATAGAAATGTAACCTTATGGATGCAATGATATCTTAAGTTGGGGAAAAAGAAAGTATTCCAGGAATTCAGCATATGGACTGTCTCAAGTTTTCTGCTATGCTTTAAGAATTTGGGTGTACAGATTAAAAGTTTTTATTCTATGGATGTACTAATATCAAACATGAGGACTAAATAAGTAGGAGGCTGGTAACATATAGTATGAAATTAATTTGATGATTCATTTATCTGTTTGATAGTGTGATTCAATCCGAGTGCGTGTTGGGTTTAATGAACTGTTTTCTGCTTCAAATCTCATCCAAGTTGGACTGAAATCCCATCCTTCTTTTTCTAAAATTATATTTTTCATTTTATTTGTTGATTAGGTGTACTGAGTTTATGAGGTATCAACGAACAAATTCTCAGAGTCCATTTTTTTATTTAGAAAAAAGTGTAAAATTGGTCCCTGAGATTTGAGGTTGTAACAAATAGCTTTCTATGGTTTAAAAAGTGACAAATAACTTCTAGTGGTGTGCCTATGTAACAAATAATTTCCTCGGTAGAAATTTCGACTATTTTTCTGCTGGGGCCATGATGAAATTACACATTTACCCTAAAATAAAAAAATAAAAATAAAAATGGGTGCTAGCTATGGTGATGGTTTGGCCACACCCAGGCCAGCCGGAGAGGGTGACTGAACCACCTCATAAGCGCCCGTTTTTATAAATTTTTTGTGCATAAATGTATAATTTCATAATGACCTTGACAAAAAAATGACTGGAATTTGTAATGAGGTAGTTATTTATTAGACATGCATATCTCATGGAGTTATTTGTCACTTTTGAAACCTTAGAGAGTTATTTTTCATAATCTCAAACCCCGTAGACTAATTTTGCAATTTTCCCTTCTACTTATTCATTTTTTTGTCCCAATTTCTGTGCTTTGCATTTCACAATATTTGTTTTAGCCACAGTGCGTAGATCTTCTGGTTACATATGGGTAAAACCATAATTAGCACTACCATGCTTATACATCTATGATGTAGGTCAAAATCATTGGGGTGGAGCCATATGATGCAAACTCAATGGCACTATCTTTATATCATCGGCAGAGAATTATGCTAGATAAAATAGGAAAATTTGCAGATGGGGTAGCCGTGGATGTGGTTGGAAATGAAACTCTTCGGTTATGCAGAGAGCTCATTGATGGAGTAGTTCTTGTCAGCCAAGATGCTATATGTGCATCAATAAAGGTGAGTCCGTCCTCATACTCTTAGCTTGGAACCTTGCATCACAGAGGCCTTTGATTTTACCGTATATGGATTAGTCTCGGCTGTTTCCATTTAATGTTAATGAAATTCATATATATATATAGGGAACAACATTTACTCCCATCTAATTACCAGATGATGACCCCCTACAATTAAGTTGTCCCAAATGCATTAAATTTGGGCAATACAAGAGAGCAGGCTGTGGGGCCCAACTGCCCTGGGTAGCCTAGGGTGTTGGGTCAACTTGCTCAAGGTAGATGGGTCAAATAGTCCCTCGCTATTAAGCTGTCTGAATTTCACCAAAATTCGGGCAACCTAATTGTAGTGGATCTCAATCCCTAACTGCTACTTAATTTGTAGTGTCCTTCTAATGTTTCAATTTTTGCAATGTCTCCTTAATCTATCATTGAGATTACAATGTTCCTTCTTCGTTTGGATTTTTCGTTAAATCCTAATGAAGGGAGTATAATGGTCATTTCATGTGACTTAAAATGACAAAAATATCTTAAATAAGATAAAAAAAATTCAGAAAAAAGATGTTAGAACAGTTTCCGGTGATATTATTCCCAACAAAAGACACAAAAAAATTCCAAAAAACTAAAAAAATCACAAAAACGAAAAAAAAAGAACAGAAAAAGTAGAAAAAAATCAGAATGCAAAAAATTCAGGAATTTTTTTTTGATAAATAAAGGCAAAAAAAATTCATGAAAAAAGCAAAAAAAAAAAAAAAAAAAAAAAAAACCAAGGCCACGGGTCATGAGTCCGCTATATATATATTTTAAAATTAAGGGTATAGTTGTATTTTTGTTAATTTTATTGGGAAATAATTGTCAATCTAGGTAAAAAAGGCACGGGACACACACGTGATGACCCTCTGTTATAATTTAATAGAAAATTCTAATAGAGAGTGAGATTGCAACCCTAACGGTCGATTGTGGGGACATTGCAAAAATTGAAATATTGGAGGAACATCGCAATACTTGCTTAGTACATGATGAGGCTCAAACAATTGTTGGGCGCAGCTCATAAGAATTGCTGTGTGCTTTGTAGCTTGCTTTTGGAACAATATTTTACTGTTCGATGGTTAATACTACTGGACAAGATGACTCATACAACAACCTGGATTAAGAATTAAGAAGAAAAATGTTACTTGCTGAGTCGCTGCTTATCTAGTTTATTAGTGTCCTCCTTTCCGAATTATATCTAGTTTTTTGTCAAAAGGCATTCCATTTCATTACTTATGTGTATATAGTGTTTGTTTCTTTGCGATATTTGGATCCTCTGACTCTCAAATTTCTGTTTCACAAATGATGGAGTAAACAATATAATTGATTACCACATAATGAATCAACTAATATTCTCATTATTTCTCTTACAGAATTTTTATTCGATGCAATTATAACTGATCCTATTGAAACGAAGACAATTTTATCTTCAGTAATAAGAAGAAAAAAGTGAAAATTAAATGTGCACACCAAAGTGCTAGACTACATCTGATTCATTTAGTGTCGCAAAAGAGTCCTTGTCAGAAGCATCTTAAATGGGCAATCTATTAAGAAAATTGCAGACCCTTATATTTTAGGTAGATTATGGCACTAAAAAGATCATAACCTGAATATTTTGATTTATATGCTAACAGTATATCACACTTCAGTTTGTAATTTGACCTGCTTATTCATATAATATGGAGTCATTTCTGGCTTTCCACATCTAGAAAAAGAAAGAGAAAGAAAAGAGTGGGTAATTAAGCATGCTCATTCTTTCTACGGAACTTTGGCAAGACACTATAGTAATTTGAGTGCTAAAATTATAATTAGACTTTTTGCTGCAGGACATGTTCGAGGAAAAGCGAGCTGTACTTGAACCGGCAGGGGCCCTCGCCATTGCTGGAGCAGAAGCATATTGCAAATATTATGGACTGAAAGGTGAAAATGTTGTAGCAATAACCAGTGGAGCGAACATGAACTTCGATGGACTAAGGTTGGTATCTCAGCTCACTGATGGCGGTAGGCGGCATGAGTCTGTCCTCGCGACAATTGTTCCAGAGAAGTGCAAAAAGTTCAAAGAGTTTTGTCCACTGGTATGCCAACAAAATACTTTTTCTATGTGCAGTATGCCAATTCTATTCTTAGCATTTCTTCCACTGGATTTTCTGAAACTAAGGTCATCATTTTTGTTTTTTATGACAATCATCTCCAAAACAAATATTATTGTTGGTTTTTTTAAGTACCTACGCTGTGTTGGCATGGCACATTCTGTAGACATAAACGGTAGTTTAAGTTTAAAAGCATTAATGTCACTTGTTAATGAAGTGTTAATGCATCACTTGAAAGACATCGTCTCAAACTTGAATATCTCAACCATTTTAGGGAGGTAACCTTCACCTAAGGTGATTAGTATGGGCTACACATAATCTAGGATGATAGAAGTTATGGGGTTATATGAATAATGAAGTTTTTAGCTTAAAAAGATCTAGTTTTCACTCTATTCATGGGTGTTTGAACGGTACTACACGGATTCCAATGTTGAACTCTTTCTTCGAAGCACATTTGATAATCGTTTGAACGGTAAACTAAAAATTGCAAAATCGAGAGCATCATTTGAAGCCTGTTTGATACATGATTCAAAAAAAGTTTAGACCAGAGAGTTTTGCTTGAACCTTGTTTGAAGATAATTCGAACATCATATTTAAAAATTGTGTACCTTAATCTAACACTTCTGAATGCTGCATTCTTTGCTCTAATACAATGATAAATAGTTTGTTGTCCCAAAAGTTTGAGATGATAGAAAATTATAAATTGAAATTAATTGATATTTTGACAATGCTCATATTTCTTTTCACTTTTACTTTAGGTTAGTTGTGAATAAGAAAAAAATTATTAAGAGTTCTAGAAGATTGAGCTCTTATAAGATTCCATTCTTTAATCTTATATGATTTCAATATGTGAAATATTTAATTGAAATGGGAGGTGACGTACATTGTTTGAATTCAAAATCTCTATTTTGATACCACGATAAATGATAGTGAATTTAATCATTTAATTAATATTTTAACAATTGTCATATTTCTTTTCACTTCACTTTTAGCTTAGTCGCTAACAAGTTATAAGAAAAGAATTGAATTATTAAGACCTCGATCATGAGACTGCACTGCAATATTGACCTCTTATAAGATTCCATAGCTTTAATTTCATGACTTTCCTTTGTAATGCAATAATGCAAGTGTTAGAAATATACCAAAAGATAAAATTTTATGAAATAATGTATATTCAAAGATTGAGCAGTAAATACAGAATGTTTCTTCTTTTTCCTTTTCGCTTCCCCTTTTTCCTTCAGTTATCTTCTCTCTTCAGTTTGTATTTAAATAGGTACTGGTTATGATTCCACCCCTTTTTGGATATTTTTCAGGCGGCTGATCGATCAAGCATTGAGAATGAGATTCTCTGTCGGTTTGTCATCCCCAAGAGGCCAGGTGCTCTGATGAAATTACTAGATACCTTCAGTGTCCGTTGGAATATTAGCATGCTCAATTACGGAGGACAGGTGGTGCTTAATACTCTACTAGCCCTTTGAATTCCCAATTATGCAAAAGCCAAATTTATTTTGATAATTTTCTTGAAAATGATCTTTTGTTTTTCTGGCCTTTAACTACCGTTGTTTTTTTGCTATAATTTATAAGGAAGAATATCCTAAAGAAATTATTATTTTTTTAGTTTGAGCTTATTGCTAAGGGTTACATTGTGTTTTGCCTCTTTACCAGGGTGAGAGCGGTGGAAATGTATTAATGGGTCTCCAAGTTGTAAGCTCTGAGATGGATGAATTCAAGGCTTTGGCCAATAGTCTAGGATATGCTTATGCATTTGAATCAGGCGATGAAGTTTTGCCACTACTGATGCACTAGTAGATGTCACACCCCCATTTTATGGCCAAGATTTAAAGTTGGTGCATCTAACGGAGTACACGATATTAATGTTGACTCATCTTATACAGAGTTTAAAATAATGTAGTATCATGTACACCGTTAGATGCACTAACTTTAGATCCTGGCCATGATTTAGATACCAACCATTTCAAATGAAATGAAGATTATCATTGTCTTGCTTTAGAAGGGCGTTACACTATATGTCTCACAAATAAATCTGAGCTGCTGTATAAAGAGAAGGCACCAAGGAATGAAGTCAGCAGAAAAAAAATTGTTACAAGAAACAAAAGATGTAAAACGGAGCTTGAGATGAGATGAAGACCGAGTTGGTGCTTAGCATGTAATATTTGTGGGCTTTACGTAAAATACATGTAATATTTGTGTATACTTCTACTTATTCATTTCACTGGATGTCCAGAGTTGGTACCCTATTTTTGTCTTTGGAGAAACTCAGATCTGCTTGTAGTTCCGATTTTGGTGTCCAGCAAGCTTTTCCTGCCGGGTAACTCCATCACAGGATACCAGGGGCTGAAACATAATTTTAGGAGTGAGGGGGACAAAACTGAAAAAATAGAATTTTAGGGGTTAGTTTCATTTAAATTACCTAAAATTTAGAAGATTTTTTTTTTTTTTTTTTTTTTTTTAAATATTTTGGGAGAGTCCAAAACCCCCAAGGCTAGGGGTGGTTTTGCCCGTCGGACACCATGA
>CM017324.1:8508933-8525514 GCA_006937295.1 Carpinus fangiana
ACCTCATTGAGGCCCCCACCCACATGTTTTGGCCATTTTTAGATTTTATTAAGGACTAAACCTAAAGCTTGTTAGCCTTAGCAACCTTAACTCTATTTGTTTAGGCATCAAACATATTTTTGGTGTATACTAGGATTAGCAATCTTCAATACAACCTGCGAATCTAAAAAAAAAATTCAACTCGAATTAGAGGGTTAGGGTTTAGGGGTCTAATACGTTGAACTAAACCGGTCGAGTTATGACTAACCTTTTATAATCATTTACATATAACTCAACACAACTCGAACTTGATACACGACATAAAGGCTAACAACTTTGAGGTGACATGCAAATTCGACATGAACCCAGCCAACACCAAATTAGTGAGTTAGGGTTGTCTGGTTAAAATCGACCTATTTACTCTTATATTTATGTCCTGAAATTATACGAATTCTACACACGAACACGAATTGGTACCACTGGTATGTACCTTTAATATTTTTGTAAATCATACTCAGAAATGATCTATGTTACCAGATAAATTATATTGTGTAGATGAAGTATGCAAATAACATCATCCCTACAAAATAATATTAAACTAGTTAGAGTAATGAAGTGCAAAACATATATATTATTATATGTATACCTATGCACTTACATGATGCATGACTAAGAAGTAGAAGAGGAGAAACAGGAAAAAGAAAAGAATTGACGCTACGTTAAATGTTTTTCGTAATTTTTTTTTCTTCTTCTTATTTTCGGTGTTCTCATAGATGGAAAATATTGATCAAACTGAAAACATTTTCCGTTTGAAAACGCCAAAATATAATTTAATTCAAAACCAATATATGTTTTAAAATATATTTTGGTCAAACTGAAAACTGAAAACGCCAAAATATATTTTAAATCAAAACTGATGGAGCGTAAGTCACACGTACAATTCAAAGAGAAGAAAAATTTGGTGGAGTCTTACTACCAAAAAGAAGAGACAATAGGAAGAAGATGAGTCACACCTAAAGAACAAAATCCGTTTAATATTCATAAAAAAAAAAAAAAACCCTAAGAATTTGGATATTTTTGGCAATGGCTGCACGATAGTCTCTCATGGATGGTTGATGATTGATCCAACCAGCTGAAACTCATTTTATGAGTAAAATTGCCTTGATCAAATGAACACAAAGAAAGAACACCTGGTTGTCGAGTCCAACCTGTAAATCCCAGCTAGTTTCACGCGTAAAGCTTAGATAGCTAGCTGCCCATTTCCAACCTTAACCCCTCCTCAGTTGGTCAGTGGGTCGTTACCCATGCTCTATATGGGTGACTCCATCTTACTCATCTATTGGTAAGTGAGACAACCCAACCATCCACGAAATACTTAGTTTTGACTCATCGAATTAAGAAGGGTGTGGATTGCTCCATCAATGGGAAACGTGTGAACCCTCTACCAATGGGACCCACTCCTAGCGAACGGATGTCTATATGGGTTGTGACCTGTCTACGCCCCTCCACCAACGAGGTCATGGGACCCACCCCTTTACAAGGGTGGTAGCCTGGTAGGGTTGCCATCTACCAACCCGATCCCTTCCCTTTTTATTTTTTAATTTTTTTTCATGTATCATTCGTGGAACACGAAACTACGTTTTTTTAAGCATTTCTAACCATGATGTCACTTGAAAATAAGATACCAATTAATCAACCGAGATAAGCCACATAGTAATACAAATTTAGGCCCATAAAAATAGAGGAGAAAGATGCTTTAAAGTGTATACTAATGAAACTAAAATATGATCTTTATATATAACATATGTCCGATAATATATACCATGCATTCCAACTCTTATGCTATTACATGATGTTTTGTGTAATTCGAATACATGCATATCCTACTTTAATAATATAACGTTGTGGTTACGGCATGCCGTCTCCTCGTCGGTGGAAATTTCCATTTCCTAACGTGTGAATAGTCACACGTTAAATAAATAAATAAGTCCTACATCTTTAATAATATTTCATTTGTTCCTAAAAAGCGTTTTAGGAACAAATGAAAAACTCAAGTCTCCTTCTCTAATTAACAAAAAAGAAAACATTATATATATACAGCATGCATCTAACAATTAAAGTATATATTTGAGTAGCTAGCTAGATAGAATGATGATTTAACCATAAAAACTTTTGTCTTAGACCTTGTCATCATCCTCTCCTCAAACTCCTTGGCATCATAAGGAATCCTCAAAATCCCTTCATTGTAGAAAAATTGACTCTTCAGTTGATATAAACAGCGACTCGCAGAACTCTGCATCTGCCAACGTTGTCGTGTGAACCATAAACCTACTCGTATCATTGTCCATGCCAACACATATAGGGATGTACCCTCTTGGCGGCCGCCACCTCACCCCTCCACCACCTCGGCCCAACTCGCTCAACTTACTCCCTCTCACTCCCATTAATTACACAAACTCTCTATCTCTCTCCAAACCTTACGCCTCCTTACACACATATAAAGCCGTGTATGTATATATATATAATGTACTTGCTGTCCTCACCTCATTTTTTTTGAAGTTATAAATTAATATATATATATTCTAATTTGAGGAGACGGCATGCCGTAACCAGAACGTTATATTATTAAAGTAGATTATTTAGTGTAACATCATGGTATTTGCTGTAGCAGCAGATTCTGGGTGGTATTGAGTCTTCCTTGCTGACCCTAGCTAGATGTTAATCGTTGTCTAGATATTTCTTAAAATCTGTCTTTATGGGGGAAAAAAAAACAACCATTTGGTGATTGGTGATTCCTGTTTTTATTCAGGTGTACGCCATGTGCAATCTTAATCGATCTTTGAAAATTCTAAATGAATGCATGCATGTACCCAAAAAGTACCCGACATGCCATTTTGTACTGAATTCGAGATTGCTTAAAGGGGAATGTAGGACAAGCATTTTCATTGCCATGCAAAAATGGATAATACTTGGAACTAGGACTGACGATGGCTTACGAAAAACAAACCTTTTTGCTTTGATCTTCTATTTTAATCTGTTGAAAGAATTTTGAATTTTTTGTGAGAGAAAAGTAAAATCCATAATAGACTTAATTAGATATCAAATTAATTTTTCTCTTTACTAGCCCTTCCCCTTCAAGAATCTATTAGCTAATACAAAATGGATTTGCCAAGATTTGTGGTAATTAACTGGCTAATTAAATGGGAATGAACCCACTTGTGGGTTATGAGCACGTAGCATCCTACCTGGCCCCACATTATCAGATCCAACAAAATCGATCACAACCGACCAAAAATTGTCTGTTTGAATGATCATTGGATCATTGGTTGGATTGTGGTCAATAACAAAATAAATTAAAAAAAAAATGGTTTCCAACATGGACCAAGTCGATTGTCTAGTTTTAAAATGTCAGACTGTGTGTTATATATGTTCAAAAAGGAAATATTAGTATCCAACTTTATTCGTCACCTCGTAGTGTTTGAATTTTTGAACTTTTTTATGGGTTTTTATTTATTATAAGTAGTTTTAATGATTTCTTGACAATTTCTATATTTTTCTACAGATTCTCGATCAGGGCGGTCTCTACATTGTTCGATCACTTCAATTCAACGGAGACTGTTGTCGATCACGTGACTTCTATTTTTGTATCATTGTATTTTTTTGTTTTTCTATGTTGTTATTATATATATTGGACCAAAGTGTTGATCTATTTTTACTTAAGTTGTTTGTTGATATATATAGGATGAATGTGGTTACTTATTGTGTGTATAGATTATATAGGATGAATGTGGTTACTTGAATGTGTGTATAGATTATATAGGATGAATGTGGTTACTTGAATGTGTGTATAAGATTATATNATGTGGTTACTTGTTGTGTGTATAGATTATATAGGATGAATGTGGTTACTTGAATGTGTGTATAGATTATATAGGATGAACGTGGTTACTTGAATGTGTGTATAAGATTATATTTTTTTGATATAAATGTGATGGATGGAGTGTTTTTTTATATAATTTTCATTATGAATTAGGTTGGATGTTTGTTGGAGTGAATTAGGTGATTTAAAAAAAACCAAAAAAATGAAAAAAAAAAAAAACCGAAAAAAAAAAAATTAAATATTCCTAACGTGTGTATCACATGCAACGTTGGTAAATGAGCAAAAAATAAAACACATTTGCTAACGTGTGTATCACATGCAACGTTAGTAAATGGAAGCTCAAATTCTAACGTGTCACTAACTAGTACGTTAGGAAAGGAAACACAAAAGCTAACGTGTGCACGAAATGCAACGTTAGTAAATGGAATTACAATTTGTAACGTGTCTACAACTAGAACGTTAGGAAATGGAAAATAAAATCGTAAATGGAATTGCAATTTCTAACGTGTGTATAAGTAAAACGTTAGGAAATGTAATTGCAATTGCTAACATGTCTCTGACCAAAACGTTAGGAAATGGAAATTATTTTTTTTTAAAAAAAAACATAAGCTAACGTGGCAATAAAAGTCACACGTTACCCCATAGTAACGTGTGATTTTCAGACACGTTAGCTTTTGTTTTTATTTTTTTATTTTTAATATTTTCCATTTGCTAACGTGTGAATAGTCACACGTTAGCAAATGCTAACATTTTACAGTATCACACGTTAGGAAATTTCCATTTCTAACTGCCACTTTACCAACGTGTTAAAAACGTTAGAAATAGTATGTACGGCCCATTTACTAACGTTTTAAGATATCTAACACGTTAGTAAATGAGCGTTAGTAAATGGCGCCTTTTTTGTAGTGAAGTCTCGGCCCAACAGATTACTGGAGAATTAAGTTGTCTCTGCTCAAATCCAACGTTCGATGTGTGTTTGAGAGATTGTTGGGGTTATCACACATCGGTTGCAAAAGGGACGGATGGTCACTTTATAAGTATGAAGAAAAGTCTTACCTCTTAAGTTAGCTTTAGGAGATAAAAGATACCAATACCACCCAAGAATAATCAAAGTGGTTGAAGCTTAGACCTAATGCTTAAGGAAGCACCATGACCATGTAACTTACCACTCAAACCAACCAGAGACCGAACCATATTAAGATTAACTATGGGAGGCCATACGTGGCCCTCACTGATTTTCAAATTTCCTTTAATTTTTTTTATCAAGTTAAATATGTGCAATTTTTGTTTGAAAATTAAGCTTAATCTCTCATTGGCCCTTGAAAATAAGAAATTCTAGTTCTATCCATGGATCAACCATCCCTTTGAGGTTAAAGTTTCTATACTAATATTATAGATGTTTTTCTATCAATAGTATTGCTTTCAAGTACTGGTTCTTTAATGGTGTTCTCATTTGTGTTCTTTTTATTATTATTATTTATTTTTTAATTACAGCTGAATACTGAGATATAAATACAAAAAATTATAAAAAGAAAAAAAAAGAAAAAGAAAGAGAAACTTTAAATTGGGGAGTATGAGTGAGATGAACCGGCGAAGTTAGAGGCAATCTTTCTATTGTAGAACCCCCGGCTGGTTGGTTGTTTAGTCGTAAAATCTCTTCCATAAGGAGGGAAGTTTGATTTGATAAGGGTGAAGAGGTGGTTATTGTTACCAACATCAAAGCTAGAGTCCCCAAAGAAGTACATTGCAGGAGCATTTGCACATCAGCCACAAATAATCCTTTATTTTGGTATGATGTTTTGGGTTAGTTTTGATATTTTAGTGTTTTGCAGGTTGTTAAGGTAAAACTACGGTTTAAATGTGAAAGATGCAAAGAAGTTAAAAAACTGCATTTTCTGGAAGTGGGATCGAACGCACTAGCATTACACTCGAGCGCTTCTGCGCTCGAGCCTAGTGAGGGCACGCTTGAGAGCACCTGTGCCTAGGCACAAGCAAGCAACGCCTTAGCCGTGCATCGTAGAAGAAATGCTGCAAGCCCAAGTGTTATCGAGCTCACTCGTTTGACCTGGCAATGCCAAAACCCTAAAATTAGCTTATAAATACCATATTTTTCTAGGGAAACGGACAAAAGCCGTCCAACGGGGCTGCTAGGGCCAAAAATGGTGAGAAGATAGAAGAAAATAGTAGAGTTTTGTGCTTTCAATTTTGGTGTTTAATTTCGTAAGCTTTTCAATTTCTCCATGGATTCAAGTATGTTTGTATTTTCTTTCAATTACATGAGAGGCTAAAACCCCAACTAAGCTTGAGGATGAAGCCTCACAGATGATTAGCAACAGTTAGTTCCGTGTAAATTGATATTTTTCCAATAATAAGAATTGCATTTCTCATTTATCTATTTACATTTCAATTATTTGCTAATCACTTTTAATTGATTGCTTGTTTTATTTGTTAAATATTGGATATCCATTGTCAATTGTTCAACAGATACATTCAAATCCTTTGAATTAAGTTGGATATCCATTGTGATTTGTTCAAAGCACGAATACATTGGATGATTTAATTCAAATCGGGTATCTTTTGTGATTTGTACAAAGAACAAATACTTTGGATGGTTTAATTAATCTTTTTAGCAAAAATGGAGCATACATAAAATGTGTCGGTGAAAACTTTGGATAATATTGATAAGCATGAAAGTTGTTGCTATGAAACTATGAGCGCTAATTCCAAAACCTTATTGCTCGTCCATTCATTTATTTTATCTTGTTTTAGTTTATGTTTGTCTATTTTTCGTTCCAAAATAACTCAATTTTCGGAACTAGGTTAAGGTTTAATTAGTTTAAATAAAAATTGTTTTCAAAAACACAATTCTGTATGTATTCAACCTCACACTTGCAAAACGTATATTGAAAACAACTCACTGATCGGTGCCAAATATTGTATATTTGACCCCTCTTAACTTATATTTGTTAATAACTTAGTTTTGTTAATATCTAATATTTGTGTTGTTTTAGTGTCTTTTGGTGATTGCAGGTGTAGCGTCCCGACTTTATTTAATGAAAGGCGAAAGTGGAAATCTCCAATTGCTACTAAGCATTACTATCTCTTCCTCAATATCATCAGAGATTATGAATCTAGCAGCGGAATATTTTTTTTTTTATACAACCATCATAGAACGCATCAGTGTTGACAAAACTTTTATATCAAACAGATTTTTACATTATACTTTACAACAAAACACATTAGTCAAAAGTGCCACAGGCGGCACATAAGTAAATACACACCAAGTGTATCTAGTACATGTCTAACTATAAATACACTTCCAAAAGATAGACATAATATTTTACAAGAAACTAAGGTGTCAAAACCCTATCCATAATATCCTAAATAGGCATATGGATCATCTTCGCATTCCTCTGCATCTGCATCAATATCTATGTAAATGTGGTATAGTTGAGGGTTACCACATTTATATATGTGGATTAATGAGTCCACGGTCTCAATAGGTATAAAAATTATTGACATTCGCAATATGAGCCATCTTTTTCAATAATATTTCTAAATAGTGATTATGATAACAGCTACGCTAAGTTTTCCAAACATGAATAGTTTTATATAATCCGTAGCTAATAAAATAAGCATCATAGAGTTGTTTGTGATAAAATCCATTTATCTTTTCTAAACAACTTTATATTTATACATATACGCATTTTACTTGCATCTCATAAAATGAATATGCATATAAATACAAAGAAGTAAAACAAATAAATCATAAAACATATAAATCACACTATTCAATGTATGCAATGCAATCTCTAACCTTTTCGACTTTCTAAAGGACTTGAACATTTCGTTTACGGTTATCAGGAGGCACCTTTGGCTCCTTGGTTAGTACTGGACTTCTTATTTTAACTTGTAAGGATCCTTCGACTTACACCGTTAATATAAGAACACCTCAACATTTTACATTCCACTTTATGAAGACAAAAAGCTTCTTATTTAACCATAAAGGCTCTTTCGGCTCCCACTGTTAACATATGAAAACATTCTTGCTTCATATTTATTTCATCTCTTATTCTCAATGTTCAATAGTATGCAATAACATGTCTCTTAGAATCATTATTTTGTTCTCATAATCATCTCATTTCTCAACTCATTTCAATATATAAAAATAATTGAAAATATATATTCATGTTATTCATAAAATATTCAGGCTCATGTAATAATCATATTTCAAAAGCTTTATAAAATAGTATCAATCTCAGTAAGCAGTTGTACTCACTACAAAAATACCATACTCAGTAAGTAATTATACTTACTTGTCACCGTAGACTGTTATGTTGGATTCCCTTTCTAATCCTTGATTCTAAATTCATTGCATTTAGTGCGCTTGCGCGCGATCATGTATTAGTCTAAAATTATAATTAAAAGGCTAAAATAATGACATCTTAATCTCTCCCTATACTCTATCCAAAATCGGGTAGCATAATGACATCTATCTAAAATATTGTAATGTCACTTAGGCATCATAACGACTATGTAGCGTTACCACATAATTTTATATGGGCATTACTATGACATTAATATAATATTTATCTAAAATGTCTAACATTACTTGGCATTATAACGCCGCTATTGTAAAATACCTAATAAAATTTAGGCAGCACAACGACGTATTTGTAATATTTAAAAGGATGGTTGAATATAATATCTATCCCGAAATATTCAATCACACTTTTTCGCGCAATTTAGGCATTATAACGGCATAATTTAAATTCTAATGACTATAATTGACATAATCTAAAGATAAAAGAATTATACCTAGCATTTCCACTTGAAGTAGCTCCAAAGCTTCTTACTAAAAATATATGTTTCTTACTATTTTTTTTCTTTTCTCTCTTTTTCTTTCTTCTCTCTTTTTTTTTTTCTTTTCTCACTGTACTAGAGGGAGAGAGAGAGCTGCTTGTGAAACTGCACTGTTGCTGGGTCCTATTTATAGGCATGGTCTTGGGATAAGGCTGGCATATTCTATAAAGTATGATCGGTGTGAAACAAAAATTTTAAACTTTCGTTATTCAGCACCGAATAGCAAGCCAATTGAATCACTACAGTGGAGAGAAAGGTCTGCAGCTTTAACATGTATATATCTCCTGCCACCTACCTCATATAAATATATATATATTATTTAAAGAAAATGGATCCCTTGAAGGTTCCACACCTAGCTACCAACATTATGAGTAATATTATATTATATATTATTTATAATATAATATATAATCTATATATCTCTAATGAACATTCTTGTCTTTGGTGTTACATTCTCCCCTCCTTATTGGAATTTCGTTCTCAAAATTTTAGATGCAATCACAATATGTACACATGTTCATAAATATATTCAAATATGGTGATATCATCACTTACCTATTCTTTATTTACAGCATGCTCAGTTAGAGATTGAAGAATCTCATTCTAGCTCTTAGGATCATCTACCCGGTTACGTCCTCAGCATCATCTTTCCCTTTTTGAGTCCATCTTCAAATAGATAAGGATATATGTTTTTCATTTCTTGTTCTAGCTCCCATGAAGCTTCTTCTATGCCATGATTTTGCCATAACACTTTCACGAGCGGAATAGTCTTTGACCTCAGTTGTTGTTCTTTGTGATCCACGATTTCAATCAATGTTTCTTCATAAGTTAAGTTTTCTTGAATACGTAGAGGTTTGAAGTTGATAACTTGTGAAGGATCATGTATGTACTTTCGCAATGTAGATATGTGGAACACATCATGTACTCCAGTGAACTCGGGTGGCAATGCAATCCTATATGCTATTGGTCCCACTACTTCCTTCATTTCAAAAGGTCCTACATACCTCGGGCTCAGTTTTCCCTTCTTACCAAAATGAACTACACCTTTCATTGGTGAAACCTTAAGCAATACTTGGTCGCCAATTTCAAATTCTAGATTGCGGCAATGACGATCTGCATAACTCTTTTGTCGACTTTGAGCTGTTAGCATTCTCTTTCGAATGAAAGCAATCTTGTCTTTGGTATCTTGCACTATCTCTGGTCCCAAAAGTTGCCTCTCGCCGACTTCATCCTAATACAAAGGTGATCTACATTTGCGTTCATATAGCGCCTCATATGGTGCCATCCCAATAGTTGCTTGAAAACTATTGTTATAAGAAAATTCAACTAAAGGTAAGAATTGAATCCAGTTACCTTTAAAATCAAGCACATATAACCTTAGCATATCTTCAAGGATTCGAATGGTCCTTTCAGATTGACCATCAGTTTGTAGATGGTATGCTGTACTAAAATTCAATTTTGTGCCCATTTCCTCTTGCAATCTTTTCCAAAATTTCGAAGTAAATGGAGGATCTTGGTCAGATACTATTGAGACAGGTACTCTATGTAACTTGACAATCTCTCGAATTTACAATTCCGCCATCTTTTGCATGGAATTAGTAATCTTGAAAGGAACGAAATGAGCACTCTTAGTAAGTCTGTCAACTATTACCCATATCGCATCTTGTCCACTGGGTGCTCTTGGTAAACTCACCATAAAGTCCATTGTTATTTGATCTCACTTCCATTCTGGAATGCTAAGTGGTTGTAGCGGTCCTGCTGGTCGTTGATGTTCAGCTTTTACTTGCTAACATTTTGGGCACTATGCTACATATTTTGCAATATCGCCCTTCATACTAGACCATTAATAATTTCTCTTCAGATCTTGGTACATCTTAGTACTCCCTAGGTGCACAGTGTAATGGGTTTTATGTGCCTCTTCCATGATTTCTTTCCTTAGCCTATCATCCTTGGGTAACACAGCCTTGGAATCGCTAGTTTTTAGAATACCATCTGGGGTAAGATTATAACCGAAAGCTTCCCATTGACCAGCTTTTTCTCTAAGCTTTTTTAAATCTGGGTCCTTCTCTTGAGCTAACTTAATTTGGTCTGCTAGTGTTGGTAGGATAACAAGTGTTGCAAGGCTTACATCTCTAATTGTTGGCCTGGTGTCTAATTGGATCATTCCAATTTGTTGAGCAAGCTGATTTGGAGTTGGCTCAGATTTTACTACTCCACCCTATGATTTCCTACTTAATGCATCTGCAACAACATTCGCCTTGCCCGGATGATAAAAGTTACAACAATCATAATCCTTTATTAACTCTAACCACCTTCGTTGCCTTATATTCAGATCTTCTGAGTGAAAATATATTTAAGGCTCTTATGATCAGTATAAATTTCACACCTTGCTCCATAAAGGTAGTGTCTCCAAACTTTTAAGGCAAAAACTATTGTTGCTAACTCTAAATCATGGGTAGGGTAATTTCTTTCATGATTCTTTAACTATCTAGAGGCATAGGCTATCACTTTTTCTTGTTGCATAAGCACACATCCCAATCCATTTTGAGAAGCGTCACTATAAACCACAAACCCTTCTTTATTCAATGGAAGAGTAGGAGTTGGTGCCATCACCAATCTCCTTTTAAGTTCTTGAAAGCTTGCTTCGCACTCATCACTCCAGACGTAGCGAACATTCTTCTTTGTCAACGTCGTAAGTGGTCCTGAAAGTATGGAGAATCCTTTTACAAATCTCTGTTAATAACCCACAAGTCCTAAGAAACTACGAATCTTATGGACATTTGTTGGCCTCTCCCATTTAACCACAGCTTCAATCTTGGATCTACTTCAATCCCATCTCCTGAGACTACATGTCCTAAAAATGATACCTTCTTCAACCGAAACTCACATTTCTTTAGTTTGGCAAACAACTTTTTCTCCCTAAGAATATCCAATACCTTCTTTAAATGTTCAACATGTTCATGATGATTAGTTAAATAAACTAATATATCATCAATGAATACTACTACAAACTGATCAAGGTATTTATGGAATACTCGGTTCATCAAATCCATGAACACCGAGGGTGCATTGGTTAATCCAAAAGGCATAACCATAAATTCATAATGGCCATACCACGTTCGGATAGCTGTTTTCTGCACATCTTCTTTCTGCACCTTAAGTTGATGATATCCAGACCAAAGATCAATCTTAGAGAAAATCGAAGCTTCCTTTAGTTGGTCAAATAAATCATCGATCCAGGGTAGAGGATATTTATTCTTTATAGTCACTTGATCGGTGTCAAATATTGTATATTGGACTCCCCTTAACTTATGTTTGTTAGGCTCTTAGCTTTGTTAATATTTAATGTTTTATCTTGTTTTAGTGTGTTGTAGATCTTTGGTGCAAAAGGTGGCTCAAAGGGGAGAAATGAAGTAAAGAAGGAGTCAAGCCCCTGGAAGTGCGTTCGAACGCACTTCGTGCGTTTGAACACAACTGCCGTCGAACGCAGGGACCACGTTCGAACGCAAGTCTAGTCAGCCCACGTTTCCCGCGTCGCCCTAGCCGGCCCTATCGTACATCGCTTCAACCTTGCATCGTGGGCAGTTATGTACGTTCGACCGCACATAGTGCGTTCGAACGCAGCGCCTACTCTCGAACGCACGCGGCACGACGGCATACCTGCGACCGAACGCACAACACCACAATTGAACGTATGCAGTGTTGCGTTCGAACGCACCCCTAACCTGGCAGCACGATTTATTTTGTGTATAAATAGAACCTTACCTCCTTTTGTATATTTCACGCTTGGGAGACGCTTGGGATGTGTTTGAGGCGCCCTCAGTGGCCCAAAACCTCCCCGTTCTTCATTGTAAACACTCCTAAATGTCAATTTAATTTAATGCTTTTATTTATTTTGCTTTAGTCTCTTATTTCCTTCACCATGTTTTTATCTAATTATTTTTATGCTTAGTTTAATACTCCGTTCGTCATTTACTATTTTGCTTGTTCGTTTCAATTCAATTTCGTGAAAAAGTTGCGTTGATTGTTGTTTATGAATCGTTTAACGTCAATAGTCGTTGCAACCGGAGATACATCGGATGATTCGTTTTCGGACCAATATCCATTGTGACCTCTTAAAATAGTGTTTGCATCGACTAGTTCGACAAGACTTCGTAACGACAATAGGACATGCATTAGTGCTTAGTCGATAGACGGACGTATGCACTAACTAATAGCAAATAGAATACGCTTAGTAGCGTAATCGTTGTTGAAGTATGAACTATGCATGTTTATATGTTGATTAAATTGTGGTGAGCTAGATTAGGGACCTTAGCATTTTTATTTCTTTATTTTTATTGCTTTTTAATTAAGTTTTATTTTCTGCACGCCATGTGTTTGATTTTGGGACTAGGTTATGGTAGGATTAGTTTAGGCACTGTAAAATCAGTTTTTAACAAAACACGATTCTCTGTGGGTTCGACCTCGCACTTGCACATCCATTGTATTACAAACGACTCGTGCAATTGGCGAATACAATTAAATTTGTACGATCATCACCCAATTCAATTCTCGATAATCTATGCATAGCCGCATAGTTCCTTCCTTCTTTTTCACAAACAACACCGGTGCTCCCCATGGTGACACACTCGGATGGACAAAACCCCTATCTAATAGCTCCTGAAGCTGTTCCTTTAGTTCCTTTAACTCCGTCGATGCCATACGATATAGTGCCTTGTGAATTGGTTGAGTTCCTGGCACTAAATCAATAATGAAATCAATTTCCCGATTAGGTGGTAATCCTAAATAAACTTCTGAAAAGACATTAGGATAATCATACACTACTGGAACATTCTCCAATTTCAATTCACCCTCCAACTTAGTTGTTACATAAGCCAGATATGCACAATCACCTCTTCTAATACTCCTTCTTGCTTGGATTACGGAGAGGAGTGGCGGAGTAGCTCACACTCGAGACCCGCAATACTTAACTTCTTCAGCACCAGATGGCCGAAAGGATATTTCCTTCCTTCAATAATCAATACTTACACCGTGGTTTGACAACCAATCCATCCCCAAAATAACATCATAGCCCAGCATATCAAAAACTACTAAATTTGCTGGTAATGTTCTTCCATCGATGACAATAGGGCAATTTTTTACCACGTTCCTACATGTTAAAGAGTCACCTATAGGCGTAACTACTGAGATATTTCACCTTAAGGGTTCGATCTTCATACAAGAAAGTTTCGCATATGCAGCAGAGACAAATGAATGTGTCGCTCCTGAATCAAACAACGTACATGCAAGGCTACCAAATAAAGGAATGGTACCTGTTACCACATCAGCATTTTCCTCGTTTTATTCATCATCAACACTCCCTAGAGTAAGAGAGTACACTCGTGCTTGGGTTGGTTGCTTTTGTTGATTACTTCCTCCTTGTGGCTTTTGTGCTCCTACTGCTGAAATTGGGCAATTCCTTTGAAAATGTCCACTTTGACCTCATCGATAGCAGGTTCCAGGTCCTGGGCTACAGTGTCCGAAGTGAGACTTCCCGCATTTTGTACATGAAGGTCTCCGGTTTCCTTGAGTCGTCGGAAACTTCTCTTCACTACTACACCAAAGTTTCCACCCCACTTTGGCTTCTTGATTGGATATGACGCTTTCACTGGTTGCTTCTTTCTAGCAAAAGCAGCCACTGCATCATTGAGGCTCCTTTCAGCTAAAGATGCCACATCCACTAGTCTGGTAAAATCTTTGATTTCGTGGCAGATTACCTTCCCTTTGATTTGAGAGTTAAGGCCATTCTTAAATCGCTCAGCCTTGGATTCTTCATCAGGAACTAGATTTGGAGCAAACCTTGATAGTTCCAGAAATCTAGCAGAGTACTGCTCCACCGTCATTACGCCTTGAACTAGGTTTTGGAACTCAATTGCCTTTAACTATCGTTGAGCTCTCTGGAAAAATCGCTTATTAAATTCTACCTTAAGCATTTCCCATGTGATTATGGGGCCACACCCCTGTTCGTTCGCCCATAGCTGCTTCCTTGCCTTTCACCACTTTTTAGCTTCACCAGTAAACTTTAATCCTGCGTATCTGACTTTTTGATCATCAGTACAACCAAGATTCTCAAATAAATCCTAGATATTAGTAATCCAAGCTTCTGCCACCATTGGCCCTTGCATGCCATCGAATAGTCGGAATTGATAAGTGGCAAAATCTTGATGTGAGCATCCTATAGTTTCTCGCTATTGTGGCATTCGTGCCACTGCTTCACCAAATTGTTGGGTGGTATCAGCCATAAATTGCGCCATAGTTGGATGCACTCCAGCATAAAGTGGAGGAGGAGGAGGTGGTAGATTCTCATTACCACGGTTTTCCTTTGACCATCGCAGGTTACTCAGGTTTCGATGTCTAGGCGGCATGATGTCTGCGTTAATTCAATTTTGTTAATAGTTATACAAACCAAAATCTATAGAACAGGTTGGCTAGAAAAGCCATTTTATTTATAATTTATAGAAAGTACAATTTACATAATTAAGGTTATGCAACAGACTTCCTATATGAAGTTTCTTAGTGCATTAACCTTAACAACTTAAAACTACTTCTTCTTCCTATTCCAAAGTGATTCCTTCTTAGGGGTCCAGTCCGAATCAGAGTCGTCTCCTTCTTTAGATTTACTTTTATTTTCTAATTCAGATTTTTCTTTCTCAAACTTCAATTTATCATGACTAAATTCCACTTCCTCTTTGAGTTCTGATTCTTTCTCTACAAAATTGGAGTCTTCACTCTCCGTAAACTCACTTGCTTTGTCCTGGGCCCTTCTTTCTCTTAATTTTTTGCGGGTTAGAGCAAAAGGTTGCTCATAATCAGGAGAACTTGAACTTTGCGTCATAGTTGGTCCATGCCTCACTGGCCATGCCCGCATGGCTGGTTTTGTTTTGTACACTTGTTTATTAGTCACTCTACTGTTAGCATCGCTTATAGACATCTTCAGTAAATATTAAGATCAAGGTTTTAGGCATAATATATATATTAATACACTACAGCTCTGGTATAGTTTACACAAATTCTAGTCTAGTAGGGCTAACTCTCATGGTCCTCATAGCCAATTGTTCTGATACCAAAATGTAGCGCCTCGACTTTACTTAATGAAAGGCGAAAATGAAAATTTCCAATTGCCACTAAGCACTACTATCTCTTCCTCAATATCATCAGAGATTATGAATCTAGCAGTAAAATATATATATATTTTATACAACCCTCATAGAATGCATCAGTGCTGATAAAACTTTATATCAAACAGATTTTTACATTGTACTTTACAACAAAACACACTAGTCAAAAGTGCCACAGGCGGCACATAAGTAAATACACACCAAGTGTATCTAGTACATGTCTAACTATAAATACACTTCTGATAAGCGCCGAATGTTGCACATTCGATCCCCTTAACTCGCATATTTTAATTCCTTAGTATTGTTATTTGTTTGATTTTGTGTTGTTTTTGTGTTTTTAGGTATTTAATAAAGATGCAAGAAAAACCATTAATTTTGGGTTTAAAGCACAATTTGAGAGGACCTAGAAGATACGATTAAACTTAACCACATCATATATATCTTCTATTATGATTGGTTAAGCTTAATCATATCTTCTAGGTCTTCTCAAATTGTGCTTTAAACCCAAAATTAATGGTTTTTCTTGCATCTTTATTAAATACCTGAAAACACAAAAACAACACAAAATCAAACAAATAACAATACTAAGGAATTAAAATATGCGAGTTAAGGGGATCGAATGTGCAACATTCGGCGCTTATCAGAAGTGTATTTATAGTTAGACATGTACTAGATACACTTGGTGTGTATTTACTTATGTGC
>CM017324.1:8525657-8544194 GCA_006937295.1 Carpinus fangiana
CAACAAGCAAACTAAGGCATCACAAGCTCGAAACAGTGTAAAGTGAACTAGCACAAGACTATGAAGCTTCCAAATAAATTCAATGTGCAATGTCTCTATATCTCAAGATTCACTAGAAGTCCTATCAGAATGAACAACACTGGCATGTTTTTCTTAATCTTTATTTTATTATTAGGCTCTGCAATGTTTAGTTCCCTTAAGCTTTCTAATTGACCCATGTAACGAGTGTTGAGCCAATGACTCCCAAACCAGATGGTTTTAGGGCACTAGGTGTAAAGACACCCCTAAGGACTTACTAACTCAAGTCAAAAAGGCTACAAAACTAAACTAGCCATAATGCTAACCACATCAAAACTCCTCACCTTTTGACATGAACACTCAATGCTTAATGAGGCAAGAGGTATCACAAATTTTTAGGTCAACCAAAATTTTAGGACAACATGAACATGCAATTTTTTTTTTTTCTCAAAAACAAGACAAGTGTGTGTAAATGTGTCTCTCGTACCCCCAAACTTGAATCATACATTGTCCCCAATGTATGTACAAAACTGAAAAATAAAGTTAAGGGTATAGGAGTACCTGAGTGAGTAGATGTGGGTATATCATACCCCCAAACTTGTATCCAAAAACACATGTTCTGAAAAAGAAGTTGATACTCCAACCAAGAAACAATCAAGTGCATACATTGTTGTAAAAGTGATGGGGGAAAGGGAAAAAGTGACATTCTTTTCCGAGTACGTTCGATCGCCCAAGGAGGTGAGATCGTTCTCTTCCTCAGTAGGTTTGGCACTCTGGAGGAAAGTTCTGCAAACGATTGCCCATGGAGGTGCGATCGTTTGCTTCCTCAGAATGTCATTCCCCACTTGAGTGAACCACAAAATTAACAAAGAATGAACAACAATGGATAAAATACCTGGATGGAGATCATGTACCCTGGTGAAGTGAGGAGTCAAGCGCACAGGGTTTGTGCTTGATCCTATGAAGCTGACTCATCTAGTCGAAATATATGGAATCCACCAAATCAACGAAATCCACTTCCTTGATGCGCTCAGTGTTCTCAGACCCTTAAGTTTAAATTTAAAACACCAATCTTTTCTTCTCTTGGACCACAGAGAATGGATTTTACCTATAGACAGGTAATTTTGAATTTTTGTATGTTGAGGTAGATCCCTCTGAGTATTCTCAAACAGTTTCTCATCCGGTAGGGAATCATGAACTGGAGTAAAATGAGGAGAATACTTAGGGAATATTTCTACCTTGGTGGTCTCTTTTAGCTCTTCTAACAGCCCTAATAGTCTATTCTCTTGGCCTCTTGGTAAGTCATAAAAACGAATGACCGGGAGAATGTTATCTATATCTAAAAATGAAATTTTTAGATTACCTGGAATAGGGGTTCAGGGCTCACATGGAGTCTCGGGAATAGGACTTGATGGTGAAGAAGTCGCAGTGCTCACTTCCTTGCCTTTTTCCCAATATAGATCTAGTGGGGCCTCAATTTGCTCTTCCTTTTGCTGTTCCTTCCTCTCTTCCCCATGATTTCGCCCACCTCTCCACTCCTCAGTGTGGTGATAGCTTGCTTTTGACAAGAAGTATGCTCATCCACCAAGTAGTGATCATCAGGATTAGCTACCAGCTGACCTTTAAGCTCTCCGTCCTCTCTATTGGGGTGGTTGATGCCTTCTTCGAGTTGAGCTTCTATCTTGGTGATGGATTCTGCAACGTTGAAATTCTTCTGAGGAAGTGGCTCAGCCTGGTATGGTTCTGGAAGCCAATAGATGGGAGATGGCTCCTCTTCGTAAGTTTCTTCCCTGACAATGGGTTCAAATTGAGAGTTTATTGTCTGAGTCATCTTGGCCTCCAAGGCATTTATCCCGTCCACAAGTTTGGTCACCCTGCTTGCCAGCCTGCTGTTAATCTCACCCATCATTTTTAGCATCCGATCTTCAAAGTTTGAATTATACTGAGGAGGCGGTGCAGCCTGGTATTGCTGCTGTGGAGTTGCTTGATATTGAGAGGAATATGATTGATCATTGAACTGCGAATATGACTGATGGTGCAGTTCATGACCTTGTGGAGCATACTTTCCATGATCTTGAGCTTGCTACGAGAAGTTAGACTGGTTGCTCCATGCCGGGTTATAAGAATCAGAATAAAATTCATTTCCTGGTCTAGAGAATGGCCTGTTCATATGCTCATAAGAATAATTAGAAAATTGTCCCGCAGTAGGACAATTTCTAACATGATGATAAGGACTATTGCAATATGAACATGGTCCATGGGGTGTTGGAATGTTTCCTCACATGAACTAAACTAATAGAAATAAAATAATAAAATAAAAACAAAGACAAAAACTCACAAACGGCCCTTAGGTGCACTGGAATGGAGCTGTAGAAGCTCCTGTCATGAGGGCGAACGATCGCACTGCTTGTTGAGTGCATAACTACAAACGATTGCACATGGGCTGTGATCGATTGCAATTACAGAAGCTTGCACCTACGGAGCTGAACGTGAACTTGAAAAACAATTAGACTACGAAAATTGAAAATGATGAAAAACAAAACAAAAATTAAAGATTAAGCTAAACTTAATCCTTAAAATTTAATAACTAAACCGGGTTCGATCCCCGGCAACGGCATCAAAAATTGATGTAGTGATTTTGTGACAAAAAATATAAATAATAAAATAACTACTCGCAATAGGACGAATATTTGTAGGATACGGCTATAGAGAGGGTGTCGAACCTCAAGGACTGTAGGGGTTTCGTTACTAAATTCAAAAGACTAAATTTAACCTAATTGAACAAAAGAGATTTGATTGTTTTGAGAATTAAAAGTGCATGAAATTAAATGCTAAATTAAGAGTAAATATATGAGAGAGAGAAGTAAGGTACCGATTTCACCACAATCCACACAATAATGATAACCGTATTTAATTCTAGAAACTCAGAATATATATGTTATAAAAGAACAAGAAAATACAATATCAAGGGATAAGGATAATCTATCTTCGGTTGGCACGGATCGTCTACCTAAGCACTAAGATGCGGCACGACCCGTCTTCCCTAGGCATAAACTATAAAATCCCCTAATAAGTTTTCATACAATCAATGGAATAGCATAACCCATCTTCGGTTGACACGGATCGTTTACCTAAATTACACTAAACTAGGGTGTAGTACGACCCGTCTTCCCTAGGCATGGCCTATCTTAATCCTATTAATCATATGTCTATTAAAACCCATTGCATAACCATCAATCTTATAATCACAGAAAATAAGATTGATTTGAGTTCAATATAGGCAAAATAATTTCTAAGACAAGAATAGGATTTTGCAAATATTGATTTAGAATTGAATAACAATTGCATTGAATATTAAGAACAGAAATCTAGAGTTGCAATCTTCACAGTTATGCAATCAACACACATAAATTGAATTAAATAAAATCAATTACAATCACCATTATGCTTGGAAAGGGTTACATCGGTACCCCACAAAGGGGTTTAGCCGCTCATGACTCCGCTAAGCCTCCAAGAAATATTTTCTGTCTAAAACTAAGTATATCTTTTCTTAAAGCTTAGAGGCTTATTTATAGGGAGCCACAAGTCCTAGAAGCCCTAGGAAACTTAGAGAATTCAGATTTCAATCTCCTAGTCAAATTAGGAGTCAATCCATGTACAAATCGGAATAGGATTCGTCCAGATTTGCTTCCTTCTATTGTGAGACGATTTTGGCATAGTGGGAGTCTGATTTAGGAAAATCCTGTTTAAGCATGAATTGTATAATTTTAAATTAGCTTTCCAATGCCGCTAAAATCACCTTAATCTGATAATTGAGCTGAAAGTTATGACCAAAATACGGAGACATTCAAAATCTAAAATTCTATCCGATCCAATTTTGACTCTAAGTGGAGAAATTTCGATTTTATCCTTTCCTTGATTTAATTAAACTTAACCACATCATATATATAACTTCCAAAAGATAGACATAATATTTTACAAGAAACTGAGGTGCCAAAACCCTATCCATAATATCCTAAACAGGCATATGGATCATCTTCGCATTCCTCAGCATCTGCATCAATATCTATGTAAATGTGGTATAGTTGATGGTTACCACATTTACATAGGTGGATTAATGAGTACACAGTCTCAATAGGTATAAAAATTATTGACATTGGCAATATGAGCCATCTTTTCAATAATATTTCTAACATAGTGATTACGATAACAGCTACGCTAAGTTTTCCAAAAAGGAACATTTTTATATAATCCGTAGCTAATAAAATAAGTATCATAGAGTTGTTTGTGATAAAATCTATTTATCTTTTCTTAACAACTTTATCTTTATACATAAACGCATTTTACTTATATCTCATAAAATGAATATGCATATAAATACAAAGAAGTAAAATAAATAAATCATAAAACATATAAATCACACTATTTAATGTACGCAATGCAATCTCTAGCCTCTTCGGCTTTCTAAAGGACTTGAACCTTTCGTTTACGGTTATCAGGAGACACCTTCGGCTCCTTGGTTAGTACCAGGCTTCTTATTTTAACCTGTAAGGCTCCTTCAGCTTGCACCATTAATATAAGAACACCTCAACATTTTACATTCAACTTTACGAAGATAAAATGCTTCTTATTTAACCTGAAAGGCTCCTTCGGCTCCCACCGTTAATATAGGAAAATATTCTTGCTTCATATTTATTTTATCTCTTATTCTCAATGTTCAACAGTATGCAATAACATGTCTATTAAAATCATTATTTTGTTCTCATAATCATCTAATTTCTCAACTCATTTCAATATATAAAAATAATTGAAAGCATATATTCATGTTATTCATAAAATATTTAGGCTCATGTAATAATCACATTTCAAAAGCATTATAAAATAGTATCAATCTCAGTAAGCAGTTGTATTCACTAAAATAATACCATGCTCAATAAGTAATTATATTAACTTGTCACCGTAGACCGTTATGTTGGATTCCCATTCTAATCCTTGATTGTAAATTCACTCCATTAAGTGCGCTCGTGCGCGATCATTTATTAGTCTAAAATTATAATTAAAAGGCTAAAATAACGACCTCTTAATCTCTTCCTATGCTCTATCCAAAATCGGGCAGTATAAAGACATCTATCTAAAATATTGTGATGTCATTTGGGTATCATAACGACTATGTAGTGTTACCACATATTTTTATATAGGCATTACTACGATATTAATATAATATTTATCTAAAATGTCTAACATTACTTGGGCATTACAACGGCGCTATTGTAAAATACCTAATAAAATTTAGGTAGCACAATGACGCATTTGTAATATTTAAAAGGATGATAGAATATAATATCCGTCCCGAAATATTCACTCACACTTTCCCACGTAATTTAGGCATTATAACGGCATAATTTAAATTCTAGTGACTATAATTGACATAATCTAAGGATAAAAGAATTATACCTAACACTTCCACTTTAAGTAGCTCCAAAGCTTATTAATAAAAATATATGTTTCTTACTAATTTTTTCTTTTCTCTCTTTTTCTTTCTACTCTATCTTTTTTTTTTTTTTTCTTTCCTCACTGTACAAGAGGGAGAGAGAGAGCTACTCGTGAAACTGCACTGCTGCTGGGTCCTATTTATAGGCATGGTCTTGGGACAAGGCTGGTATATTCTATAAAGTATGATTAGTGTGAAACAAAAATTTTAAACTTCCGTTATTCAGCACCGAACGGCAAGCTAATTGAATTACTGCAGTGGTCCAGTGGAGAGAAAAGTCTGCAGCTTTAACATGTATATATCTCCTGCCACCTACTGCATATAAATATATATATTATTTAAAGAAAATGGATCCCTTGAAGGTTCCACGCCCAGCTACCAACATTATAAGTAATATTATATTATATATATATATCTCTAATGAACATTGAATGTTCTACATACAGCCCAATCCATATATTATTTATATATATCTATATATTATTTATATATTATATATATTATCATATTAAACCAATCAAACAATTATCTAATACACTAATATTCCATTACTACTAACACTTGGGCATTTAATTAGGTAAATCTTAAATGCCAAATAATTCATAATTTAGACATCAAATATATTTTCCCAATATATTTTATTTAACTTGACACTGAAATTTTCACTAAAGCATTCTTAGTAATCCTATTAAAATCCTTGGGTGTTACAACAGGTCCTTGCACCCAAACCATGGTTGAAATGGTGAAAAAGGGCAAAATAAGTGAAGTATGTTCCTTGCCATTGCGCTCGAGCGCACAAGGAGCGATCTAGCGCATTGCGCTTGAGCGCACAAGGAGCGATCGAGCGCACTGCGCTCGATCCCAAGGCCTACGATCGAGTGCATGCCTTGTCAGCCCGCTTATCACGTGGTTGCCCTAGCCGGCCCTAGCCTCCATCGATTTCTCCTTGCGCCGTGGAGTTTTCTGAGGCAGTTGCAAGCAATCGAGCACAGACTCTACGATCAATCGCATATATCCCTGCGCTCGAGCGCACTGCCTACGATCGAGCGCACGTCTCTAACTTGGCAGCACCTTAGTTTTCTATAAATGGGACCCTTATGTAAATTTTAAAAATGTTATGTTTTTTGAGTGCTTTCTTCTTGTAGAGACCACTGTTTGGCTCTGCACACTTGTTCTAAAACGTTAACCATTTCCCTTTCATTTTATTTAATGCTTACTTGCACTTATATTTTGTCTTTCTTTTATATGGGAGGCTAATCTTTAACTAAGGTTGAAGATGAAGCCTCCCCTCTAATTTATGCACATTTACATTACACTCATTTAATTCCGTCTTTACTTTATGCTTAGTCGTTTCAATATGATTTAAGTGACAATTTCATTTGATAGTCATTTTTGTTACATCTATGTCCAACGTCATTGCATTCCAATCCAGAGGTATGATGGATGGTTGGAATGAGACGAGGCATCCACTGTGATCAATGATACAGTGGATGACTCGAGCTCAAACTACCATCCATCATGACTCTGTATAGGGTAAACATTTTGAACAGTTCGACTAGCTTCACTACGACTATAGGTTAAGCAAAGTGTTAACTCGATAGGCAGAATAATGGTTGTAGTGTTTAACGTGTATATGTTAGTGGTTAAGGTGGAGTCTTTAACTTTAGTTACCTTTCAATCAAGAAAAATCCAATTGAACTCTAGCTATACCAATTAAAAGCAAATATAACATGTGTATCACAAGTATTAATAAGTTTAATAAACCTCACCAGCTGTACGTAAGAATCTCACGACTAAGCTTTTATAAAGGTGAAGAGAGATGTATGGTTAACGGGCACTATATTCATAGCATCTTTCTTTTCTTTACATTTTTGCTTACAAATCAATTTTCTGTTCTTTTTAATTACTATTATTACTATTATAATTAATAATATAGGCCAGGGTCTCTTTCCTTTTTCGTTTCTGTACGTATACTATTTAAATAAGAGCTAAATTTGGAGCTAGAGAAAAAAAAAAAAAAAATCAATTTATCAAAGAGAGCAATTTTTCAAAGGAATATTTAAACATCAAATTCCCTATGATTTTATAAGGAGTTAAACATCAAATTCCCTCTTCAGCAAACTTCACAACTAAAAGGTTATCATCCCCTAAATTAATATCTAATCAATTTGAAAAAAAAAATAATAATAATTTAAATCAAGATAATATATATCTATGCATACCGGGGATGGAGAGAGACCGGCCCTGAGAGGAGAGTGAGTCTAAGGTGGAGATGGAGGAGTTTGCCGGAGGGATTGGTCGGGGGTGGGTGTTCGCTGGAGCAGGGGAGACGACTGGAGAGAGCTGCGCGGGATGGCTGGTGGGGGAAAAAAAAAAAAAAAAGATAGGGAAAAGGCTGAGTGGGAGGATGGGAAAATGGGAGAAGGGAGACAACTGAGTTGTGGGATGAGGGGAAAACGGGGGAGAGGGAAGATTCCGGCTTCGGAGTGTGGAGAGCTGGCACGAGAGAGGGGGGAAAAAGAAATCGGGGGAGGAAAAATGGGAGGAAGAGGAAGAAAGAGGATGGGGGGTGCGGGCCAGCTGTGGACCACGCATCACTCCCCCATTCCTAATGTGGCATTCAAAGCCACATTAGGATATCCTAACGTGTGGCAACGTGCCACATTAGCAAATGCTGACGTGGCACTTTGCCACATCACTAAATTGTGGGAAAAAAAATAATTAAATATGCATGAGTAGCTACATGCATTCCTTTACCCACACGTAACTTATGCATGGGCTGCATGCAGGGACGGATCTACTCAAACACAATGAAACAAGAAACCCTAATTAATTACATACCAAACCCTAATGAAGTAAACCATAATAAATTAAGTAAACCCTAATTAATTATCTAACCTAATGAATTATGTTATACTAATTAATTAACTATCATAATTAATGATATAACCTAATAATTAATTAACATAACCTAATTAACCATAAATAACCGTATTAATTATGTTAATCTAATTAATTAACAATCCTAATTATATATGTTACTACTTATGTTCTACGTAATTATCTGTCATTAGCCAAACTAATTAAGGAATTATGTTATCCTGATTAATTATTTAACCCAATTAATTAATTAACATAACCTAATTAACCTTACTAATTATGTTAACGTAATTAATTAACTATCCTAATTATGTTACTAATTATGTTACACGTAATTAATTAATTAGTTAACCTAATTAAGTAAGTATGTTAACCCAATTAATTCAGTAACCTAAATAACCAATCAACTTAATTAATTAGGTTAATAGAAATAATATATCAATTAGAAATTAGAGGAAAAAAAAAAAAAAAAAAACCCATTTCCTAACGTGCCATGTAATACACGTTAGGATATCCTAACGAGTCTTATGTGGCACATTAGGAAAATGGTAACGTGGCAACATTGCCACGTGGGTAAATTTTTTTTTTTTTTTTTAATTTCCAATTATAATATAACCTAATTAATTAATTAACACAACCTAATTAACCTTACTAATTATGTTAACCTAATTAATTAACTATCCTAATTATATTATACTTAATTAATTAATTAGTTAACCTAATTAAGTATGTATGTTAACCCAATTAATTCAGTAACCTAATTAACCAATCAACTTAATTAATTAGGTTAATACAAATAATATATCAATTAAAATTAGAAGAAAAAAAAAAACCTCATTTCTAACGTGCCACGTATGACACGTGAGGAAATCCTAACGTGTAATATGTTGCACGTTAGTATTTTTTAATGTGGTAAAGACAACACGTTAGTAAATTTTTTTTTTTCTTTTTTAGTTCTCTTCACAATAAAGTTTACTAGAATAATTAGGTTAATTAATTAGATATATATATAGTTAGGTGACTTTAAGTAGGTTCATTACTTAGGCTACTATACTAATGGTAGTTTAAGTAAGTTAATTAATTATATTAATTAGGTGGTGATTGCACCCCAACTGGATGAATTGAACTACCCAATAACAATGAATACTTTCAAATCTGAGACACCTATGATGAACATACATGGATTCAACAATCATCAAGCACCCCAAAACCCGTTTCACGGTGACTCACATGGGTTTTGCTCCTGGCCCCCACCATGCATGCCTATACTAATTATGTACCTATAGATAATATAAACACCACTACATTTTTGAAAAAAAAAAATAATAATAAGCAATTCATTTGACTATATAATAATTTATATATTATTTAATATTCATAATAATATATATTTCATATTTACCATATATGTATTGGGCTACATACATATATATATATAGTAAGATTAGTATATACATATATACATATAACCTAATTAGGTTAATACAAATAATATATCAATTAAAAATTAGAAAAAAAAAAGAACCCCATTTCTAATGTGCCACGTATGACACGTTAGGAAATCCTAACGTGTTTCTCATGCCACGTTAGGATTTCCTAACGTGTAATATGTTGCACGTTAGTATTTTTTAACGTGGTAAAGACACCACGTTAGTAAATTTTATTATTTTTTTTCTTTTTTAGTTCTCTTAACAATAAAGTTTATTAGTAGAATTAGGTTAATTAATTAGATATATATAGTTAGGTGACTTTAAGTAGGTTCATTACTTAGGCTACTACACTAATGGTAGTTTAAGTAAGTTAATTAATTATATTAATTAGGTGGTGATTGCACCCCAACTAGATGAATTGAACTACCCAATAACAATGAATACTTTCAAATCTGAACCACCTATGATGAACATACACGGATTCAACAATCATCAAGCACCCCAAAACCCGTTTCACGGTGACCCACATGGGTTTTGCTCCTGGCCCCCACCATGCATGCCTATACTAATTATGTACCTATAGATAATATAAACACCACTACATTTTTGAAAAAAAAAAATAATAATAAGCAATTCATTTGACTATATAATAATTTATATATTATTTAATATTCATAATAATATATATTTCATATTTACCATATATGTATTGGGCTACATACATATATATATAGTAAGATTAGTATATACATATATACATATAACCTAATTAGGTTAATACAAATAATTATTTAAAAAAAAAAGGGAAAAACCATTTCCTAACTTGCAAAGTGTAACACGTTAGAAAATACTAACTTGTGTTATTTCGCAAGTTGGTATTTGGAAAAAATTTCGTAACTTGTTAAAACTTACACGTTAGTAAAAAACTTTTTATTTTTTTATTTTTTTAAAAATTTCCTATTTCTAACGTGGCATTAACTACACGTTGCGAATGGGCAACGTGTGAATAATGCCACGTTAGAAATTAGTAACGTGCTAAACACTACACGTTAGAATATTATTATTATTTTTTTTTAATTTTCAAAGCCCATTACTAACGTGTTAAAAATTAACACGTTAGTAAATTGTGACGTGGTAAAAAAAAGTGAACAGTAGACACGTTAGTAAATGGCGTGTTTTTTGTAGTGTGTCTTTGTTGAATTTTTTTTTTTTTTAATCAATTGTTAACTGTGAAAGTGCTGAAAATGATCAAGTTAAGGTTCTAATTCAATTGGTTTTCTGGAATTTATTCAGGCATAACTGATATGTATGTCCATGTAGCTGTTGACAATGAAGCAACAAAGAACTTAAATATGAAAAGTGGTTTTGTATATGAAAAGTGGAATTTATTCAGTTTTTTTTTTTTAATTATTATTTTCTCATTGCTAACGTGTTAGTTTTTGACACATTACCAAAATGGTAACGTGTCAATTTTTGAGTAACGTGTCAAAAATTGACACGTTAGTAATGGGAAAATAAATGTTTTTTTAATTATTATTTTCCCATTACTAACGTGTCAATTTTTGACTCGTTAATAAAATGGTAACATATCAATTTTTGATACATTAGTAATGGGAAAATATTTTGTAACGTAGCATTTCTCCCCACGTCACCCCAGGGGTAACATGGTAATTGTGCCACGTTACCCTAAGGGTAACGTGTGTTGTTTTCCCACACGTTAGCAAATGGTAACATGGCACATGTTTAACACATTAGTAAATTACCATTTCTAACGAACACATTACTAACGTGTGAAAAACGTTAGAAACAGCACGTTAGGCCCATTACTAATGTGTCAAAGGGCTTAAAACGTTAGTAATGAGCCGTTACTAAAAAACAGGTTTTTTGTAGTCGAGGAGAAAAGAAAGAAAAAAGATTTGAGTGATGTTGTCGTCAAGTGGGAGAGAGAAAAAAAAAATAAATTGGTAAATTGGTGTGTCGGCCAAGTTGTGGAGAAAGTGAAATAAATAAATAAATGTGAGTGGAAGAAAATGGAAGGAGAGAGATCACATGCGAAGACAAAAATAATATGAAAGTTTTTGTATTGAATTTGAAAAGAAAAAAAAAATTGCTTAAATGATGACAAAGACGTGTTGTCAACTATATACAATAGGTTATGACTTAAACTAATATGTACAATATCAATTAAAGACTATTATATGAGTATCACCAAGAAGAACATATATTCTGGAGACAAGCAACTTCTAGAAGAGGAGATTAATAAAATTTTTAATTTATTTGATATATTGTAATATTACGCAAAACTAAGAAAATAAATATCCAAAATCAAACCCAAAAGCTCAAGATTAAGAGGAAAAAATCCAAAAAAACACAAATCAATACCTAAAAAAAAGCTTAAGACTAATCAAGAAGATTATGAGAAAAATATAGAAAAAAAAAAAACCCATAAATCAATAGACAAAAGCTGAAGATTAACCTGAAAAATAAATTTAAAAAATAATACCCAAAAGCTCAAGAGATTAATATACCAAAAAAAAAAAAACCCTCAAGATTCAGAAGATTAAGAGAAAAATGAACCAAAATCTCAATTGATGAATTCTTATTGGTGTGCAAAAAAGCTGAAAATTAACCCGAAAAACAAATCTCAAAAACCAATACCCAAAAGCTCAAGAGATTCAAGAGAAAAATTTACAAAAAAAAAAAAAAAAAAAAAAACCCCCAAGATTTAGAAAATTAAGAGAAAAATTAACCAAAATCTCAATTGATGAATCCTTACCTTACTGGTGTGCGTAAAAGTTGAAAATTAGCCCGAAAAACAAATCCAAAAAACCAATACCCAAAAGCTCAAGAGATTCCCAAAAAAAAAAAAACCCTAAAATTCAATACCAAAAAAACCTCAAGATTCAGAAGATTAAGAGCCAAAATCTCAATTGATGAATCCTTACCGGTGTGCGTAAAAACTAAAAATTAACTTGAAAAACAAATCCCAAAAACCAATACCCAAATGCTCAAGAGATTCAAGAGAAAAATATACAAAACAAAAAACAAAAAAAAAAAATACCAAAAAAAACCTCAAGATTCATAAGACTAAAAGAAAAATGAACCGAAATCTCAATTGATGAATCCTTACCGGTGTGCGTAAAAGTTGAAAACTAACTTGAAAAACAAATCCCAAAAACCAATACCCAAAAGCTCAAGTGATTCAAGAGAAAAATATACTTAAAAAAAAAAAAACCCAAAATCAATACCAATAAAATATCAAGATCCAAAAGATTTAAGAGAAAAATGAACCAACAAAAAAACCTCAAAAGATCCAGATGATTAAGAGAAAAATGAAAAAAAAAAATAATACCAAAAAAATCTCAACAGTCAGAAGATTAAGAGAAAAATGAATATAGGATACATAATACAGGGAACCAATGCATGTGTTGTCCCTACTAGAGTACTAGTAATACATATATATATATATGTTAATTAAGGTTTCTTTTAGAGAGGAGTAGCAGTTAACATGGTACGTCACCTATCAATTAAAAAAAAAAAAAAAACTTATTTTTTTACAACTTAACCAGTTATATATTGCACTTCCAAGGCTCCACCTCCAAGCTATAACTACCCATCTTCAAGCCTCCTCTATCTATATCTCCTAGAAACTTCCCTCCTTATGGAAGAGACTTTGTTACAAAACAAACAATGGCAGGTTCTACAATGGAAGGCTTGCCGCAGACTTCACTGGTTCATCGTTCTCAAACTCTCCAATTCTTTTTTTTAATTCTTTTTATAACTTAGGTATCCCGGCAAACCACCCTTTCTACATGGGTCGGATAAAAACTTGGGGAACCAGACTAAGAATAAAAACTTGGGGAGTTGTATAAAGCCTAATTTTTATCTGACCCATGTAGGGGCCTCAGCCTCTTCTACAATTGATGTAAAATAATCTCAACAATCTCTCATACATCGGGCCTTGGATTGGAGTAGAGACAACCCATTTCTCCCATAGACTGTTGGGCCAAGACTTGTTGGTTGAACTTGGACTCTAACATTAGTGTTGGGTGGTCTTGGGATCTCTCAACCCCAAAAGCTAGCTCAAAGTGTGAGGTTTTCTCTCACACTTATAAACTAACTACCAACCCTCCACAACTGATGTGGGTAAATAATTTCTTAGTGAAACACCTACGAGTGAAAGCTTGAGCTTTACCCAATTTGTATGGAAGGGCTCTTTGCCTTGGTGTTTCAAGAAACTAGTCTAGGCGAAGCCCTGAATACTCGAATATAAATAAATAAAAAAAAAATTAAAAAGAAAGAGAAAACTTAGAATTTGGGAGTTTGAGGAAGATGAACCAGCGTAGTCAGAGGCAATCTTTCCATTGCAGAACCTCCGGCCGGTTGGTTGTTTAGTCGTAAAGTATCTTCCATAAGGAGGGAAGTTTGATTTGATAAGGGTGAAGAGTTGGTTATTGTTACCGACACATAGCCAAAGTCCCCACAGAAGAACATTGTAGGAGCATTCTGCCCATCAGCCACAAATAATCATTTTGCTTTATAATAATGTGATGTTTTGGGTTAGTTTTGGTTAAGTTATATCTTTTAGCCAATTATGTTTTTTTGGGTCAATGAACATGGCAATCAGTTGTCCATTGTCCCACTTTTTTCTTCTTAAGATTGGTATTATCTCTGTGATGGCAAATGTTGTAAAAATTTTAATTACTCACAAGTGCATGAATCGTTTACAATATAGGGATGCAAGTGCGACATTGATCCCACAGGGAGAGAAGACGTGGAAAGAGAGAACCGAGAACAAATATATATATGTGTGTGTGTGTGTTAAAATGCTATTGTACAATTTGGTAAATATTAATTCCTCAATATAATTTGATTTTATTTATTTGTTTTCTTATTTGATTTGAACATTAATAATAGTTGATCTTTTAAGAAATTTATATATTGTATATATTTAAACCTATGGCTATGTACTGATTGGTACAATAAATTATGAAAAGGACACTTGTCGCAATTATAGACTACCTCTAAAGAGTGATTTAGCTATTATATATATATATATATATGATAGTCATTAAATTTGACCGTCAATTCTTAATAAACACTTAATTACGATCGTTATATTAAAAATATTATCAACGATTATTTAAGAGAAAAACACACTTTACACCCTCAAAATTTTTCCCAATTTTTAATTTGATCTATAATGTTTAAAAATTGGCAATGTACCCCATCAAGGTATCAAATTCCCAGTGCGACCCCCATCCGTTAGCAATTTTCATCTAATTTGACGAAAAATTGCTCACATCCAGAGCATGTGCATTTTTTTGTCTAAACTTTTCAAAATTGCCCATATTTTTTTTGAAGGATTTAAAAAATGTCCCTAATTAAATAAACAAATATTAGATTAAAAAAAAAATTTGGGGTGGCAAAATGGGCCAAATGGGAGTGGCCGAGCCACCCTCAAATGGCCATAGGAGGTGGCTTAGCCACCCTCAAACGGCCCAAGGTGTTGGCTATGGCCACCCCCAATTTTTTTGCTTTTTTTTTCAAAAATATAGGGACAATTAGGTCTTTTCAATAATTTTCGTAAGAGAAAACATAAATTATTGACTGATGAGTCACATTGCGAATTTTTGATACTTTGTTAGAGTACATTGCTAATTTTTTAACATTTAAGGCCAAATTGTAAATCGGGTGAAATTTTGGGGGGGTAAAGTATATTTTTTCCATTACTTAATTATAACTATTAGATCGTAATTTTTAGTAACGATATGTTAGATCAAACTTAATTTGATCTCACAATTGGCTTTACTAATAGTCCAGTAAATCCGACCATTGGATTTACGTTAGAAGCATTCTATGGTTAAGATAAACCACTAGATCGAATGATCATTTTCGTCCAAAAATGAACTGTCATGACCTGATCATTGCAAGCTAAGTTCCAGGTGCGTCATCAAAGCTCACTGCAGCTCATTGTTACGCACGGGCTTTGTCCACCCAAGCATTGCTTTAAAGCAAATGCTTAATGTGTGTTGGACCTTATAAATGTTAGGGATAATTACCTTTTTCCTCTATCAACTACAACATCTAAGCATCTTCCCCCCATGAACTACCAATTGTGACACCTGACCCCATAAACTACTATTTTGTGCCCAAAATAGTAGCTAACTCAGACGGTCTACCCATCCTTTTGCCCCCATAAACTACAATTTATTGTCACTTTGACTCATGAACTACAACGCATTGTCATTTTAACCATCTGAGTTAACGCTTTTGACTGACGGAATGGGTCTTTGACTAATAAAATTGGGGTTTTGGCCTTTTTGGGCACAAAATGGCAATTCATGGAGGTTAGGTGTCATAGTTAGTAGTTCATGATGGTAAAGTAAAGGTGTCATAGTTGGTAGTTCATAGAGAGAAAAGGTAATTACTCCTAAATGTTAACTTGACTTTCTATATTTTCAATGTGAAATTCTCTTCTTTGAAGGCTCTTTAATAGCTTTAATGAACAAGTGGGGATAATACAAGTCCTCTCTCTAGGTTTCTCTGAGCTTTTCTGAGAAGGCTAAAGGTGAGGTTTGGGTAAACGATTGCAGGAGAAGATGAACAGTTTACAAGTACCACGCTCTCAGAAGGGGAACAACTGGGAATTGATGTGGCGGATTGCGAGATTGCTGAAGCAAAAAAACAGAGTAATAGTTGTCTGATTGGAAAATTTTGGGCTGGAAAACGAGTGAACAATGAAGGTTTTATCACTGTATTCAAGAGGATCTAGTGAACAGAAGGAGACGTTTTTTTCAAGGAGATTCAACCCAATGTGTGGATGTTTGAATTTAGTCTAGAGACAAACAAGCTAAAGGTTTTGGAGGGCCGTCCATGGTCTTATGATCGATTCATCCTCGCCCTGTCAAATTTTGATGGCAGCATTCCATTCTCCCAATGGAACTTTACGACTTCACCCTTTTGGATCCAGGTTCATGATCTACCGCTGATCTGTATAATGAAGGCGATTGGTAGCAAGATTGGTCAATCACTGGGAGTTTTGGAGGCCATGGACATCGTAAGGGAAGGAGTAGAGTGGAAAACTGTGATGCGTATACGAGTAATCATTGATATTCAAAAACCATTGGAAAGGGGGAGGTCTCTAACTATAGCAGGGAAGGCACATTGGGTCAGTTTCAAATACAAAAATTTACCCGTCTTTTGCTTTAACTTTGGAAGAATTGCACATGGGAAAAATGGATGCCAAGGTCGTCTACGTACAGACCAGAAGAAGGAGTGGGGAGTTTGGCTAAGGGCGGATAAATTCATACGGCAGGGACTGAGTAGGGGTACTGGGCGGCAGCTGACTGGATATTCCCAAAGGCACTACTCCGGTAACTCGTCCACGGGCGAAAAGGTTTAGACCGAGAAGGAAGGTTTCGTGACTGGGGGAAACCCTACTCCAAATCATCACCTAAATGAGGTAAGTGCAAACAATAGCATGAATATTGTGAATGCCTTGCCGAAAACAGCTGTGGGTGTAGTTATTGCAGGAAATAATGGGGAAATATCTTCTACGGGATTGGAGGGATTTCCAGAAGTCTCACAAGGCAAAGAACATAAGGGCTATGGAAGTGGAATGACGGCGCTTAGTGATAATAATGAGGAATCGGGTCAAACCTACTAGGCCCAACAGGGAGCCGATGGGCAAGGTTTACGCCCAATCATAAGTGAGAGCCCAAGTGGAGACATACTGGCCTAGGGTGGCAAAGAGGCGAGATTCTATTTTGGTCTGAAATTATCTGAAGCCGTGAGTCAAAAAGAAACCTCAAAGGCCCAGACTGCATCAGCTGCGAACCCGAGTGGTATTAAGCTGGTCCAAAAAGAAAAAGGTGTAACGCCCCGATATTTAAACTAGCAACTATCGAAGTCATTACGCTGCAACTTTAGAAATATAATTTTACAGCGGAATATGTATATAATTTTTTTCTTTTTCTATGGCCTATGAATAGTTTGCACAACACAATTGAGCTGACTGAAATACCTCAAGGTGATATATTATTTGATGAAAATAGAAATATGGTTTCATTACAACATATATACACACTAGGTGTACCAAATATAAGGCACAGATGGCACCAAATTAATATAGTAATACTTTTCAAGTGTGCACACATCACATTATCTAATAAAAGCGATTAACATAAATGAGACTGGCTTCACAGGGTAAACATCAATCTCGTAGCAGATAATCTATCAACCATAAAAACCAACAAAAAGACTATCGTCCTCACTCTCTATTCCTGCATCAAGGTCTATGTAAATATGGCGTCATCATATTTACATAGACAAACAAGTGAGTAATCTATTTTTCTAGAAATAAAGACTAAAAGCCTAGTTTGAGACAAAGTAAGATTAAGGAATAAAATATATAATGATGCATGAGATGCGAATGCAGCGTAGTGACATATTAGTTTGTGTTTTATGATAATCTTTCTTCAGACCTCTCGTCATGAGCTCTCAGCCCGTTCACGTCCGTTATGTCCCTCACACTTTAGAGTTTTACCTGTTTGGTACTGGCGACTACACCGCCCCAGCTTAATTATATATTAGGCCTGTTGGACGGTTATATACCCCCATCCACTGAGATACCGACAGTTCCTCGCGGCAATCCACCCAGCTTGTTCTTAAGGTGGCTATCTTATCAGCCCATATTATTAGACACATTATGCAACA
>CM017324.1:8545419-8558072 GCA_006937295.1 Carpinus fangiana
AAATCAATTTTTGATTTCACCAAACACTAACATAAATAATTTATTCACTAAATTGTGTTTAATCATGCCCATAAACATACTTATGAAACTAAATTTGATAATTAAAGTGACACTCAAAAACGGTCAACAATCAATGCAATATCTATCCTTAACACCAAATAATTATTTAATACCGTTAATTCATATATCATTATCCTTTTAATCTATTTAATATTATTTCAATAAGAGTTTTAAAAATCTAGGTCATTACAAAAGGTACAGCTTATTTTAATGAAATAGTGCCGGAGCCAGGGGTAAAAGTGGTAGGCAAAACAGCGAACAGTTCTAATAACACAGAGCTGGAAAGGGGGAACAAAATTGAAGGAAAAGTGGGCGAACGGAACTATCAGGAACAAAATAAAAATTTTCCCAAGATATGGCAGCGAGTAGTGCGAAGTGGAGAGGGGGGAGGGGGAATACTTATCAAAAGGCTCAACTCATGCTTTGTTGGGAAAAAGGAAAGGAGGAAAAGAAGATCTAAATGGTGATGATCAAAGGCACCTAAAAATACGGAAGTGGGAAGATTACTTAGAAGAGGAGACTGACAATGAAGAGGAGACGGCGGAGGCTGCAATGCAGTCCCGCTAAAAACCATGAATCTTATTAGTTGGAACTGCCGGGGGCTTGGGAACCTCCGGACAATTCAAGACCTTTATCATCTGGTAAATGAAAAGAGACCCAACTTTTTGTTTCTCATGGAAACAAAAAGCAATAAAATAAAGATGGAAGTAATCCGGAGCTAACTTGGCTATGCTGGTCTGTTTGTAGTGGACCCGGTGGGAAAGAGTGGCGGACTAGCTTTATTGTGGAGAGAAGTGGAAGAAATAGAAATTCAGAATTACTCTCGGCGCCATATTAATGCAATTGTGACCAACACGACCACTAGGGTACAATGGAAACTAACCGGTTTTTACGGCCATCCAGAATGGAATAAACGAAAGGAATCATGGGATTTGTTACAGCATTTACAGTCCTATTCTCCCATAGCCTGGTTGTGCATAGGCAATTTTAACGAGATTGTTAAACAAAGTGAAAAATGGGGCGCTAATCCAAGAAGAGAAGGGCAAATGGAACTATTCCGGTCTGCTTTAGAAAACTGCCATCTCAGCGACCTTGGTTATATGGGACCAAGGTTTACATGGACCAACTGTCAACCAGACGGAAATTTTATAAAAGTCAGACTTGACAGAGTAGTGGCAAATGCTCAATGGTGCCAGTTGTTCACAGGGGCCAGTGTTCAGGTATTAGCGGCGCGTTTCTCATACCACAAACCGCTTCTGTTAGTTTTGGACACAAATTTGCAGGAAAATGGCAAGAGCAAAAGAGGTTTTAAATTTGAAATGAGTTGGATGTTAGAGGAGGATTATCAACAAATAATTGAGGAAGCTTGGAATGCAGCTCCAAATGATAATGCATGATTAAAGCTATCAAAGTGTAGAACATGCCTCCTAAGATGGAGCAAGGGAAAATTTGGCAATAATGATATCCTCATTAAACAAAAAACTAAAGAGTTGGAAGTGCTTCAACAACATGAAGGTCCCGACAATTGTGCAGAAATTAAAAATTTAAACGGGGAAATTGAGCTGTTATTGGAAAGGGAGAACCTGTGGTGGAAGCAACGGGCTAAGCAGAATTGGTACAAGCATGGAGATCGCAATACCCAATATTTCCACGCTTGGGCAAATCAACGCAGGAGAACAAACAGAATTCAGAAGTTCCGCGACACAAATGGGCGGGAATGGAAGCATCCAAATGAGGTCCCTCAAGTTTTCTTAAAGTATTATCAGGATTTATTTAATTCGGGGGGTGCACTAGAAATTGAGGCGTGGATGGTTTGGAAAGTCGTGTAACTATAAAGATGAATCAGGCCTTGTGTCGTAAATTTACTGAATTAGAAGTTGATAATGCTTTAAAGCAGATGCAGCCCATGAAGTCTCCTGGACCCGACAGATTCAGTGTTGGTTTTTTCCAACGGTCATGGACCACTGTGAGGGGTGAGGTATGTAAAACTGTGCTTGATTTTTTAAATAATGAAATTTTTGATAGTTCTTTAAATGATACAAATATTGTCTTAATTCCTAAACTAAAAAGTCCGGTCAGTGTTACTGATTTCTAGCCAATTAGTCTGTGCAATGTCTTGTATAAGATTATTGCAAAAGTCTTGACAAACAGAATGAAAACTGTTTTACCTTATATTATATCTCATAACCAGAGTGCTTTCATACCTGGTCGATATATCACTGACAACATCATTGTAGCGTATGAAGCTTTTTACACTATGGCAAACCGTTTGAAGGGGAAATAGGGGTTTATGGCATTAAAACTTGATATGAGTAAGGCATACGATCGGGTGGAGTGGAACTTTTTGGAGGAAATCATGCGAAAAATCGGCTTTGCAGATCAGTGGGTGCATTTGATTATGACATGTGTCCGCACGGTAACATATGCGGTGCTCATTAATGGACAACCGCACGGGCAGCTTCACCCTTCACGTGGCATAAGACAAGGTGACCCTCTATCTTCATACTTATTTTTGATTTGTGCTGAGGGACTTAGTCATTTGTTGAAAAAAGTAGAATTAGAGCGTTCTATAACTGGTTTAGCTATTGCAAGAGGAAGACCTAGGATTAACCATCTTTTCTTTGCCGATGATAGTGTCCTCTTCTGTAAAGCTAGCCCCCAAGTGTGGGGAAACATTCAATCAATCTGGAATTATATGAAAGTGCCTCAGGACAAAAGTTAAACAGGGATAAGACATCACTATTGTTTAGTAAGAACACGCCGCAAACAGTCAAAGACCATCTTACTGGTGAGGTGGGAGTGACCCCAACAATTTGCTTTGAAAAGTATTTGGGTTTACCATCTATGGTGGGCAAGTCCCGAATGACATCCTTTGCTAGCATTAAGGGGCGTATATGGGACAAAATTAACGGGTGGAAAGAAGTGCTATTGAAGGCAGTACTACAAGCAATACCCACATATACCATGAATGTGTTCAAACTGCCTAAATCATTGTGCCAAGGGATCAACTCTTTGTTCTCAAAATTGTGGTGGGGCCATCAAAACGAAGATTCCAAAATTGTGTGGATGCGATGGAGTAAGATGGGTTTGGCCAAACAAAAAGGAGGATTGGGGTATCGTGACTTGGAGCTTTTCAACAAGGCTTTGTTAGCTAAACAAGGATGGAGAATAATGCAAAATGCAGGGAGTTTGGTAGCTCAAGTTCTTAAAAGGAAGTATTTCTCCAAGGAATCTTTCCTTATGTCTCGCTTAGGGAGTAATTCGTCCTATGTATGGAGAAGCATTTGGGGAGCCAAAGATCTAGTGCAAGCCGGAATGTTTTGAAGGGTAGAGGATGGAAATTTCATCAAGATTTGGGGAGATAAATGGATTGATTCTACGCACTCGGGTATGATTCAATCCCCTGTGTGTCTTTTGGGAGAAAATGCCAGAGTAAGGGATCTAATAGATGAATCGACTAAATGGTGGAATTATGATCTGATTAGAGATGTCTTTCCAGAAGATGAGGCCAAACGTATATGCAACATGGTTGTAAGTCCACTAGGTCAGAAAGATCAAATCGTTTGGGCAGGCACGAAGACATGGATTTTTACGGTTCGAAGTGCATATCATATGCCAAAGGATATGTCTTTGGCAAATGTAGGCGAAAGCTCAAACGAAGGGCAAAAGAAGAGAATGTGGCAGACTTTGTGGAAGATTAATTGTCCAAGAGTGGTTCATCTGTTTCTATGGAAGGCCTGCAATAATATACTCCCTACCAAAGTAAATCTGGCCAGAAGAGGAGTTACTCCCGACGATAAATGCCCAATTTGCAATTTAGAGGCGGAAACTGTCGGACATAGTCTATGGAGTTGCCAAGCGGCAAAAGATGTGTGGTTGGAGTGCCCCATGAGTATTCAAAAAAGCCCGTGTGATGAGGATGATTTTTTGAGCATATTTAATCGCTTAGTGGAGCGTTTGCCGGTTGAGGACCTGAGGTTGTTGGCGTTTATTGCAAGACAAATTTGGTTCCGGCGTAAGGGGGTGGTTTTCAAGGAGGAGTTTCGGTCTCCGAGGGATCTCATCCAAGCTGTACGCAATCAGATGAACCAGTATGACCAAGCAACAACCAAATCATGCAATGATGATTCCATAGGGGCGAACAGAGGTAATTTAGGTACAGGGTGTTGGTCCAAACCACCAATTAGAGTCATAAAGATCAACTGGGATGCTACGGTGGACTCTCACACAGGCACTGTGGGTTTGGGCACGGTAGCAAGAAACCATGAGGGAAGGGTGGTGGCCATGTCCAGTTCAATTTGTCAACAAATATGTCACCCTACTATGGCGGAAACTTTAGCGGCCTGGCAAGCGGTGGTCCTAGGAGTGCAATTGGGAGCAACTTATCTGGAACTGGAGGTCAGCCTTGGAAGTGGTTCAAGGACTCAACCATGACAATTATTGTTGGGGACGAGATGGACCAGTTTTGAATGATATAAAGATATGGCTTCAGAATTTTAATGCTTGGCAAGTCAAGTATGTCCAACGGGAGGCTAATGGCGCTACTCATAGTTTAGCTAGGTTGGCTCGAATGAATGGGATTGAACACACGTGGCACGATAATTTTCCTTTGTCAGTGTTGTCTATTGTAAGTGCCGAGCAATTTTCATGATTTTAATGAAGTATTATTTTCTTTCAAAAAAAAAAAATAGCTTCAATTTATTACATTCCAAACAGCAATATATATATATGAGAATAACTTCTATAAGGAACTGTTGTAAACCAGCTCCTTTGTGCCCACCAATTAGAATTATACAGCTAATATTATCACACCAAATCAAATAAAGTGAAAAACACCGGATTAAACACCCACTACCATGATCCACTAAAGACAAACCCCTACTTTTTCTCCTCTCTCCCTCTCTCTCTCTACGCCGTGAATTGCAGAGTCTCATTCACGACACAATTCTGAATCTTCTCTATTTTTCTATCTTCCAGCGATACCTTGCATCCCAGCCAAGAGCTTGCTGTTGATGAAGCCAAAGCACCGCCCAAATTTTGTCGGAGAAGACGATAGAGCCCAACCCAGACCTCTCTGGTGCTCCCCTCTCTCTCTCTCTCTCCTCTCTCACTCTCACTCTCATAAACACACACACTGGTAGCCGAGAAAAAAAAATTTCTCTACTGCCCAGTGCTTTCTCCTCTCTCACTCATAGTCACGACACAATTTCTACCGTAAAAAAAAATTTTGAAATTTTTTGAAAATTCTACTGTATAAGGAGCTGGTATACACACACAAGAATTTTGAAAATTCTTTAACAATGACTCTATTAATCATATGAGTAAATGTATAATAAGTTATTGAGTCAACCCTCTAAAATTAAAAACTTCATAAGTTTTATTTTTTGAAAATTTACTCACTGAGTTAATCGAAATGTCAATACAATTTTTATCGTAAATAAAATAAATAAAATAAAAAAAACTCCGGCAACGTTGATGGCAAGGAAGCTTTACGGGGGAAGCGGATTTCGTGCTTACTGACAATCTTGAGAATCACGAAGGATCTGGATTTCAATGTTCATGTACTCAGCATTCTCTTTTGTTTGTTTTTTTTATTATTTTTTGTTTTTGTTTTTTTTTTTTTTTTTTGTTGATGGGGGATTTTTTTTTTTTTTTTTTTAATTTTACATGTTCACATAAGAGAGGAGAGAGAGGATTCAAACTATTAATTTCCCCTTCATTAAACGTAGTTCCAATCGATTGAGCTATCTCTTGACACCGTTGATAGGTGGATTTAATTTGCTTTTACTAGATGCAGACAGAGACCCAAAAAGTTGCAGCAAATGGATATTTAAAACAGCCAACAATGCTTCGATTACTCTTCGCTACCAAACAGTCCGTATCACCGATTTGGGTTTCTTTGAAAGTTATCGAAAACCGAAAACACAAAAAAAAAAAGAAAAAAAAGAAAAAAGAAAAAAAGAGAGAATTATGATCCTGAGTTCTTAAAGAGATCATTGAACATAATAAGTAGGGAGACCCAATTCAACAAAATGGACCAAATTTAACGACTTTCAGCTATGAAGAATTAAGGCCCAAGAGCAAGATTTTTTAACGATTTCTCCGCTCAAGAGCAAAGAAGACCCATGTGAATCCCATGTGAATCTTTTCGCAAGAATTTTTTTTTTTTGCGATGGGGAGGAACCTGTCTTGCGATGGGGACAAAATTTCAGATCAAAGAAGACCCATGTCAACAATTTTAAGCTGAAAAATCCTGTCTTGCGATGGGGACAAAATTTCAGAACAAAGAAGACCCATGTCAACAATTTTAAGCTGAAAAATTATATGGGTGTGATCAAGTAATTCCAAAAATTTCAGCTTTAAGAGTTTCTGGCTCCCATAAAGATTCACAAAATAGACCAAATCCAAAACTTTTCAGCTATGAAATTTATCCTGGTTCTAATTGAATTTCATCAAATAGATTAAATTCCAAAACTTTTCTTCTACAAAGAACCAACTGAACAAAATTTGAGGTACAAAAAAATTTCAAGTCAGAAAGCAAAGAAAAAGAAGCAACCAATTGGAGAAACAGTGAAGATAAGGGAACGGAAAAATTGTTCATGAACAGAATAAGTAGTTTTTCTTAAATTACCATGCCTCCATCATGATTCTGCTCAAAGAACATGGAAATTAACAGTATCCATTAGAAGAAATCAATCAAACATTTGAGACCAAATCCAGGGATCCCAAATGGAAAACCCAATTGAGAAGATGGAAAAAATATTAATTTGTTCTCCAAAAAACCAGGCGAACAGAGTAATCGACCGACCGCAGTAGTTAGTCAAGGGAAAACCCAGAAATCAAACTAGAAACAACCCAAGATCTAAAGATCAGACAGATCGAGATGTGAGTGCACCCAGGTGAAATTAATTGAGAAAATCAAACAATAAACAAAAATCAAGGAAAACCCAAAAGACAATAAATAGAATTTCTCAAAAAAATCAATCATCGCTTCGCAGCAAAACCCCATAGACCAACCCACAACAACACAAAGACAACGCAAAGAAAGGGACAGAAGGAGATGGATCTGGGCAAGTGGGTTAATACCAACTTTCCAGCTTCCCCTGTAACAAATTCAACGTGACCAGAGATCGTTGCTTCCTCGCCATCAACGTTGCAGGAGATGGTTTATTTATTTTTTTTTGGGGGAAACTTTCTTTAGGCTTATAAACTACCGGTGTCGGTTATTTGCCCCCAAAACTACAAGTGCAATAACCGACCCTATCAAACTACCTAATCCCATCCAATAATCCCCATTCTTTCACTTTTGCCCTCCATTCTAAAAAATAATATTTATATACCCAAAATACCCTCAGCCCAAAAATCATTAAAAAAAAACCCAGCCGTGGTGGATTCCGACGTTCTCTGCCATGGTGGATTTCATGGAAAAGTTGATCTTTGCTTGGTTTGGGAAATGGGGTACTGCAGAACTCAAAAACACTCAGATTTCATTTTTAATTTATAATCAATCACAATCATGAACTTGCTTAAACAGATAGCATGATTTTGTTTTTTGTTTTCAATTTTTTGTGAAACCCAAAGTAAATTCATGTTTGGGAACATAAGTTGAGATCGAAACCCAAAGACAATTGGGTTAGCGTTTGGATGAGACGAGGATGGGAAACATGGACCACCACAGCCTTAATCTTATACCTCTCGTCAAATACACAGAGCACCACAACATTACCACAAGCTTCTCAACAAGCTTCTCAAATCCGCTCATCAAACCCTCCCAGACGCCATGAAACGCAGAGTTGTACGGATATCAGTGACCGACGGTGATGCCACCGAGGAGTCCGGCAAAGGCCCTGGGGCAAATGGACGGCCGAGATCAGAGACCCTCTACGACGTGTACGGCTCTGGTTGGGCACATACGACACTGCCGAAGAGGCCGCCATGGTCTACGACAACGCGGCCATCCAGTTGCGTGGCCCCGACTCGCTCACCAACTTCGCCATTCCGACGCCAGCAAAAGTAATCTCCGGCTAAAACTTCGGCGACGAGTCTCACAGCAACCACAACCTCTGCTCTCCCACCTCTGTGCTTCGGTGTCCCTCGCCTTCCAACGAAGAGGCCGAGTCGCAGAGCCCGGTAAGTACCAAAGGAGTCGCCGAAATCGGAGACACACGAGACGAGTCCTGCGTGTCCGAGAACTTTTCAGACTTTTCGGAGTACTCAGCCTTCGACTCTTTCATACCCAACGACTTCCCAAGTTCGGTACCGGATTCTCTTGATGGTTTTTTCGTTTTGAAATCTGATGCAAATTCTTGATATATAAATATTGGATATATAAATTTTTTTTTTTTTTTTTTCTGATTTTTGCCCTCCATTCTACCTCGCTCTTCCTCTTCAAGCTCTTCTAGCGACCCAATTCTTCGAGCCCTCTGATCATCATTCCAACGCACGACCCAATTCTTTATTTATTATTATTATTTTTTTTTCTGATTTCTGGGTTGAGGGTATTTTGGGTATATAAATATTGTTTTTTAGAATGGATGGCAAAAATGGAAGAAAGGGAGCTATTAGCTAGGATTAGGTAATTTGATGTGGTCGGGTATTGCACTTGGTAGTTCATAGAGGCAAATGGCCGACATCCGGTAGTTTATGAGGGTTAAAGGTAGTTTCCCCTATTTTTATTTTTGGATTAAATACTTTATTAGTCCATAGGGTTTTGAAACTTTATTTTTTTTTTTACCTATGGTTTGGAAAGTGACCAAATTACTCCTTATAGTTTTGAAAAGTGACCAAGTTAGTCCATCCGTCAGTTGACCGTTAGTTGACTTAACGGATTGACACGTGGATCAATTAGAAGTTGACACTTGGTCACATAATTAATTTTTTTTTTTTTTTTTTTTAAAAAAAAAAAGAGAAAAAAGAAAACCTAGGGTGGCTACACGACGTTTAGGCGATCCCAAAATCTTCGGTGACGACAACGCCATGGCATTGTTATGCACGACTGGTTCTAGAATTTTGAAGGCACGATTTCTCTGCCGTTGTGGCCTTTTCAGGTTCTCGGCCTTCCGTTTCAGTTCGTCGGAAACCCTAAGTCTATTCTGGTACCTACTGGAGGTACCCAAGGGGTGGCTCAGCCGCCCCCATGGGCCCAAGGGGGTGGCCGAAACCACCCCCAAACCACCATTGGGGGTGGTTTTGGCCACCCCCTTGGCTCCATGAGGTGGCCGAGCCACCCCTTGGTGCCCAAGGGGGTGGCCGTAACTACCCCAGGTGTTTTTTTTCTCTTTTTTTTTTGAAAAATATTTTTTCTTTTGAATTTTTTTTTAAAAAATAAAAAATTTAATTAGTTGGCCATGTGTAAACTTTTAATTGATCCACGTGTTAATCTGTTAAGTCAACTAATGGTCAACTAACGAATGGACTAACTTGCTCACTTTTCAAAATCACAAGGACTAATTTGGTCATTTTCCAAACCTTAAGGAGGAAAAAATAAAAATTTCAAACCCTAGGGACTAATTAAGTATTTAACCCCTTTTTTAATTAAATTAATAAAAAAATAGTTATGCTGACATGGCAAAATGGTGCGTTTCATCTTAGCTAACAGCAATTAAACAAATTTGATAGCATAAATTTTATTGGTATTTTGATTGACTCAGGGAGTAAATTTTTTTTTTTTTTAAAAAATAATTTAAGGAGTTTTTAATTTTTGAGGGTTAAGTTATGGACTTATTATATATTTTTTCTAATTATCCATTCGTTTATATTTCAAAGTATAAAGTGTCAATTCAATGGAGGTAATGTGCCAATTCAAGTAAAGTGCCAATTCAAAATACTTTATAGTATAAAGTGTACTTTATAAAGGTAAAGTGCCAATATCACATATTTTGAAAAGTAAAATATTATTTTTAAAATATTAGAGTTAAAAGTAGAAATGAGTTGATAATATTGATAGGTAAAACGTATTTTCCCGGTCATATTATAAAAAAAATTAAAATAAAAAATAAAAAATAAAAACGCACTCTATACAAGTTTAAGGACCACAATCGAATTTGAGAAAAATATTTTCTGTTTGTAAATTATTTATTCATTTTTGAAAGTTGCACTCTGTTTGAAAGGGAAACCTGTATAGAATATATTGTAACCTAAAAATATGTGGTTGTCCTTATAGATTCTTGCAACCTAAAAATATGTGGTCAATACTTGAGCCGTGCAAGGGATGAAATTCATAAATAGATTTGAAAATAAAATATAATGGAGACAAAGAGATTTTAATGTAGTTCGGTCAATGATAAAGTTCAAAAGCTACATTATGCTCTTATTGAATAAATGTTTACAATATATAATACTCTATTTATAAAGCTTACACATATATAATCGTAATCAAATCACTTAATTTAGGGTAATCAAATCATAATCTATTTTAATCATAATGAAAATCCTAAAATTAGGCTAATTTAATCAATCTTCGTCAAATCCCTAATTTTAGAGTCATTATTTTAACATTCTCCCTCAAACTCAAGGTGGAAGATCTGAAACCTTGAGTTTGACTCTCTTTTTTTTTTTTTTTTTTTTTTTTGAGATGGCAAAACAATACACAAGAGAGCGCCATCTATGGGCCAAAAAATAGAGCAAACTTTGGGCTAAAATGAGAGCCAAGTGTGAGCTGTAGTAAGCCTGGGTTTTAAACAATACCACAAACACCAACCTAAGTTTTAAATAATATTTCAGAGCCGAATGAAAAAGAGAAAGCCCAATTTAGGCTGAAGTGAGAGTCAACTTTGGGCTGAAATATCCTGAATTTTTTTTATGGGCCAATGGATGGGCAACTTTGCATCTTTTGAATTTTTTGATTTTTTGCAATCGAGATTTGTCATTTTTTTTCTTCTCTTAGTTTCACCTTTTTATTTTTATTTTTTTAGGATATCTTGTTCGGATGGTACATTAAACTGGAATAAGAATTAAACCAGGATAACATATTCCTACCTAGAACAAGAATATCTGTGCACTGAAATAGGATTAAAAACAAACCCCATAACCAAACACACTACTTCTCGTCAATGAACCACAAAATGAGAAAACGATCTCTTGCCATCTGGCGCTATGGGTCATCCATCGGAGTGGGCTGCGATGGTGGACAACTCGCCTTGCCGGACAGGATGGTGGAGAAGACAATGGTCGCGGCGTGCAGGGGAGACGCGGAGGTTCACAGTGCAGATCTGACCGTGAGATGAGGTAGACGGTGGCTGGATTTGGTTGTGGCTGTCGGCGGCTAAGAGACATAAGGCCGATGGAGAGGGTAGCTGACGCTGGGCTTGGATCGGTCACCGGGTTTTGCGAATCTGTGGCTGGGTGCAGAAAAGATCGGCAGCTAACGGCGCAGCTGAGCAGGGCTTTCTTGACGGTGGACTGCCGCTGGCGATGGAAGTCGGCACTGGGCACCGAATCTGAGACGGGGACGGCGGAGGAGAGATCAAACTGGGCGGTGAGTGGTGGAACCCGACGCTATCCGTGACAGGAGGCGGTGTGGCAGTGATGAGTTGTTAGATTGCCGGTGAAGCCAGGTGGAATTGATCACCGGAGGCGGCAAAAGTCCCTGGAAGCACTCCTTTTTTTTTTTTTTCAACAAAAAAAAAAAAAAAAAAACTCTTGCATTTACGATGCACAAAAACAGTGAGTAAACACAAGCAAAAAAGGAATTACAGTAAAAAGAAGACTATCATGGCCCATAAAAAAAGGAAACTTTAGATATCTCCTGAACTTTCACAGATTTACACAAAACCCCCCGATACGAAAAAACTTTCACTTATCCCCCAATCTTCCAGTTTCTTTCGCTTACACCCCTTCCGTCCCTTTCAGGCGTCAAATGCAAATGGTAAGGGTGTAAAGGCGGGCGGTTAAATAACCACCCGCTAACCGTTAACCGTTATAACCGCTAATCGCTTAACTGCTAACCGTCTTAACCGCTAACCGTTAACCGTTATAACCGCCTAGCGGTTAGCGGTTATTGGCTTTAATAATCGTAACCGCTAACCGCTAACCGCTTTTTATATAATATATTTTGATAATTATAATTATAATAATATTTATACATATAACTTAATCAATTGATTATTAATAATTAAATCTCATTTTTGTTTTCAATAATTAAATCACAAATTAAGTATTAATATATTATTACTATAATTTATATGATTATATCAAATGATCAATTGATCATATAAATCATTTGATTATATAATAACAAATTATATATAATAAATTATATATAACTCATAAGTCTACAAGTTAATCATATGATTCATATTATTCATGTATAATGATAGTATGATACTTACAATTAAATTAAACAATGTATTATTTATAACCACAATTAAATCAAAGCATTATTAGATACTTTATACTTAAAAAACATATATCACATTATCTTATATTCTTAAATCTAAGATAATTTTATTATATTAATATGAATTGTGATTTGTGAGATAATATGATCATATAATTTAAGTATAAGTGTATGAACATTAGATCATTAGGAATTTAGGACTTAGGAGTTTGAGCATTATCATTAGATAATACGTTCAATTAAAAAAAAAAAAAAA
>CM017324.1:8559004-8578107 GCA_006937295.1 Carpinus fangiana
TGAAGAGAGAAGGTCGGAGCTGAGGAACGAGTTGAAGAAAGAAGGTCGAAGTTGAGGAACGAGCATCGTACGGCGAACATTCTCACACGACGGCGAAATCACCCACCGGGAAAAATCATCCACCGGGCAAAATCTCAGAAGATGGACCAGTCGGAGGGTGAGGTAAGCGATTCAGGATCGAGCTATCCAATTTGCAAATGTGGGAGCAAAGCCGTTATTAAAACTGCATCAACAACTAAAAATCATGGCAGGAGGTTTTACACCTGCGTCAATTACGTGGTAAGATTTGTTTGAGAATTTATTTTGATCAAAAAATGATGCCTAAATCATGTAGTTGTGCGTTAAACAATAACTTGCATTAAATTATTTGGGTTTCGGGTGGGTTGAGATTTTTTTTTTTTTTGGGCAAAAATGTTGTGCTCATCGTTATGTCTAAATATGGGTCTAACCCTAATTTGTTTGCTTATGCAGAATGAAGCAAATCGTGGTTGCAATTTTTTTAGATGGGTTGAATCAGATTTTTGTGGGTGCGGTGATAGAGTGATGTCGATGTTGTTGGCGTGGCAGAATGATTTGAAGTCTGAGAGGGCAATGGAAGTCTTCAAATGCAAGATGCAACTTGCCGAGTACAAGTCAAAAATTGAAGTAGATTATGCTAATTTTGAACTTAAACTTGAAAGGGTTGAGAATAAGTATCGTTGGATGCAACTGAAGTTTCGAGTTGCAGTTGCATGTTGTTGGTGTCTTGTTGCTGTGATGCTGTGTTTCCCTTACTGTAATGGATTTGCATCAAGGTTGATGCTTAGCAGCTGAAATTCGGCTGAATTATTTTGTATGAGACTTGTTTAGGGTTTGACCATATGAGTAGGTTTTTTGTACACAAATATTGTGTAATGTTTGGTATGGGTATGGTTTTAATGTCAGGCTAACATTTGTTCTCAATATCACTATGCAGTGTGGATATATATTAACAATAATGACATTTTCGCCTAGTCTCAATGTGGCTAGATTAGTTCAATTGGCAACCCTAGTCTCAATATGTAAGACCTCAAATTTGTCATTCATATACAAAATCCAACTGAAAAGAGTCAGACTGCATAAAGACAACAAATGAGGTACCAACCCATTTCAATTCCTATTGTTATCAATGTGTATATCAATAGCAATCCCCATTGTAAATTTAACCTAATTACAACCAAAAGCACACTAAATATACAAGAAATTCTAAACAATTATATTTTGTTACAAATCATATCAAACACTATATATAGATACTTACATTATCCCATCATCCACATGTACTAAAATTAGGCTTCATTACAACCACAAGCAGTGTGGATATAATTACATCATCCCATCATCCATGACATTGTTCACAAAAAAATATCCCCAAATAGTTACAAGTCAGAAGCTAAAGTTGTTATCTGTTTGGTGTCAAGTTACAAGTTACTAAGTTGACACCAAACAGATACACCATAAGCTAGAGGTCTTCATGACCTAATGTTCACATATTAACACAATGTCAACCTTACAAAAAATCATTGTCTTCCACAACATAATGTCTTCACTATATCATTACAAAAAATCTTATACAAACACAATGTCAACATATTAGCAAATCATTTGTCCTGCATCTTCTTCTTCCCTTTATCCATTCTTTGAACATGTTGATGAAAACCATGTGGATGAGTTGCAGCTGTCCCTTGAACCCTTTGTATGTCGAAATCGTGTGGGGCTACTCTAAATGTTATGCCACCAACTTTGGGAGGACCCCAAGAGCACAATGGTCCACCACCAAGAATTGGTGAAGGACCGTCGCCAGTGAGGTCAACAACAACCTTCTGCTTCTTGGCAGGTTCTATTCCACTGCTAACATTTTCCCTCAGCCTACCACCTGCCTTAGTCCTTGTTGCCAATCCTAGGGTTGCCCTCTGTTTCCCCCCAAAGAGTGTAGATGCCTGCATGTTAGGTATACAATTAGATTACTACACTTGTTACCCTCTTAATTTCATGCATATGAAGAATTACTCACTTCTCATTTGTAGGCATAAGGTGTTGGTTTTCTGACTGGTTGGGTGGCAGCATTTGCATGTCCTACCTTTTCTGAACCAGAAGTTGGTACTCCCACTGAATCTGACACAACATGTGCTGTGGTCTAGGCTGTTGCAGCCTGTGATGCAGTATGTGAAGCTGGCCTAAATGCAGTATGAGATGCAAGCTGTGAGGCTGGCCTGAATGCAGGCTGTGAGGCTGGCCTGGCTGCATGCTGTGAGGCTGGCCTGGCTGCAGGCTGTGAGGCTGGCCTCACTGCTGCCGGCTATGAAGGTGTTTGAGATCCCCCTGCCCTTTTTGAACCTTGTGGTGTGCTCACTCTTCTCTTACTCCTGCCGGCAGTTGAAGTGGTAGTTGAAGGTTCATCCAACTACAAAACAGCAAACATGAACAAATAAGTGTAAAATTATTGAAGGTTCATCCAACTACAAAACAGCAAACATGAACAAATAAGTGTAAAATTATTGAAGGTTCATCCAACTACAAAACAGCAAACATGAACAAATAAGTGTAAAATTATTAAAGGTACATCCAACAACAAACAGCAGACACTAATAAATAAGTGAACAATTATGTTTTGTTGATATGTATAAGTGTAAGTGAATAATTATTGAAGGTATATCCAACTAGAAGCACAGTAGACATTAACAAATAAGTGAGTAATCATACCATGTCCAAATTCCAGTCAATTCCTACTGTATCCCTATAGTATTGTTGGGTACGTGATCTCCTTTCAGCTTGTCTCTGCCTGGCAACACATGACCTCTTATTATGGCCTAACTTCATGCAATACCCACATTTCAACTTCTGCCCCCTCTTCCTAATTGCACTCGAATTTCTAGGTTCATCAACACCTATTTCCCTCACTTTCCTAGGCCTGCCAGGAGTTGCCCTAATCTTTGGTGGCTCAATATTTGGTTGGCTACCTTGAGGCCATTGCTCAGCACTCGGCACAGGGAAGATCACATGGTCATATGCAGCTAAATACATCTTCTTGCCATAGTACTCACTCAACTCTTCAACTGGGTCCCAACCTTGGTGTACAATGGCAGAAATTGCATGACCACATGGGATACCAGTTACATCCCATTTCCTGCAGCCACAAGTGTGAGCTTCCATATCAACAACAAATTTTTTCCCAATGCACTCAACCTCAAACATCCAATTTCCTGCATATGTACACCAACAGTTGCTGGCTTCATCCTCTTCCTTTTCCAGCTTCTTCCTAATCTTTGGCCCTAAGGCCTCCTCCATTGAAATTATCTTTTCCCTCTTCCTTACATACCTCCTCATCAACTTACATCTAATCCCTTCTAACATACTCAAGATTGTCTGGTCACGGAATTTTTTGATCCACGAATTGAATGCCTCACAAGTGTTGTTGTGTAAGAGGCCGGACTTACAATGTGTATTGAACCATCCCCTACACCAAGTGGATGGATCAATCTTCTCTAGGTAGGCATGTGCATCCTTACTAATTCTCTTTATATCCTCCATTACTTCATAGAATTCCGTCTTTGTGTAGGATGCAGCTGCTCGCCATAGAAGATCCTTCAATAGCACACCCCGATGACCATGATTTCGAAAATTCGCATACAAGTGTCTAACACATGTACGATGCTCGGACTGTGGGCATACTTGTTCTATGCTTGGAATAAGGCCCTGCACAACAGTTCAAAATTAAATTAGTACTACACAAAATAAATCATCCATCGGGGCAGAATTAAACAAATGAAACAAATAACTAAAACTACTTTACCTTTTGTCGATCCGAAACAAAAGTGAACCCATGTTCAGTAGGGCCAAGATCCGTAACAAGTGCCTCTAGAAACCATGTCCAACAATCTTTCGTCTCAGCCTCTACAACAGCCATTGCAAAAGGGTACATGTTGTTTGCATCCCTGCCTACAGCAGACATGAACTGTCCCTTATACATTCCCTTAAGGAAACAAGCATCAAGACCCACAACAGGCCTACAACCTTGCAGAAAACCACTCTTCATGGCTGCCAAAGAAATGTAAAGCCTCTGAAATCTGCATGGCACCTGAGGCATTGGTCTCTCAACCATCAAGATCAAACAACGACCTACATTAGTCCTCCTCACCATTGAGCTATAATCCCACAACCGATGGTATTGCTCATCCTCCTTGCCATAGATCGTTTCTCTTGCTCTTTTCCTTGCCCTATATAGGGAACTCACATGGACATCAACATTATACTTTGCCTTAACTTTTTTGTGCAAGACATCTATTGACATGTTTGGCTGTTCCCTAAAGGACTCTATACACCAATCAGCAATCCAGGATGAAGTTATCAAATGATTTTGGTACGTCCTATTGCAGCTGTGTTTGGGCCTTAGGGATACTAAAAGAAATGTCATCTCATCCTTCAGCTCCCTCCCATATACCCTATACCTACACCTCTCATCCTTGCAAACAACAACAATCCTCTTCCTCTCATTTTTCTTGAATTTCAAATCCTTTCCTCTAAGAATATTGTATTGTCTAACAGCTTTTCTAAATTCATCTGCATTGCGAAATGTATTCCCTACAACCAATGTGGGATTACTCATGTCAGTAGGATCAAGAGGAACTCTTTTGGTTACATCATTGCGTGTAGAAAACAATTCCCTATCATCATCACTACCATGTGGTGATTGCAGCTGATCACTATCATACTCCTCTGCACTACTATCACTGTGATCCCCACCCTCCACAGTAGCACCATTCCCACCATCACCCACACCCTCACCACCATGACCCCGATTGCTATGACCAGCATGACCCCGATTACTATGACCAGCATGACCCTCACCACTATGACCAGCTTGACCCTCACCACTATGACCATCAGCACCAACATCCCATTCCACACCTTCATCTTCATCATCAACAACCCTTCCAGCATCTCCAACCCCCTCATCAACCGGCATATCAGTAGCATCCTCATCAAAACCCATACAATCAGTATCATCACTAAGCACTGAATCCCAGAATGGATCCTTTCTATAAACAACTGTCCTCTCATACTCTAAATCCTCCTCTTCGTCCTCATCAACTACATCATCAGTTACACCATAACTTACTATGTACAACACTAGAAGATCATGATCTAAATGTCTTGAAACCATTTCATTTACACTAAAGTCATCTGATATAAGTCGTAATCCTTGGTCTAAAGACACTCCTGGTAAACTGTAATAAATAAGGTCCTCGGACCTATACCCATATGTACTACACACGTCCTCAAAATCAGAAAATGTCAAGTTGTTACCTAGATATGGGTCAGGGTAATTACTCACGTTGCCCCCAATATAATTAACCCTAAATTGCCTATTAAAAATACCCCCATGGTGCACCTCAAACATATAACAACGTGTACCCATCGCATATCCTGCCACATCCATTGACAAATATATTCTATCATAAGTATCATTGATGGTGGCCAACAACTGGACCCTAATGAAAACATATATTCTATCATAAGTATCATTTCATAACAATGACAAAGCTATAGATATCGTATCCTAAAAGCACACAATGGATTTAAACTACTATTTTATATCTTCATAAATGAATTTGATGTAAACAAATAAATGCAAACTAAAACGACCTAAACCCTAACTATTTTAGCACACTGAACAACCCAACTTTTATTGACAAACACAAGTTTTTAGAAAATTGCCCCTTTGAGAAAATTGCCTATTTTAGAAAATTGCCCCTAAGAGACAATTGTCCATGTTGCCCCTGTCCTCATAGCAGCCACAAACAGACTACAAGGTGTAAGTGGTAATTTGAAAACATTGGGCAGTGTGGTCCCAACAAATTCATACACCCAAAGGACTACATTACCCCTACATAATAAACAGAACTGCACAACTAGCCCTGTGCTCATAGCAACCACGAACAAAACCACAAGGCGTAAGTGGTAATTTGAAAACATTGTGCAGTCCCAACAAATTCATACACCCAAAGGACTATATTACCCCTACATAATAAACAAGAACTGCACAACTAGCCCTGTGCTCATAGTAGCCATGAACAAAACCACAAGGTGCAAGTGGTAATTTGAAAATATTGTGCAGTCCCAACAAATTCATACACCCAAAGGACTACATTATCCCTACACAATAAACAAGAACTGCACAACTAGCCCTGTGCTCATAGCAGCCACGAACAAAACCACAAGGTGCAAGTGGTAATTTGAAAATATTGTCCAGTCCCAACAAATTCATACACCCAAAGGACCACATTATCCCTACATAATAAACAGTACCTGCACAAAAAGTGAATCTCTTTGCCAATACACTAAGCACAGTTGTCCCTTTCAAGCTCAGCAAGCAACAATGAAATGCACAATAACAGGTCAGCAAGCAAACATAAAGGGACCACTTGACCACTTTTATTCAATGTATAAAAGTAATAAAACTCATAGTGCTACTCACGTGTACAACACAAGTCGAAGACAGGGGACCACAGTTAGCTCGGACAAAAGAACAACATCTTTCATATTAACCAACGACCATAAACCATAAACATATGACAACTTTTCACATATTTGTTTGACAAACCCCACACCCTTTAAAAAACGACGAAAATATGACCCAATCCGAATAAATAGTACCTAAACCCTAAAACAAATCCACGAAATCCCTAATCCAGAGCACTTACGTGCAAAACCCCCAAACATCCAATACAGATTGTTCCGTAAAAGAAATTTATTTTACAATCCCTAATCTAGAGCACTTAATGAAACTTTCTTGATTATCGTTAATCCAAACTGTTTTAGATGGGATTTTGAGTAACTTGTACCAGATCTACTCCGACACTTCAGCTACAATGGTTCGTCGCCAACAGACCAACCCGTGGTTCCCACGAGCTGTGAGCCCTAAAAGCGTTTGGGTCCTTTGACTCCTTTGACTCCTTAAGTGTTCGAAAATGTCGAATACTTAACCTTAAATTTGCCTCTTATCGAATGAGGGTAGTTTAGGTATTTCAGTGCTGCTTCCTAAGGGCAAAACGGGGAGGTCAGGGCTAAAAAATCACATGAAAGTCACGTGATGGGCATTCCGTTTGCATTTGACTCCTGAAAGGGATGGAAGGGGTGTAAGCGAGAGAACTGGAAGATTGGGGGGGATAAGTGAGAGTGTTTTCGTATCGGGGGGGTTTTGTGTAAATCGGTGGAAGTTCAGGGGGGATATCTGAAGTTTCCCCAAAGAAATAAAAGACTCTACAGGACCATTTGGATCGAACACTAGTGTAAGTAGGGGTGGGCAAAAACCCGCCCAACCCGCCTGATCCGATTCGCCCTGCTTTGATCTGCCCATACCCGCCGGTTTTTAATGGTTTTTTTGCTGTTACGGGTTGTAAAATACCCAACCCGTGCGAGTCGGGTTTGTCCACGGGTTTAAGTTTAAAAATTCGGATAATCGACCCGACCCGCCTAACCCATATGCTTAAAACTTAGAAAACCCTAAATCTATCTTTTATTCCTCATTTTTTCACACAGACAGCCTCCACTCCAAAGACCCGGCGCCTCTCATGGTATCACTATCTCAGTCTCTCAGTCTCCCCTCCTGACGCCGCTCCTCTATCCCTCTCAGCTCTCATAGTGACCTTCAGGTCTGGGCCAATGTATTTGGGGGCTTTAGGCAAAATTTTAGAGTTGGGCCTTATTTTTTTTTAATATTTAAATATTAATTAAATAATATTTATTTTAATAATATTATTATATTATTATAATATTATTATTATTTTCATTCAAGTTAGTAATATGTTCATTGTTGTTTCATGACTTTTAAGTTTAACTTTAAATTTCTTTATTAGCTAGTTGCATTCTATTAGGATCATAAATATTTGTAACAATAGAGTTATAAGCATCAATAATATTTTAATTATCTTCTAATAAAATAATTCTTTTTGATGAATTTATCATTCATTTATGAGTTTTTCACCTAAATTATTCTCAATATTTTGTTTATTGCTAATAACAAATTTATTTAAAGCCCTATTTGAGATTCAATCAATTTTTCTATTTTCTTTTATTTGTTTAAGTATTTCATATTTAGATACATATTTTCTAGTATACATGTTTGATTAAAAATATTTGCAAATTAAACAAATATGATTTAAAATATATATATATATATATTTGGATTATAATAAAATAAATTACAAAAATAGAACAATAAAACCTGTTTGAAAATTGATGGGATGTATCACGGAAGAGGAGAGGAAGAAAAAAAGAGAAGAAAAGGAGGAAGAGGAAGAAAGGGGAGAGAGAGAGAGAGAACAAAGAACGACAGGTGAAATGTTAGTATTCTTCATTTTCTGAGAAAAATGAATTGTATTCTCTCTTCTTTGCTGACAAAGGAGAGAGAGAGATAGAGGGATTAAGAAGACAAAAAAAAATAAAAATGATGTGGTATATTTATTTTTTTGGGTTAATTGGTCATGTTTTATGATAGGTTTATTATATTGGGGCCCTATTTTAGAGGCCTTAAGTTTTTATGGGAAAAAATTTTGGGCCTTATTTAAAAAAAAAGGCTTTATTAAAATTTTTTTTGAGGCCTTATTTTAAAGGCCTTAAATTTTTATGGGAAAATTTTTTGGGCCTTATTTAAAAAAAAAATGGGCCTTAAGTTAAAAAAAAATAGGCCTTATTAAATTTTTTTGGGGCCTTATTATAAAACATTTTAGGCCTTATTTATTGGGGGCCCTAGGCGACGACCTAAGTGGCCTAGCCATTGGGCTAGCCATGGTGACCGTCAAGCTACTGGATTTGTTACAAAAAACCAGGGAATTTGAATTCTTGATGATTGAAACTAATGGGAATCAAAAATACCCAACCCGCTTGACAAACCCGACCAAACCGCCCCGCGCAACCCACCCCTTCCTACCTGAATACCCGGCGGGTTTAGTGCTTTCAATGAACATAGCGGGTATGAATTTTCCAAACCCGATGGGCTCGGGTCGGGTGGCCAAAAAGGCCAAATCCATCCCGAACTGACCTGTGCCCAACCCTAGGCGTAAAGAGCCACTTTTTTGTGGCCTTCAACGTCCTTGCGTTTCCTCACATTTCGTCTAACAATCTCGGTGCTCAAGTCCACCGCCACGCAACGCACAAAGCTCTCTACCAGTTCAACATCACATGCATCACGCGCCAATCTGATAATCACCCAAGTGGGCTCATTTTCTTTTTATGTTTTCGCTTTTGTCGGCCCTTACTTATTTTCAAGTCTATTTTAAGTTTGGCTTATTATCAGCCCTAGCTTATTGTCGGCCCTTTTTGAATTTTGGCTCGTCGTCGACCCCTTTTGAAGTTTGGCTCATTATCAGCCTTGGCCCGTTGTCAGCCCCTTTTTGGATTTTCGCTTGTCGTCAGCCCATTTTGAAGTTTGGCTCATTGTTAGCCTTGGCCCGTTGTCGGCCCCTTTTGGAGTTTTGGCCAATTGTCGGCCCATTTAAACCCGCATTCTCCAGCCACTTGCTGCCGTTGCTAGCCGCCTTGCTGTAGCCTCTATCTCTTCCGGCAATTACCACCATCTACGACTTGTTCCCTCGGCCTCCGCTACCGCTATCATCATTGTTTCGGATTTTGATGCCTTTAATTTATTATCTTTTCCAAACTCAAGGTGTGTAAGCTTGAGTTTGAAGGGGGATGTTGAAATATTTAATATTTTCTAAATTAGGTTTATTAATATTTTTCTTAACACGTTATTTCTATTTATGTTAGAATATTTTTATTCTCCATTATTATATTACCTTGTAAGGTTTATTTTCTTCCTCAGGTAGTTTAGGTCTACTTTTGGGTTTCTTGGTCACTACTCATTGTCTCTCTATAAATAGAGAGCTATGTAATATTGTTTAATATAGTGAATATACAAGATGTAGCCTAAACTTCTCTCTCCGCTTCCGCTCTCTTTTCTTTCTCTTTCTTATTTGAGGTTTGCTAGGAGTTCTCCCCATTGTGTTCTCCTGACGTTCTTCCAGTCCTACATAAAACATGATTTAAGAAAAAATAAAATTGTAGTGACCCCACTACCGGTTTTTTTGCCAACAGATTAATATTTAGATTCTAATACTTTAAAACTTATTTTTTGATTCAAAACTAAAACCTAGGGGTGGAAGGTTAACCCTTTAAGGATGGTATCACCAAAAATGGATTTGATCATCCTAAATTTAGTGCTAATGCCTCAAATTTGATGCTAATGCCTAAAAAAAAAGGTGATGGGGGCTACTACAATTTTTTTTTTTCTTAAATCATGTTTTATGTATGACTGAGAGAACGTTAGGAGAACACAATGGGAATAACCCCTAGCATTTTCCTTCTTATTTTATATTTTAATATATATTTGAATAGCAAGTATATATATATTTTCTTAAAAAATGTAAATATAAGAAGGCAATCAAATTTAGTAAATTTAGAAACGAAATGATGGTAATGTAAAAAAATACTCAATTAGAAAATATATATCACACTAAATAACTAAGAAAATTTGAAAATTGATTCTAATAACCCAAAAGAATTCAACAAAGGCTTGAACAAAATAACTAAATGAATGGAAATCGGAGTACAATAAGGAAATACTACAATAAAGATTTAGTTGAATAGAGAGTGAGAAACTTTATGAAAAATAATGAGGAATTCAACGCCCTCCACTTGAAGAGAACTCCTTATGACCCGTTTGGTATGGATAATAAGCCATTGTAAATGAATAGTTATTTCGTTATTTGGTTAGTTTTTTATTCTTGGGAGTAGCTATTCAAAGAAAATGACTATTCCCAACTCGGCTTGGCTTGTTTTCAATCCTAATTGCCAACCTTCTCCTTCCCTTGATGTTAAGGGTTGTTGCTTAGTATGTTTTGTTTAATTACAACCTATTCTAAAAGCTTAATTTGATAGGAATAGATAAATTTAATCACTTAACACCTTTTTATGTGTGAGTTCAAACTCTTTTTTAATAGGTGATGCCTAACACATAAAATATTTAATTTAGGAAAAAAATCACTTTACCCCCTTAAAGTTTTAGGGGTTTTTCAATTTTAACCTTAAAGTTTAAAAATTTGTAATGTACTCCACTGAAGTTTCAAAAGGTTGCAATTTTAACCATTTGTTAAAATTTTCTGTCAAAATGGATGGAAATTAAAAAAAAAAAAAAAAGCCTGAGGGCAATCTTGTCATTTCATACTTTTCCATTCAATTTGACAGAAAAAGCTAATGGGGGGTTAAAATTGCCAATTTGTTGAAACTTCAGAGGGGTACATTGCCACTTTTAAACTTTGGGGTTAAAATTGAGAAACCCTTGAAACTTCAGGGGGGTAAAGAGAATTTTTTCCTTTAATTTAAATGTGGTAAATTAACGGAGTTAAGGTGCGGTTTCAGGACACTATTGACTATCATAGAGAGCAACCAAAACATTAGCCAAACTCTAAGATTTGAATGCTCATCCATTCTGACTTTAAATTTGAACTTAGATGATTTATCGTCATTTAATCTTGATTGGAATAGATTTTTGAAAATTTATCTTGTAACAGATTTATGAAACCATAGGATAATGATACGATGTAATTTAAATTAAAATTAAAAAAAAAAGAAGCAAATTTGAGATACTCACAAATTTGATCTTTTAAGCTGATCTGTTATCTTGATAAGCAGAAACTAAATCATTCTTCAATCTGGATTGAAGGAGATTTTTGAAAACTTATTTTGTAACAAATTTATGAAACGTTAGGATAATGATACAATGTAATTTAATTTTTTTTTTTATTAAAAAAAAAAATTTGAGATACTAACGAATTTGGAGTAATGATATAAGGAGGACTTTAGTCCTCTTAGAATCATTCCAAATGTAATGTGACATTTAAAATCACCATTCAATTTGAGATAATCATTATTGAATTTTAATCTATTGGTGATTTTAAATGCCACATCATATTTGGGATAGCTCTAGGAAGACTCTAGTCTTCCTTATATCATTACTCATGAATTTGATCTTCTACTAAATATTTTTTTATGTTTTTGTTGTAAGCGTGTTCCAGTGCATGTGTTGTATTTTTTATAAGGAGAAACTACATTTTATCCCATGATGTATCCATGCATTTGCATTTTGGCGCACAATGTTTAAAAATTAACATTGTGCACCAAAATATCTTGAGTATAATTTGAAAATTTTTGAAAATTTATCTTTCAACAGATTTTTACCAAATATTTTCCATCTGGATTGTCTAGGATAGCTTGCTTTTAAAAATACTAAACTCGGTCAATTTCCAAATCTTATATTTGAACAGATTTTTTAAACCATAAGATAATGAAACGATATGATTAATTAATTTTTTTTTAAAAAAAATAAAATAAAAATCTGACATGCTAACTAATTTGGTCTTCTAATTAAGCTATATATATAGCATCCATGTCTACCGAATTTCATTATCATCCTTGCTTGCTCCTTCATTTAGAAATTTAGTTTTAAGCATTATGAAGAAATATTTAGTTGCAGCTATATTCTTCATTATTTGCTCGTTCTCATTCACATGTTTCTCACTAAACTTGCCCCGTGTTGATGCCGAGGAAGTTGAGTCACATGATCATATTCTTCCAAAGCACGAGCTCGACTCACAAAATTTCTTTAGTTGGATCAATCAATGTATTTCAGTCTTTGATAACACAATAGTAAAGTGTGTTAACCGGGACTTTGTTTCCTTTGTGTCTCTTAAAGGGGAGAAAGTGCACATAAGCTCCAAATGTTGCGGGGCTGTTAAAGAGTATTATGGGGATTGCGCTTCAAAATCTTTATTTTTTCAACCTCAAATGCCTTTTATTAATTGGTTAATGGATAGTTGTGGTCACCAGCAACCTTCACCAACACCAAGTGCTCCTCCACCTCCACCTCCGACTCAACCTTCACCAACACCAAGTGCACCTCTACCTCCACCTCCGACTCAACCTTCACCAACACCAAGTGCACCTCCACCTCCGACTCCAACTCCACCATGTTCATCGACTCCGGTGAGTCCATCTCAACAAATTCCACCCGGTCCGCAGGGGCCTGGATGGGTTAGCGCACCCCCGAATTATAAGCCACCTGCTCCACTGCCGCTGCCTCAAGTTGTTGCTGATAAGTTTGGCGATGGCTGTTGGTCCGGCTCCAAATATTCTTCCAATTGTTGGAAAGTAAAAAATGCTCCGACGAAGACTTGTTGTTTTCTCAAAAGATATAAAGGCATCACCTGTGGCAGTGGAGAGCCCTTTGACAAACTCGAAGAATCTTGTTGTTTGACGAGAAACGAAGAACCAATATGTTTTATGATTGCTCCAAGTTATGTGGGTTCTTTGGAATAAAGGAATGTGTGTCGGTCTAGTTAAAATGCTGTTTAGGTTTGAGTGTTTTGATATTGTCGTTTAGCTTATGAGTGTTTCTTTTATTGTTTAGGTTTTATTTTCCAAGACTTGTAAGGCCATAGGCTTCTTCGTCTTTTTCTATATTTATTATTTCAAGTGTTTTTTCTTTTTTTTTTGGCTGAGTTTATGCTATTATAATCCGGCTGAGTGTCCATGTAAAATATGGATTCAAGTTAAAAGCTTTTGCGATTAGTCCACTTGATTTGTTATTATCCCTTTTTTTTTTTTTTTTTTTTCTGAATGTCCAATGTTTTTATCTAGTCAAATTTCTTTCTATCATTGCTAGTTTCAAAAGTTATCCATTAAAGATTACAATTTTTTTTTAAAAAAAAAAAAAAAAATTCATGTAATGATATCCAATCTCATATAATTCTTTCTACCAAAAAAAGAAAAATTTCACTATTTTTTAGAAGAAGACTACAAACAAAACAAATTTGAAAAAAAAAAAAAAAAATGTTATGTGCACAAATTAAAGTGTGTTGTATGCTGAGATTTATTAGGTATATGCCGTATTTTTTTAAACGGTCATGTTTTATTTTTTATTTTTTTTTTAATAAAATGGCGAGTGAAATATGTTTTTGAAATGTGTTTTACATATTTTTGGTCTAACCAAAAAATTCTTTAGTTTCAGAAATTGTTTTGGTTTTTTAATTTCTTCAACTAAAGTTTTACCTTCACAAATCACCGGTTCACTGTTAGACCTCTGTCGGATCACCATCGGTCCTCCATCGAACCACTTTTTCAGAGGTCATAACAAAAAAAAAAAAAAACACATTTATACGTACACCAAAAACGAACAAGTTGAAGGCATGAATGACTGAAATGACGCATGCAAAAGTACTTTACTAGCTTATTTAAACTTTTTTATTTTGAATTTATGACACTAGCTTAAATTTTCTATGATCTTTGCGTTTGTTTTCTGAATATTTTGAGCTCTGTGTAAAAAAAAATAGAACTATATATTTATTTCATGTAATGATCATACAAACCTGCCGAAATTGACTGCAGACTGTATGTGGTCTCTTTCCATGGTTGGGTGTTTTCCTAGCTAGCAAGTGCGGGACTCGCTATGTTTTATAGGTGTAGCCGGTATGTTATTGGTAGAAAGTGAAAGACTTGGTTCTATGTATACTGGCTGCATGGTGGTCAATACTGGTTTCTTTTTTGCTTTTAGTTCCTAGCTCCATTCTTCACTTGACATCAATAAGTTCCTAATCTCATTTATGCTTTACTCTTAGACCTTGATGGCTCTCTCAATTTATTTTCCTTAAGTCATATCTTTCAGCCAATTGTGTTCTTTTGGGTCAATGAACATGACAATCAGTTGTCGCACTTTTTTCTTCTTCTTATGATTGGTATTATCTCGGTGATGACAGCTATTGTGAAAATTTTAATTACTTGTTTGCAATATAAGGATGCAAGTGTAAGGTCAATCCTACAGGAAGAGTGAGTTGTGGAAAGATAGAACTGAGAAAAAAAGAGTTAGAACGTTATTGTATAATTTTGGTAAATATTAATTCCTCAATATAATTTGATTAGTATTAATTGTATAATTTGATTTTTATTTATTTGTTTCCTTATTTTATTTAAACATTAATAATAGTTGATCTATTAAGGAATTTATACACATGTCCGCACAAAAGGGGTGAGGGGAGATTCAAACTAGTAACCACCACTTCATTAAGCATGGTCCCAATCGATTGAACTACATCTTGAGGACATATATATATTGAGAAAAAAAAAATAGAAAGATTTCATTAGAATCATATTGGAAAATACAAAGCAAATTGCTCTGCATCAAGAATCTCACGAATACATTCTGGGGGATCATACTGCCACACCCAATACAAATTATTATTTAGAGCCAGACAAGCTAAAACATGAGCCACCTTATTCTCCTCTAGACGAACATAGCCCATTTCCCAACAAGAAAAATGCAGCAACATGGTACGTATATCCTCTGTAAGATGACCCCTGGAGCTATCATCAGAAATTGTAGAATTTACACTCCGACTACCACCTTGGCATCACCCTTCAGCTGGATTTGAAGCTGTCCCAAATCACAGCATAATTCGGCAGCCATTAAAGCAGCCATCGCCTCTGCAAAAGTGGGATCCAAAAAGCCTGGACGAGCCATCGTCTGCGCCACACACATAGTGCCAAGATGATCTCGTACAGTTGCTCCAAGACCCACTCTCCCATTTTTTGTATCCACACTTGCTTTACAGTTTACCTTGAACCACCCATGAGGAGGAGCTTGCCATTTTCCAAAGTTAACAGAGCCATTATTCACATCTCTTTGTACTGTTCCAGCCAAGATTGTGTGATAATTCCTGACAGCCATGAGAGTTTGCCTAACAATCGTGTTCGGATGTGAGAAAACCCCTCCGTGAACCACCTCCGTCCGCCAAAACCAAATTCGTCAAGCAGTGCCCACAAATATTTGGAACTTCGTCTCATCACACTTCTCAAACATACCATCAGCCACTTGCAAGAAATCTGGTCCATCAAAAACGCCTTTTCTGGAATTTCGCACTCCTCACACCCCAGACATCCCTCTCCAAAGGACAATGCCACAAGATGTGGTAGTAATTAAATTTGACCGTCAATTCTTAATAAACACTTAATTACGATTGTTATATTAAAAATATTATCAACGATTATTTAAGAGAAAAACACACTTTACGTTCTCAAAATTTTTCTCGATTTTTAATTTGGCCTATAATGCTTTAAAATTGGCAATGTACCCCCATCAATGTATCAAATTCCCAATGCAACCCCCATCTGTTAGCAATTTCTGCCTAATTTGATGGAACATTGCTCACATCCTGAGCATTTGCATTTTTTGTCTAAACATTTCAAAAATTGCCCCTAATTAAATAAACAAATAATAGATTTATTTGTTTTTTAAAAAAAAGAAATTAGGGGTGGCCAAATGGGGGTGGTGGAGCAACCCTCAAATGGCCAAAGGAGGTGGCTCGGCCACCCCCAAATGGCCCAAGGGCCCAATTTTTTTGCTTTTTTTTTTTTCTTTCATTTATTTTTTTTTTCAAAAATAATTTCCATTTTCTTAGTAGAACATGGAAATTATTGATGGATGGGTCACATTGCGAATTTTTTATACTTTGTTGGAGTACAATGCCAATTTTTAAACATTGGAGGCCATATTGCAAGTTAAGTAAAACTTTGGGAGTACTTTTGCCATTACTTAATTATAACTGTTAGATCGAAATTTGAGTAAATATATTATAAGTCCTTAAGTCAACGCGCCAAAATTTTTATCTCCCTAAGTTTTTATTTTTTATTTTTTTTCGAAAATTTACTTCTTGTGTCAATGAAAATGCTAGTAAAATAATCTCTACCATCAAAATTTTTCAACGGCCCTTAGTCCAATCAAAACGCACCGTTTTACCACGTTAGCATATTAATTTTTTATTAATTTAAGTCCCTAAGTCAACGCGCCGAATTTTTTATTTCAAGTGTTTTTTTTTTTTTATTTTACTCCCTAGTCAATCAAAATGCCAATAAAATCTCTACCATCAAAATTTTTTAACCGCCGTTAGTCCCAATCAAAATGCACCGTTTTGGCTCGTCGGCATATTAATTTTTTATTAATTTAATTTAAAAATTAAATCTAAATTAAATAAAAAATCTGGAGAGATAGCCAATAGTATTCCCAAATGGGCCATTCCCAAACGGGGTACCAAACGACCATGTGTCACATGGAGGTGGTCCGACCACCCCAACATACCCAAATGGGGGTGGCTAAAACCACCCCAAGTGGGTTTAGGGGTGGCTGAGCCACCCTCATTCGGCCGGTCTGGGGTGGTTTGCCCAATGCGGCCATCCCCCTACCCTCCCTTTTTTTTTAATATAAACTTTTTGTTTGAAGTTTTAGGTTTAATTTAATTTAGTTTAGTTTATTTTTTAATTTTTGGTTTTTTCTTTTAATTTCTTTTTTAACTTTGTATATAAAACTTCTTGATAACCAGAAACTCATCCACTCTTCAATCTTGAGTTTAAATTTGAACCTGATGATTTTTCGCTATTTGATGCTTCTTGAATATCTTGTGCATCACTGAAGATTTTTGAAAAATTATCTTCAACAGATTTTGACCAAATATTTTCCATCTGGACTGTCTAGAATAGCCTGCTTTTAAAAACACAAAACTCGGTCAATTTCCAAATCTTATATTTGAACAGATTTTTGAAACCATAAGATAATGAAACGATATAATTAATTAATTTTTTTTTGAAAAAAAATAAAATAAAAATCTGACATGCTAACTAATTTGATCTTCTAATTAAGCTATATATATATATTCATTATCATCCGTGCTTGCTCCTTAAATATTCACTTAGAAATTTAGTTTTAAGCATTATGAAGATATATTTAGTTGCAGCTATATTTTTCATTATTTGCTCGGTCTCATTCACATGTTTCTCACAAAACTTGCCCCGTATTGATGCCGAGGAAGTTGAGTCACATGATCATATTCTTCCAAAGCACGAGCTCGACTCACAAAATTTCTTTGGTTGGATCAATCAATGTATTTCAGTCTTTGATAACACAATAGTAAAGTGTGTTAACCGTGACTTTGTTTCCTTTGTGTCTCTTAAAGGGGAGAAAGTGCACATAAGCTCCAAATGTTGCGGGGCTGTTAAAGAGTATTATGGCGATTGCGCTTCAAAATCTCTATATTTTCAACCTCAAATGCCTTTTATTAATTGGTTAATGGATAGTTGTGGTCACCAGCAACCTTCACCAACACCAAGTGCTCCTCCACCTCCACCTCCGACTCAACCTTCACCAACACCAAGTGCACCTCTACCTCCACCTCCGACTCAACCTTCACCAACACCAAGTGCACCTCCACCTCCGACTCCAACTCCACCATGTTCATCGACTCCGGTGAGTCCATCTCAACAAATTCCACCCGGTCCGCAGGGGCCTGGATGGGTTAGCGCACCCCCGAATTATAAGCCACCTGCTCCACTGCCGCTGCCTCAAGTTGTTGCTGATAAGTTTGGCGATGGCTGTTGGTCCGGCTCCAAATATTCTTCCAATTGTTGGAAAGTAAAAAATGCTCCGACGAAGACTTGTTGTTTTCTCAAAAGATATAAAGGCATCACCTGTGGCAGTGGAGAGCCCTTTGACAAACTCGAAGAATCTTGTTGTTTGACGAGAAACGAAGAACCAATATGTTTTATGATTGCTCCAAGTTATGTGGGTTCTTTGGAATAAAGGAATGTGTGTCGGTCTAGTTAAAATGCTGTTTAGGTTTGAGTGTTTTGATATTGTCGTTTAGCTTATGAGTGTTTCTTTTATTGTTTAGGTTTTATTTTCCAAGACTTGTAAGGCCATAGGCTTCTTCGTCTTTTTCTATATTTATTATTTCAAGTGTTTTTTCTTTTTTTTTTGGCTGAGTTTATGCTATTATAATCCGGCTGAGTGTCCATGTAAAATATGGATTCAAGTTAAAAGCTTTTGCGATTAGTCCACTTGATTTGTTATTATCCCTTTTTTTTTTTTTTTTTTTTCTGAATGTCCAATGTTTTTATCTAGTCAAATTTCTTTCTATCATTGCTAGTTTCAAAAGTTATCCATTAAAGATTACAATTTTTTTTTAAAAAAAAAAAAAAAAATTCAT
>CM017324.1:8588318-8623200 GCA_006937295.1 Carpinus fangiana
ACAATTCCTTTGGGGCGTTTTTGAGAGCATTTTGCTACTATTTGCATTGCTCCGCCCCTTTTCAGTTGTAAACTTTTATTTTACAGTTAATTTTAATGCATTATTTCAATTCTTTTATGTTTTATTGTTCAATGGGTGGCTAGAATCTTCAACTTAGGTTGAAGATGAAGCCTCACCCTTAGTTTAAATTTCGTGCTTTTATATTTTATGCTTATTTTCCGTTATTCAATTCCGCATTCGTCATTCAATTTCTGTGACAAATAATTGAATGGTTGTGTGTGTTGATGCATTGATAGTCGTCCGGTGATGTGTTCCAAGCCGGGTGCACAACAAGTGTTTGGTTGTGATTCAATATCCACTGTGATCCAAGGATACAGTGGATGATTTTATCCATAATCAAAACTCGTTGTAGCTCCTTAACGGTAAACACATTATTCGGTTTGACTTGTGTCAATTACTACAATAGAGTGTGTTGAAGGGTTTAATGTTTAAAGAACGGAAAATGAGTGTTTAATATATTTAGCTTATTCTTATTGGGTGAGGTTCGTCTTTAACCTTAGTTACTTTTATCCCAATAGTTTTCAGTTTAATTTTATTTCTGCATTTTTTTTTAATTGTTTGAAATCAACCCTCTTTGGGACTAGGTTAAGATACGTTTAATTTAGGAATTGTATTAGTTTTTATTTACAAAACCCCGTTCTCTGTGGTTCGACCTCGCATTTTCACGCGCACTTTATTGCACACGATTCGTACACTTGCGAGTATTACTTTTGATACGATCAACCACCGGACGTACGCACTACAAATTGTACAGGCGGACGTACATGGGACCACCGGATGTACGCTACTTTTTGAATACCCTCTAGTTAATACCTAGAAGTACGAGATATCCATCGAACCACTGGGCAAGAACCACCGGACATACACCCCTTGGCCGGACGTCCTCTGCTTTTCTGAGCCTATAAATACCACCCCACCCCCTTCATGTTTTACACATCTTCAAATGCCCCCAGGCTACCAGAGTGTTCCTAGAGCGTTTCCATAGTGTTTTGAGTGTCTTGTGAGCATGTGTGTGTGAGACGTTTGTGAGTTTTGGAACGTTCGTGTGGTGAAACTCTTGCCATTTTGTTTCAAGGAGGTAGCGTTCGATCTATATCTTTTAATTATGTCGTTATGTTGCTTGTTTTATGTTTAGTTGTAGTTGTTAGCTTAGTTATGCTTTTAAGACCCGTTTGGGTTAGCGTTTTTGTTAGCTTAGCGTTGTTACGTTGCATGGAAGTTACAAACTAGACTAGAAGGCTTTAGGGTGTTCCTAGTAGCCCTAGGAATCGGAAAATAGGTGGACTGGGGAGAGAAAATGAGGTTTTCCCTGAGGACCCATACAGCAGGCGTACGGTATCATGACCGAATGTACGGCTTGTCGTTACACGGAGGACATACGCTCTCGAGCCCGGACGTACGGTCGGTGTGTGACAGGGAAACCCTATTTTCACCAACCGTCTCATAGCTCATGTTTTCCTTACTTTAGAGTTGTTTAGTAGAATTATGACTAATAGAAGGTTTTCCACAGATTTAGAGAACCCGGATCTTTTAGAGTTTTCGGAGACGCGTATCAATTCAGGTGAGTTTTAACTCACATAATGCTCATTGCTATTTTCCCATGCACTGCACATCTATTTTGTGTATCGAGAAAATATGCATATTTTACAACTCTCATAATTTGTACTTATTGCACATGAACTCTGTCATTTTGAGAAAAACGTTGTGCTGAACATGTTAACCAAGTGAGACTTGTAACATGACATGCATGTAAAATATAGATAAGATAATTGCATCGTATGACATGGTACACCGGTACGTGCAGTAGTAATGGCCATGGGCTTACTATACATGTTAGCTTTATGGTCAAATGGCTATGTTATACGGGGCTTTGGATCCATTGGTTTTGTGACCTTGATGCAACCATTCTCAATGGTTCGGTTACTACAGGACAGACGTCATTAGTTGGTGTGGACCACTCGAAGTCGGACCCGATAGTGCCACTAATGTTACATACGGTATGTTGTACAATGGCTAGGACACTGGCATTGTATTATAGGTCCCTCGGGACAACATCAACCCTGCTGAGAATGGGTAATATCTCGAGTAGACCATACTATTGAACTATGACCGTTGTTTAGATCGTATGCATATATCATTACTATACATATATCATGCATTAATAAGCTGTCATGATAGAACTGCTTTTATTTATTAAACATCTAAATTCATTACTAAAACTGGCATAGGTATTATCTACGTTAAAAGTCATTAAGTCTTAAACCTACCCCTTTTATTTTATGTCTTTCCCCATCATTACGAATAATTGCGCGGTTTAGCTGCACTAGACGAAGATGCCATCGGAGACTACTTGGGTGATTGCTCAGGACCTGATACGGGTGATCTTTGAGGATATGGATCCCGTTTGACTTAGGACGATGTGGGAAGATGGAGGATTTGCCCATGCAAACATGATAGAGATCCTGATTTCATTGGCTTTGCTGAAGCTTAAGTCTAGGCTTTGATCTGTTGATCTTTTGTGAACTATGTTGACAATTATGTATTTTGGGGATGTATCTATTCTCTTGTTGACGGTCTGATGACCGGTACATTTGGCGACTATTTATGATATCAATGATGTAGTACCTTTCTCTGGTATTGTTGTGTGATGTTTCATTTACTATCTCTTAATCCCATAGTCTTGGTAAAGTCTTCCACTACAGTTTTCTCGTTACGACGAGGAAAGTGATTTCCTGGAGGTCGTGTCCTGGAGGGACATGGTTGGGATGGCGCGCCGTGGGATCAATTACTAGTTAATTGATATTCCCATTGGGTGGAGCGTCGCAAGTACTCTTCCATAAATGCTAACAAGGCATTCATAAACTGCACCCTTACAAACCACATTTTTCCCTACAGGTGTAGTTACAGTTAGACCAGGTTCCAAATTCCTCACAACAAGTCTAGACAACCTTACGAACACTATAGATACGAAAGAGTGGGTAGCCCCCAAATCAAACAAAACTGAAGCTTCAAATCCAAGTATAGGGGCAGTACCTGTCACTACTTCCGATCCTCATTCTGGTCTTCTGGATGTAGTGCGTAAACCCGAACTGGCGCCAAATGCTTCTGAGCAACCCCTTTGCCCACGCAGTCCTTACTGAAGTGACGAAATTGGCCACATCAATAGCAAGTCCCGGTTGCCATCCTGTAGGGTCCCCAGTGTACACGGTACACTTGTTGCACAGCTCTGACGTCTGATTCTTCTGTGACGAAATTGGAGGGTTACCAGAGGTACGTCCTTGTGACCTCTGGGGTGGAAAACTCCCCACCGCCATCCTCTTAGCTGACCCGGCTCCTCCGACCGAAGTACCCGTTCCTTGAGTCCTCCTCTTTTGATCTGCGTACTAGCCGCATTCTCTTTCAGACTTTCCTCATAGATCGACACCTTGTCGACCAACTAGGAGAAATCCCGAATGTCGAAATAGCTCATCATAATCCGAATACAAGAGTTCAAACCTCGTTCAAACTTCTTCGCTTTCTTTTCCTCAGTTGAGATGAGGTACAACCCAAAGTGCGACAATTGCAGAAACTTCGCGGCGTATTCAATCACCGACATCCCTCCTTGGACCAAATCCAAAAACTCTCGTGCCTTCGTCTCCTGCACGACTCTAGGAAAGAAGTGCCGATTGAAGACTTCCCAAGACATGGCAGTCTCTGAACCCAAGTAAGCTACAAGCACCACTTTCTTATCCTGCTACCAGCGCTTAGCTTCTCCAGTAAGCTTATAAGCAGCGTAAGCCACCTTCTGCTCATTCGTACATCCAAGGGTAGCTAACAACTCCTCCACGTCGTTCAGCCAATTCTCAGCACGGATGTGATCGCCTCTCCGTGTGATGACTGTAGAAATCCTGCAGAGAACATCTAGTACCTTACAACCCTATCGCAATCTATGGTCAAAACCAACTGGCCAATCGCGTCCATCACTTGACATCCTGGGAGTATAGCTTCGTCAACGGGAATGTCCACAGGCTCAGGGTGAACACCTCCCTCTCCAATCTCCATCGCATTAGGTTCAGTTGTAGGGTTCCTTCGAGGCGGCATTCTTTGCAGCGAAGAGCAGAGTTAGAACCGACTCTACTAGAACCAAGCGGCATAACCTCTAGACTCGGTCCTAATCGCTTATCTAGCCTAATCTCTGGTTTGATCATGGCCTAAGTTCTGTTTTCCCTCTATCCTATAGTCCTCTCAGAGCAAAAGAGCTCTGATACCAACTGTGACGCCCCGCCCGATGGGAATATCAATTAACTAGTAATTGATCCCACGGCGCACCATCCCAGCCATGTCCCTCCAGGACATGACCTCTGGGAAATCACTTTCCTCGTCGTAACGAGAAAACTGCAGCGGAAGACTTTACCAAGACTATGGGATTAAGAGATAGTAAATGAAAAATCACACAACAATACCAGAGAAAAGTACTACATCATTGATATCATAAATAGTCACCAAATGTACCGGTCATCAGCCCGTCAACAAGAGAATAGATACATCCCCAAAATACATAATTGTCAACATAGTTCACAAAAGATCAACAGATCAAAGCCTAGACTTAAGCTTCAGCAAAGCCAATGAAATCAGGATCTCTATCATGTCTGCACAGGCATATCCTCCATCTTCACACATCGTCCTAAGCCAAACGGGATCCATATCCTCAAAGATCATCTGTATCAGGTCCTGAGCAATCACCCAAGTAGTCTCCGACGGCATCTTCGTCTAGTGCAGCTAAACCGCGCAATTATTCGTTATGATGGGAAAAGACATAAATAAAAGGGGAGTAAGTCTAAGACTTACTAATTTTTAACGCAGATAATACCCATGCTAGTTTTAGTAATGAACCCAGATGTTTAATAAGCAAAAGTAGTTCCATCATGACAATTTATTTAGGCGTGATATATATATAGTAATGATATGTGCATATGATGTAAATCACGGTCATAGTTCAACTGTATGTAACATTAGTGGCACGATCGAGTCCGACCTCGGGTGGCCCACACTAACTAATGACATCCGTCCTGTAGTGACCGAACCACTGGGAATGGTTGCATCAAGGTCACGAAACCAATAGATCCACAGCCCGTATGACACATATATTTGACCATAAAGCTAACATGTATAGTAAGCTCATGGCCATTACTAACGCACGTACCGGTGTACCATGTTATACGATGCAATTATCTTGTCTATATTTTACATGCATGTCATTTTACAAGTCTCACTTGGTTAACATGTTCAGCACAACACTTTTCTCAAAATGACAGAGTTCATATGCAATAAGTACAAACTGTGAGAATTGTAAAATATGCATGTTTTCTCGATACACAAAATAGATGTGCAGTGTATGGGAAAATAGCAATGAGCATTATGTGAGTTAAAACTCACCTGGATCGATACGCTTCTCTGAAAACTCCAAAAGATCCAGGTTCTCCAAATCTGTGGAAAACCTTCTATTAGTCCTAGTTCTACTAAAACAACTCTAAAGTAAGGAAAATAGGAGTTATGGGACGGTTGGTGAAAATAGGGTTTCCCTGTCACACATTGACCGTATGTCCGGGCTCGAGAGCGTACATCCACCATGCAACGACAGGCCGTACATCCGTTGTATGGGTTCTCAGGGAGAACTTCATTTTCTCTCCATTGTCCACCTATTCTCCGACTCCTAGGGCTATTAGGAACACCCTAAAGCCTTCTAGTCTAGTTAATAGCCTCCATGCAATATAACAACGCGAAGCTAACGAAAACGCTAACCCAAACGGGTCTTAATGCACAACTAAGCCAACAACTATAACTAAACACAAAACGAGCAGCATAACAACATAATTAAAAGCTTTGGATCGAATGTTACCTCCTTGAAACAAAACCGCAAGAGTTCTGCCTCATGAACATTCCGAAACTCGCAAACACCTCACACACAAGCTCACAACACACTTTGAAAACACTCTGGCAACCTGGGGGTGTCTGGAAGTTATGAGAAACACGAATGGGGTAGGGGTCTATTTATAGGCACAGAAAAGCAACGGACGTCCAACCAAGGGGCATACGTTCGGTGGTTCTTACCCAGCGGTTCCATGACTGCCTCGTACGTCTAGGTATTAACCAGATGGTATTCAAAAAGTAGCATACATCCGGTGGTCCCACGTACGTCCGCCTGTACGATTTGCAAAGCGTACATCCGGTGGTCCCCCATTGTATGTCCGTACTACAAACAGCAGCGTACGTCCGTCAGACCTAGCGTACGTCTGCCTAAAAGTCTAAATTACCCCTCTAGTGTCCTTAGTGACCCAAAGCCCAAATTAACTCTCCCAACTAAGCTACTTACACCTAGTTAATCATTTGGGTCACTACATCAATACAAGGAGGAAAATAGGAAAGGGAATTTGAATTACTAACTTCCGCTTTATAAGGTATAGTCACAACCCAATTGAGATACCCTATGAGGACTATAATACTTTTATTGGAAAGCTATTCAAGGTGCTATCGTTAGATTTTGGGAAAAATATAAAAAAAAAAACCCTCCAAATTTTTGGTCGTTTGCAATATAGTCTCTAATATTCAAAAAGTAGTAAAGTAGCCAAATTACCAAAATGTATAAAAAAAACCACTTATTTTTTATATTCCTATAATACTCCTATTCTTTTAACAAATAAAATAATAAAATAATTGTAAAGAAAACTAAACAATTTTTTTAAAAATTACAAAAAAAACCAATCGGCGAATAAATACAAAAAAAAAAAAAAAAANNNAAAAAAAAAAAAAAAAAAGTTTTTTTGAAATAAATATATAATTAGTCACTATAGTTGGTCTAAATTACAAAATGCTTCATGTCGTATTAAAGTAAAATCAATGGGCGAATAAAAACAATTTTTTAACAGAATTTGACTCTAGGGACTAAATTGTTGTTTTTTTTTTTTTTTTTGGGAATATTCGCCCATTGATTTTTTTTTGTATTTTTAAAAAATTGTTTTCTTTTTTTACAATTATTTTATTATTTTATTTGTTAAAAGAATATGGGTATTATAGGAATATAAAAAGTAAGTCGCATTTTTTATATATTTTGATAGTTTGGGGGCTACTTTACCTTTTGAACATTGAAGGGCTATATTGTGAATGGTTGGTAGTTTGTTGGCTTTTTTTTATTAATATTTTTCCCTTAGATTTTTAATAAAAAAAACTTTTGGCAAAAAAATTAATTTTAATTAATATATGTTATTAGATTTTATACTACAAAGTTTTTCTCTAAGGTAGGTTAAATAAATTTTCTTTCAACTCAATTTATTAAATTAATATTTATCATTAGACAAATATCACATGCATGCGAGAGTCATATGTTGTAAAGACTAATATTAGTTTAATATATTTGACTTGAAGAATTTTTCTTCAACCAAATTAAAAAGGAAATTTTATTCTAACTTTTTTTTCTTTAGGAAATTCTTTCATGTTCATTCATTGAAAAAATATCAAAAGTATAAAACTCTTATATCAGAGAGCATAAAGTTCTTATAAATCATAGCCAAAGTTATAAGATTATAACGTCATAAAGACAAACATAAAAATCTTACAATTAAGTCTTATATATGATTTCAATGTATGTTAACCCATGTCCAAACTTCAGTTATCTAATACAAAGGTACCTCATATTTTAACTTTTATTTTTCTGGCCAAAAGAGCAAAACTCTCACGTTGAAACTAATCTTCCTCAACCCAAGGCTAGGAAAAAAACCTTCATCCCAAAGATCGCTCATGAAAGTAGATTTAAGGAGAAGTTAAACCCTTATCGAAAAAAAACAACAAAAAACCAGCAAACAACTACAACAGCTGAGGTGAGGGAGGCAAAATTTTGTTCTATTCAAATTGGGAAAACAATTGGGGAGTTCGAAGATGTCGACGTTTTAGTATCCCAAGTGATTAATAAGGTTGTGATTTAGCTTAAGAAAAGCTAACGAGTTTATCAAGTTCATTAGGTTTCATTGGAATTAAGAATTTTTTTACCTTTGACTTTTGATTGAAACCCTAGTGAACAACGATTGTGTATGGACCATGACTTATTCCCTTACATTTTCTTTCCTTTCTTTGGCTTATGGGTGTCTTTGCATTTTTCAGGAAGAAGGAATATCTTGTTTCTTCCTCTTTCAAGCCCACACATCTGCTGCCTTTCCTTCTTCTTGTTCATCATCTCCAGCAGAAACTAAAGACAAAAGAGCAGCTCCTCTTGTTTTCTTTGTACAATTTGGTCTATGGTGACAGCAGCAACACTTCCCATGCATCTGACTCACAGTTTGCTGCAAGATTCACAATCTGGTTGCTTTCTTTCTTTTCTATGCCTTTTCCAATTCTTTTGGTCCCACATTTCCGCTTTAACACAAAATTTTCGTCTTGCCTTTTGGCTTCCGCCCATAGCTCACCAACTTCAATCAAAAACATAAGTTCCTACATTAATAAATCATTTTCAGCTCAAGGTTAAAAATTAGACAATATTTTGCAATTCACTATAAAAATGCAAAAAAAAAAGAAAAAAAAAAAAAGAAAAAAAAAAAAGAGAGCATATTTAAGCCATTATCAAGGGTGGTAGTTCAATGGTTTAAGAAAATTTTCAAGTGGTCAGGACATGTACTAGGACGTGGGTTCGAATCTCCGTAATGAAAAATTTATACATATGCCTGATTAGTATTAGTCATCTTAAATTCTCATTGATTGTGACGACCCTGATGGGCAAATCAATTAACTAGTAATTGATCCCATGGTTTGCCTCCCAGTCCTATCCCTCACAAGACAAGACTCAGGGATTTCAACATTTTTCGTCGTAACGGGAAAGTTGCAGCGAAAGACTTTACTAAGACTATAGGAAATAAAGATCAATAATTTAACATTCACTAGAGAAATTATAAAATCATCATAGCATAGATAATCACCAAAATGTACTGGTCATCAGATCATCATCAAGTAGGGGTACAAAATACAAGATAACAAATAACATTGTCTTTAAAAATGATTAACAGATCAAAGCCTAGATCTAAGCTTAAGCAGGGCTAATGAGATTAGAATCTTGATCATGTCGCTACGAGTAGTTCCTCCATCTTCCCACATGGACCTCAGCCAAACAGGACCCATGTCTTCGAAAATCACACGGATCAGGTCTTATGCTATTACACAGGTTGGCTCCGTCGACATCCTCGTCTAAGGTGGCTAAACCACGCAGATGTTTATAATGATAGGGGGAAAATATATATAAAAGGGAGGAAGTCTAAGACTTAGTAGTTGTTAACACAAATAATGCCCATGTCAGTTTAGTAATGAACTCTAATATTTTTGTAAAGCATATGACAGTTTCATTATGACAGTTTATATTAAGTGTGATATAGATATACACTATATTTATATGATACAAAATAATAGTCATGGTTCAACAGTATGGTCTACCCGAGATATTATCATTTCTCAACAGGGTTGGTGCTGTTCTGAGAGACCTATAGTACAATGCCGATGCCCCAGCCATTGCACGCTATCGTACATAACACTAGCGGTAAGACCGAGTTCGACCTCGGGTGGCCTACCCCGCTAATGATGTCCGTCCTGTAGTGTAGTGACTCAAATATTTAACTAGGCATAAGTAGCTTAGTTAAAAGGGTTAATTTGGACTTTGGGTCACTAGGATCAGCCATTAGGGCATTTTGGAGAAATTGGACTTTTGGACCAAACATACGCTAGGATTGTCGGACGTTCACTCCTGTCTTTTGTGTGGACGTACGCGAAACACCAAATGTACGCTGCTATTTGTAGTGCGGATGTATGGTAGGGGACCACCAAACGTACGTTGACAAATAGTACGCTGTACTCTGTGAATAGTACACGGACGTACACTCAAAAGTACCGAATGTACACTACCTATCCTCCCAAATTGATTATAAGCCTATCTAAATGAATTTCCAAGACCTTCAATTTCTAAAGAAGGCCTTTATGCACATGAAAACACGTTTGATCAAGATAAAACACTAACCTACAAAGATTAAAGCATAACCTAGCTAGAAACTTAAATCAACAACTAAGCTAGTCTAAAAAGTATTGAAAGAGCACAATGACTTATGAAAATGAGTAGAGTTTAGAAGGTTACCTCCTCGAAGACAAGGAATCGCCTCCTTCTACACAAAACATTCAAACTCACAAGAATCACTCACACAAGGGTTTTAGAGAGCTTGGGGGCCAGAATGGGAGTGAATGGGTGAGGGGTATTTATAGGTGAGAAAAAGCTGAGTGCGCTGCAGGCAATTCTAAAAAGTAGCATATGTTCGGTACTATTGGGGTGTACGTCTAATACTATTTACCCAGCAGTCCAAAGGCTATAGCATACGTCAAGGTATTAACCAGGAGTTTTCCAAAAAGTAGTATATGTCCGAGTCGTCCCAAGCGTACATCCTTGTACTATTTACAGGCGCGGTCCCCTTGCTTACGTCCTCTTTTAAAGACAAAGAGCATATGTATAGAACTATTGGGAGTACGTACGGTCCGAAAGTCCAAAATTCTTCAAATGCCCTTCTAGTTGTCCTTAGTAACCCAAAACTCAAATTAACCCTATAACTAAGCTACCTAAGTTTAGTTAATTATTTGAGTCACTACAACAACACTACGCGCGGAAGAGGAATTTATCTTCTCACCTTCCTCTTTATTTTTCAACTTCGGACACTCAAATTTATAATTGTGATGCCCCGAGAATTAATTAACTGGTAATTAATTCTACGGTTCGTCTTCCAGCCTTATTGCACACCTAACAAGACTCAGGGACCTCTACTCCTTGAAAACAAATGATACTAAGCAGCGAAAAGTAATTAAGTTCTATAACATTAATCATTACAACCAGAGCATCTACCAAAGAACATTAAAGTAGTTGAAATCATACTATATATATTGCTAAACCGTAATATGAAAGCATGCATCAAGCCCGAAGTCTACAACATAACTCAAAAGTACTAATTACCATGAGTTTCCACTTAAGTTCGCAATAAGTCCTCAAGCATCCCTCGAATAGAATCCTCCAACAATAACCGGATGCTTCGTTGTATCAACTATCTATAACAACATAGTTGTACATATGGAGAAAAAAAGGAAATAATACAAGGGTAAGTCCGACAACTTAGTGAGTAAAAATGCACAAGACGTACCTGTCATTAAATGGTGAACTCAATTGTTTATAAAGCACATTCAACATTATGAGATGACAATTTATCATTGACGTGATATATATATGCTTATAATCATGAGTAACAGCAATAGTTCAACCATATGGTCTACCCAAGATATTACCTATTCTCAGTAGGGTCGACGCTGTCCCGAGGGACCTGTAGTACAATACCGATGCCCCGAATATTGCATGGCTACCGTACATAACACTAGTGGTACCACTAAGTCCGACTTCGAGTGGCCTACACCACTAATGATGTCCGTCTTAAGTGACCACCCATTAGGAATGGTTGCGCCTAGGTCACGAAACCATTTGATCCAAAGCCCCCCCTACGCACACATTGACCATAAAGTTAACCCGTATAGTAAGCCCATGGCCATTATACCGCATGTACCGGTGTACCATGTCATACGATGCAATTAGTCTTATCATTCTTTATCATTCTTTTACATATATAGTTTTACAAGTCTCATTATTATCTTATTAATTGACACATGTTTTCACAAAAGAGTGCTCCCAATAGTTCCAAAATGTATTTCATGAGAGTTGCAAAATATGCATGTTTGATATATATAAAATACATATGCAATGCAAGAAAAGTAACAACAAGGCATCCATGTGAGTTTGTACTCACCCGGGTTGTAAAGCTCCTCCATTTAATTCCCTTGTGGCTCAATAACCTCGAATACTGAGAAAAAAAAAACCTTTCATTAGTTCTGTTTCTACTAAAATAACTCTAGAATAAGAAAACATGGGCTATGTGACGGCTGGTGAAAATAAAGTTCACTATCAAACTCTAGACTGTACATTCGGGCTCAGGGCCCTATGTCCGTTGTGATACTTCGGACCGTACATCTAGTCTCAAGACCGTAAGTCCGCTTTGAGGTTTTTAGGGAGAACTTCATCTTTCTCCATTCGTCCTCCTATTCTCCAAATCAACTCCTAAGACTAACAAAGGGCTCCTAAGGCCTTCTAAGTCGAAATGAAATCTCCATGCAACGCGATCATGTTGAGTTAACATTATGCTAACCTGAACAAGATTTAAAGCATAACTATGCTAAACTACGACTAACAACACAAGACAATAATAGAGCAGCATAACGACATAATTAAAGAGCTAGGTAACCGAGCATTACCTCTTTGAAGTGAAAATTCAAGAGTCCCTTCACTGTTAGCACCGAAACACACAAAACCTGGGGGCTTAAGAAAGTGTGAGAAATGAAGAGGGGAAGGGGGGTACTTATAGCTGAGAGGCTCCACCAACTCTCCAGAAAAGTAGCGGACATCCGCCAAACCCTACCGTACATCTGGCACTATTACATAGCAGTCCAAAGGCTGTCTCATACGTTCAGGTATTATCCAACGGGTATACCATAAATTAGCGTATGTCAGGTACTTTTGAGCATACATTCATGTACTATTCGCAGAGTACGGTGTACTATCTGCCAACGTATGTCCGGTGGTCTCCCCCCGTACGTCCACATTACAAACAGCAGTGTACGTCCAATGTTTTCGCATACATCCGCACAAAAGACAGGAGCGTTCGTCCGCTTAACCTAGCGTACGTTTGTCTAAAGGTCCAAATTGCCCCTCTATTGTCCTTAGTGACCCAAAGCCCAAATTAACCCCCTTAACTAAGCTATTTAAGTTTAGTTAATCATTTGGGTCACTACATTCTCCCCTCCTTATAAAATTTTGTCCTCAAAATTTCGTAGCCCCAAAACATAAGAACAAATAGTAACATCACTTTAACATCAATAGTTTTACAAGGTTCGTGCATAGCCCCATCCTTGGAAAAATCTTATCTCATTCATTCTATTAGCACCGACCTCTTTCGTCCAGTATAAAGTGATATAGGTCGACATCCTCACAAGTTATAGCAAATCCATTTGCAAGTCACCAAGGGTGTTGTAGTCGATATTACCCACAATATCAATCATCGATAAACTCAGCGACCCTTAAATACACCAAAACGGAGTCAAGCCCATGGGTATCTCTGACATGGTGACATACTTCCTAGCCAGAAGCATACTTATCTTAATCAACTACTCTTAGAGAATCCACATGTAATGGTTATCCAAAATTGTAACAAATAGGCACACAACCCAAAAAAAATTAACCACACAAATAAAATCCTTGAACCTCAATGTAACAACAAGAAAGACATCATACCCAGTCCAGGTCAATGGGTATTGATATACAAATTTAATTGTACTCGCAAGCGCACTAGTCATTTGCAATATAGTGTGTGTGCAAGTGCGAGGTCGAATCCACAGGGAGTCATGTTTACAAAAATCAATTTTCTAATTTAAACCAATTTTATCTTAAACTAGTTCCAAATTTCAAACTATGTCTTGCAAAAAGATAAATTCAATTAAATTGAAATTAAATCAAATGATAAAAATAAAAAATAAAATAAAATAAAAAGAACTAAGGTTTTTAGAATCCACCTCACCAAATTAAAGCATACGTTCTCATTTTTTAATTTATATATCCGACAGGCGACAAACAATTCAACCCTATGCATGTTCTATTGTTCCTATTGAAAGATTCAATGAATCCATCCATATAAAAAAAGACAATGCATGTCCAATTTAGTTCAAAAGATCCAATGTATCCATGCTTTGTACAAAAGACAATGGATATCCAAAGTAAATCAAAAGATGCAATGTATCCGTCAGATGAAACACACTAAATATCTAACTTCGGCACAATCAAACACAATTTTCTCACATAATTGAATTGAAATGAACACACATTACATTAAGGTTAGAATTGTACGAATAAAACATGAAAACATAAAACTAATCAATGGCGAGGCTTCACCTTCAACCTTAGTTGAAGAATTAGCCTCAAATGACAAAAGGAATCATAAAGAAACTAATTAAATTCATTAAGATCTAAGTACTTACAAAAGAATTGGAGTTCAGAGCTCCAAAACCTAGAAAAACACACAACCAAGAACGGCGCCCCTGGCGCATCTCTATCTGTTTACAATAGAAAATAATGCTATTTATAAGATAATTTTAGAGTTTCAGCATTGCCAAGTCGGCCGAGTGCGCTCGATTGCACTCGAACATGCACTTTCCACTTTCGATGGCATGAGTGCACTCGATCGCACTATATGTGCACTACCTTCAAAATTAGCCACCTCTTGTGAAGTATGACTTTGTAGATCTTTGAGTTAGTTTTCCAATGACACCAAGATCTCTTCAATCCAAGTTCTACAACTCTAGATATGGTCCTTTTAGTGTGATTCGTCAGGTTTGAATTATCGCTTGATCCAAATTTACTACCAATGCTCCCTTAAGTGTCTTAAGCCCCAGAACTAATGGAATGAGTTGCAAGTTTCACCTTAAAGCCGCATTTTTCTCTTAACAACCTACAAATCACTAAAACACCAAAACATTAGAAAATAATAAACCTAAAGGCTTAGCAAATGCAAATTAAGAGGCCCAAATATGCAATTATTTGGAACTCAACAAATGCCCCCAAACTTACATTTTGCTAGTCCCTTAGCAAAACAAAATGAAAAACAACATCAAAGCATGAACCATAAATCTGTTGTCGAGGGAGAGGCGATTTCATTTAGCATATGCAACAAGCCTTTTAAACCCCTAGGCATCCTTAGTGGACGAGTGAAGTCTCGTGAGGGTTTACCTGCAATGACTTTTCAGCACTATGTTGTTGAAAAGAATGAAATTTCACACAAATCATGATTCTTACTCATGAGCATGCTTAACAAGATAAACACCACAATCACATCATCAAGACATCCAAAAGAATAAATGGGCAATTGAGACAACGCATGCTTCATTAAGTGCAAAGTGAGATTAAATAACAATCATGAGGCTTCAATTCACTCAAAGTTCATGTATCTCAAAATTCATAGGAGTTCTATCAGATCAAGACAACCAGGGCTTAAGTCAAGATATGCTTCTTCTTTTTTTCTTTTTTTTTTTGTAAGCTGTGCAATGCTCGGCTCCCTTAAGCTTCCTAGTTGATCTATGTAACGAGTATTGGGCCAATGACTCCTAAACCATATGGTTTTAGGGCACTAGATGTAAAAACATCCCTAAGGGCTTAATGACTCAAGTCAAAAAAGGCTGTGAAGCCAAACTAGCCATACAATCAACCAACACTAAATTTCACACATTTTTACGCGAACACTCAATGCTTAATGAGGCAAGATGTCCAATTACTCAGTAAAAACTCAAAATGATGATTTTTATTATTATTATTTTTTATTTTTTATTTTTTATGCCAAGGTTATTTCATCAACAAGTCATCCAACAAATTTCAAGATAACACACAATTTAGTTCAAATTTGATACCTCACAAACTTTATGCTAATGTGCATATGATAATCAATTCAAAACATGTGAAGTCTCTCTAAGCCAAAAGAAATTAGTTCTACTGACATGATGTGTTCGAGATGTTAAACAAGCCAATGACATGCAAACCACTGTTGCGGTGTAACTCATACTTAATCAACAACATAGCAATTTTGTTTTTGTTTTTGTTTTTTAAAAATAATCAAACAGACAAAATAAAACAAACAAACAAACAGAGTGTTGTTCCACACCCCCAAACTTAAATGACACATTGTCCCCAATGTGTCAAGAGATACAATATCGTGGGATGAGGGAACCTAAGTGTGCAAAGGCCAGGGTGTCTTCCAAACTTGAACACCAAAACACTTGTCAAAAACTAACAACTATATTATCTCACAGGAACAAACATCAAAAGGTCAATTGCTGTTATAAACAAAAATAAAATGACAAGAAGAGAAAGAAAGAAAATGTGCAGAAATTAAAATAGGGAAGAAATTTTACAGAGCTTTCCTCGATCATTTGGATGTCCAACCAATCCCTTTCATCATTTCTTTTTTAGAATTTGATACCCGTCTCGATGGATGTTTCGCCATCTTATGTAGCCAATTTGCTTGCTTCAAAAGATTTTCTTGGGACGCCTATTCCTAGATTTGCACCTTTGTGTGCATGATTCCTTGAAGATCTTGACATAAGATGGCTCTTCGAGACATTGAAAAGATGAAGCTTGTAGTTCATGTTGTGTCTCAAAAGGGATTGTGATGAAAGAATGAACTTCAGTACTCATTTCCTTGTCATTGGGCAAACTTGGAGTCGTTGGGGGCTCAATGTGCTCAACTTGCTCCTCTTTTTCTTCCTCCTCATGGTTATCCACAATGAAAGGCTCAGCTGCTAATGAAGATGAGTTAAGGAATGATATCTCAGTGGTTTCCCCATTCTTAGTTTGCACCTCAGGAGTAGGATCCAATATTGCATCTGCTTGCTCAAGTAACATATCCAGATCTAAATCATCTCCAAATTAAGCAAGGCATGCTTCCAAAAGATCCTTTAGACTTGGCTCATTAACAGTCTCCTTGACAACTTCCTCGCTCCCAAATGTGGTGGCTTGGACATGCTCATGATAAGAATTGCTGGGGCCATCCTCATCAATCATGTATTGCTCTCTCGCCATCTCCTGACTTTAAAGCTCATCTTCCTCGATTCTGTTGAATTCAGCAACTAGATGACTGAGCTGTCCTTCGAACCTTGCAATTGCTTCAGTGTTTTCCGTAGTGGCATCTATGATTTCTTGAATGGGTTGGTTGACTGTTTGCCTGAACTCACTGAGTGCGTCTTCCAATGATGATTCTTGTGGCACGGGACTAATGGATTGGCCAGTTAGTTACATGAATTCCTTGAGAGAGTCTCCCAATGAAGATTGTTGAGGAAGATAGTCACATGATGAAGGAATGGAAGATGGATTATCGAACTGCAAATATTTAGAATGGTACAGTTCATGAAATTGGGGAGCATAATTTCCCGTAGCATGAGCTTACCACGAGAAATCAGAATGGTTGCACCAGTCTGGGGTGTAAATATTGGAGTTTGATTCAAACCCCGAATTAGAGAAAGAAGTGTTCATTTGCACATAACCGAAATTGGAAGATTGCCCATAGGATGGACAATTTCCAATCCGATGATGAGGATTGGAGCAATATGAACATGGTCCATGTGGGTGAAAATTCTGAGGGTAGTTGGTATGATTTGCATCCAACCACTATAGTGATTTTTTCGAAACTGTAACAAAACACAAAAACAACCAAAATTTTATTTTTATTTTTTATTGTAAGATAAACTAAGAAACAGAAGAAAAAAAAAATGCAAAAACAAGAAATCTAACTAAACTAGTAGAAAAATAAAATCAATTTGAATGAAAATCAATTTTCACAAACAAAAACAACTCCCCAGCAACAATGCCAAAATTTGATGTACAAATTTAATTGTACTCGCAAGCGCACAGATCGTTTGCAATATAGAGTGTGTACAAGTGCAAGGTCGAATCCACGGGGAGTTGTGTTTGCAAAAATCAAATTTCTAATTTAAACCAATTTTATCTTAACCTAGTTCCAAATTTTGAACTGTGTCGTGCAAAACGATAAATTAAATAAAATTGAAAATAAATCAAATGATAAGAAAAAAAAAAAGAACTAAGGTATTCAAAATCCACCTTACTAAATTAAAGCATACATTCTCATGTTTTAATTCATACATCCAACAAATAATTAAACCCTATGCATGTTCTATTGTTCATATTGAAAGATTCAATGAATCCATCCATATAACAAAAGACAATGCATATCCAATTTAATTCAAAAGATCCAATGTATCCATGCTTTGCACAAAAGACAATTGATATCCAAAGTAAATCAAAAGATGCAATGTATCTAGTCGTACCAAAAATAGTACTCGCCAATTACACAAATCGTTTTGCAATAAAGTGGTTGTGCAAGTGCGAGTGTCGAACTACAAAGAATCGGGTTTTCTCAAAAACCAATTTAAAATGCCTAAACTAATCCTATCTCAACCTAGTCCCAATATCAAGCATATAGCGTGCAGAATATAAAAACTAAATTAAATGCAATAAAAACAAAGAAATAAAAATATTAAAATCTAGACTCCACCTCACCAAGATTAATCAACATATAATCAAACTAATTCATATTTAATAACAACTCTGCTACTAGGCATACTCTGAGCGCTAACACATTGTTCATATTTTCGTCTATCGATAAAGCACATATGCATATGCTATTGTCATTACAAAATATAGGCAAATCATCCGATGTATTATCCGTAAACGGTCACAACGAATATTGAACCGAAATCGAGTCATCCGATGTATCGTTGATCACAACAGATATTAGACTCGATAAAATCATCCGATGTACCTCGGACCTATCACAACAGATATTGGCCGTTTAATGATTTGCAAACAACAATCAACACACTTTTGTCACTCAAATGTATTGAAACGAATATACATAAAATTAAACGACAGAATAATACGAATTAAACATGAACATATATAAACAAATCCATGGTGAGGGAAATAAGAGACTAAAGTAAAACAAATAAAAGCATTAAATTAAATTGACGTTTAGGAGTGTTTACAATGAAGAACAGTGAGGTTTTGGGCCACTGAGGGCGCCTCAAACCATCTCCCAAGCGTAGGAAATAAGAAAATACAAAGGGTCCTATTTATAGACAAAATAAAGTGTGCTACCAGGTCAGGGGTGCGCTCGATCGCATTCCTGCGTGCGTTTGATCGTCTAACGCGCGTTCGACCGCAAATGCATCGCGGTGCCGTGTGTGCTCGATCGTAGGCGTGGCGCTTGATCACAAGATGTGCGATCGATCGCACGTAACTACCTCAGAATTCCCACGACGCAAGTGTTGAAGCGATGGAGGCTAGGGCAACGTGGACTTCACGGGCTGACGAGGCATAATTTGCACCAAGGACCTACAACACACTAAAACACTAAAACACCACAAAATATTAGATATTAACAAAACTAAGAGCCTAACAAACATAAGTTAAGGGGGGGTCCAATATACAATATTTGACACCGATCAAATACCCCCAAACTTACACTTTGCTAGTCCCTTAGCAAAACAAAACTAAAAACGTAAATAAAAACAAGAAACATAAATCCGCTTTCATGGAAGAAACGATTGCATTTAATGTATGCAACAAGCCTTTTAAACCCCAAGGCATCCCTAGTGGACGAGTGAAGTCTCGTGGGGGTTTTTCAGGAATGACACCTACAAACAATTATTTGGCACTATGTTATTAATGGACAAAGACCTTTCACACAAACACATGGTCCATACATTATTAGCAAATTTAACATGTTGAACATACAAACCACATCATCCAGGCATCCAAACATCATTTCACTCAAGGTTGGAAAACAATGTGATAAATACAACCAAGGCCTGAATTGAAAGAAAGCAATTTTTTTGTGTAGGCTGTGCACTACTTGACTCCCTTAAGCTTCTAAATGATCTATGTAATGAGTGTTGGGCCAGTGACTCCCAAACCATGCGGCTTTAGGGCACTAGATGTAGAGACATCCATAGGGCTTAATTACTCAAGTCAAAAGAGCTACGGAGCCTAAACTAGCCATACAATTACTAAGCTGGAATTTCTCATCTTTTTATGCGAACACTCAATGCTTTGTGAGGCACGAGGTCCGGTTACTCAATGAAAAGCTCACTTTATTATGATTTTCTAATTTTTTTTTTTAACAGCCAAGGTTTTCATCATCACACCGCAAACCTAGAAATCTCAAGACACACACTTCAAAGTCAAATCTCATACCTCACAGACCCTATGCTAGTGTGCATGTGAAATATTAATCAAACAAGTGGAGTCTCTTTAATCCAATACATTAATTAAAAACTGGGATTTCTAATGATATGCAATGTTCGAACAAGTTAAACATATCAATGACATGCAATCCACAATTACGATGTAAGTTGTGCCCAATCAACAACATAGCAACAAAAAAAGAAAAAAAATTTATATACAGACAAAAACAAATATATACAGACAAAAACAAAACAAAACAACTAAATAAACAAACAAAAAGACAAACATAATGTTTGTCCACACCCCCAAACTTAAATGACACATTGTCTCCAATGTGGCAAGAAATACAATACAGTGGGATGAGGAACCGGGATGTGCAAAGGTCAAGGCGTCCCCCGAACTTGAACATCAGAACACCTGTCAACAATTAACACCAATCTTTTCTCACAAGCACAAGCATCAACGATTAATTGCTGTTAGAACTAAATAAAAAAATAAATAAAATGACAGAAAATAAAAGAACAAAAAGAAAATAAAATAAAAAATGCATTGCAGAAAATAAAAAGAAAAAATACCGCACCTTCCCCGCTCATATGGGTGTCCAACCAATCCCTTCCATCCTTTCTTCTTTAGAATTTGATACCCCTCTGAAGGATTTTTCGCCATCTTATGTAGTTGTCCTTATTTCGAGTGATCCACTTCGGAATATGGTTCATAGATTTGTGATCTTATAAGCATGAATCCTCAAAGATTTTTACATAAGACTACCCTTCGAGACATTGGAATGATGGAACTTGTTGTGTCTCGAGAGGGATTGTGATTAAGGAGTGAGCTTCAGTACTCACTTCCTTGTCATTGGGCCAATTTGAAATTGGCAGGGGCTCAATATGCCCCTGGTTCTCTTTTTCTCCATTCTCAGTTCACATCTTAGGAGTGGGATCCAATAAAGCCTTAGCTTGCTCATGTACCATGTCAAGATCCAAATCAAACTCAAATTGAGCAAAGCTCTCTTCCAAAGGATCCTCCAGACTTGGCTCTCTAAACCTCACAGCTTGCTTAAGGAACTTGTCAAGATCCAGATCATATTCAATTTTATCAAAACACTCTCCCGATGGATCCTCAAGACTAGGCTCACTAAAAGTATCAGCATGATCAAGTAGCCTGTCTAGGTCTAGGTCGTCTTCTTCTTGGGTGAAGTGCTCCATCTCAGGATCCTTTAAAGTTAAATCATGCAACACACCATCTTGCACATCTGGCCTATCAAGGTCTAGGTCACAGTCATCTTGGGTGAAGCATTCCATCTTAGGGTCCTCTAAGCTACACTCACTTACAACTTCATCTACAATTTCCTCATTAACAAATATGGTGGTGGTTTGGACATGCTCATGATAAGAATTACTGGAAGCATCCTCATCAATCATGTATTGCCCTCTTGCCATCTCCTGACTTTGAAAATCTTCTTCCTCGATTCTGTTGAATTCAGCAACTAGATGACCAAGTTGTCCTTCCAACCTTGCAATTGCTTCAGTGTTCGCTACAGTGGCATCTATGATTTCTTGACAAGGTTGGTTGACTGTTTGCCTGAACGCCTCGAGTGTGTCTTCCAATGATGGTTCTTGTGACGCAGGAATGGTGGGTTGGCCGACTAGTTCCATGAATTCCTTAAGAGTTTCTTCCAAAGTAGATTTCTCAAGAGGATAGTCAAATGATGAAGGAACGGAAAATGGATTTTTGGACTGCGGATATTCAAAATGGTGCAGTCCATAAGATTGGGGAGCATGATTTCCCGTAGCATGAGCATGCCACGAGGAATCAAAATGGTTGCTCCAGTCCGGGTTATAAAAATTTTAATTTGATTCAAACTCAGGGCTGGAGAAACTGGTGTTCATCTGCTCATGTGAAAAATTAGAAAATTGTCCCCAATGTGGACAATCACCTAAACTATGGTAAGGGCTAGAGCAGTGTGAACATGGTTCATGTGGGTAAAAATTGATAGGATTTGGTGTCCTACAACTAGGGGAAACATCAAAAGTATTAAATAGAAGACTCATGCTTCACCCAAACAGTTCAAAATATCCCACATGAAACAATCCAATTTACAAAAAATAAAATAAAATAGACAATAACTAATAAAAATAGACTAAACAAATTACTAGACAATGAACTAACAAAAAAACAAACTAATTAAACAATTAAAAATAACAATAAACTAACTAACAACAGCAAGTAAATAAATAAAAACAGGCAGAAAAAATAAATAATTAAAGACAAAACAATAATTAAACAAAACAACTAAAAAAATTGAAAACTTGACACATACACTGCCTTAGGTATGTTGGTGTAGTCACCAGAGCTGTGCTCGAGCGCAGGACACTGAGATCGATCGCAGACATGTAGAAATGTAAAAGTCTGTGCATGTGCGTTTGATCGCTATAGAGATACGATCGATCGCACAGACGTACTGCAGTCTGTTAGAAAGGTGCGCTCACACGCAACTGCGTACTAGGCGAGCATAGGTATGCGACACTGAAGGAGTAAGCTCAAGTGCGCTCGATCGCAACAAGAGTGTGATCGATTGCACTATCAGTGCCTGATTTTCCAGAAACTGAAACTAAACTAAAAATAGCCAAACACTAATTGTTTTTTAATTTTTTTCTATACAAAAGCACGAAATAAATAAAATAATTGCCAAAATTAAAAATAACTAGTAGAAAGATAAAATTAATCTAACCATAAAATCAATTTAAACAAAATACCGATTCCCCGGCAACGGCACCAAAATTTGGTCGTACCAAAAATAGTACTCGCCAATTACACAAATCGTTTTGCAATAAACTGGTTGTGTAAGTGCGAGTGTCGAACCCACAGAGAATCGGGTTTTGTCAAAAACCAATTTAAAATGCCTAAACTAATCCTATCTTAACCTAGTCCTATATCAAGCATGTGGCGTGCAGAATATAAAAACTAAATTAAATGCAATAAAAACAAAGAAATAAAAATACTAAAATCTGGACTCCACTTCACCAAGATTAATCAACGTATAATCAAGCTAATTCATATTTAATAACGACTATGCTACTAGGCATACTCTGAGCGCTAACACATTGTTCATATTTCCGTCTATTGATAAAGCACATTTGCATATCCTATTGTTATTACAAAATCTAGGCGAATCATCCAATGTATTATCCGTAAACAGTCACAACAGATATTGAACCAAAATCGAATCATCTGATGTATCGTTGATCACAACGGATATTGGACTCGATAAAATCATCCGATGTACCTTGGACCTATCACAACGGATATTGGCCGTTTAATGATTTGCAAACAACAATCAACACACTTTTGTCACTAAAATGTATTGAAACGAATATATATATATAAAATTAAACGACAGAATAATACGAACTAAACATGAACATATGAGGGAAATAAGAGACTAAAGTAAAACAAATAAAAGCATTAAATTAAATAAACGTTTAGGAGTGTTTACAATGAAGAACAGTGAGGTTTTGGGCCACTGAGGGCGCCTCAAACTATCTCCCAAGCGTAGGAAATAAGAAGATACAAAGGGTCCTATTTATAGACAAAATAAAGTGTGCTGCCAGGTCAGGGGTGCGCTCGATCGCAGGTGATGCGATCGATCGCATCCCTGCGTGCATTCGATCGTCTAACACGCATTCGACCGTAAATGCATCGCGGTGCTGTGTGTGCTCGATTGTAGGCATGGCGTTCAATGGCAGTGCGCTCGATCGCTAAATGTGCGATCGATCGCACGTAATAGCCTCAGAATTCCCACGGCACAAGTGTTGAAGCGATGGAGGCTAGGGCCAGCTAGGGCAACGTAGACTTCACTGGCTGACAAGGTATGCGCTCGATAGCGCCTCCTGAGCTCGAGTGCTGTGAGCTCGATCGCACAAAGTGCGCTCGATCTCACTGGCAGGGGCTAAACTTCCATCTTTGCTTAATTCCACCCCTTTGAACCATAATTTGCACCAAGGACGTACAACACACGAAAACACTAAAACAACACAAAATATTATATATTAACAAAACTAAGAGCCTAACAAACATAAGTTAAGGGGGGGTCCAATATACAATATTTGGCACCGATTAGTATCTGCCGAATGAAACACAATGAATATCCAACTTCGGCACAATCAAACACAATTTTGTCACATAATTGAATTGAAACGAACACACATTATATTAAGGTCAGAATTGTACAACCAAAATATGAAAACATAAAACTAATCAATGGCAAGGCTTCATCTTCAACCTTAGTTGAAGAATTAGCCTCTCATGACAAAACGAATCATAAAGAAAATAATTAAATTCATTAAAATCAAAGTACTTACCAAACAATTGGAGTTCAAAGCTCCAAAAACCCAGAAAAACACCAAAATGACCAAGAAGGGCACCCTTGGCGCATTTTTGTCCGTTTACAATAGAAAAGAATGGTATTTATAAGCTAATTTTAGGGTTTCGACGCTGTCAGGTTAGCCGAGTGCGCTCGATCGTACTCCAGCACACACTTTCCACTTTTGATGGGCATGACTGTGCTCGATTGCACATATGTGCACTCGAGCGCACTACCTTCAGAATTAGCCACCTTTTGGGAAATATGACTTTGTAGATCTTTGAGTTAGCTTTTAATGACACCAAGATCGCTTCAATCCGAGCTCTATAACTTTAGATATGGCCTTTTTAGTGTGACTCGTCGGGTGCAAATCATCGTTCGATCCAAATTTACTGCCAATGAGCCCTAAAGTGTCTTAAACCCCAGAATTAATGGAATGAGTTGCAATTTTCACCTTGAAGCCACATTTTTCTCTTAACAACCTACAAATCACTAAAACACCAAAACTAACAAAAACATCATAAAATAATAAAGCTAATGGCTTAGCAAAAGCAAATTAAGAGGCACACATATGCAATATTTGGCACTCAACAGGTATCCAAGCCATAACCCTATAGAGGAAAACAAACTCTTCCTTACACGACTATCCCTTTAACCAAAACAGGAATAGATATATTTTCCAAGTATAATCTTGAGAAAAAGAGTTGTCAAGTTTGGGATTAAGGCAGCCCTATATGCCAACCTCCACTTCCTTCCCAAATCGCATCACTCCCTTCACGGGTAATATCTTGAGAAATACACGATCCCCCACTTCGTGGTCCAAAGGTTGTCTCTAGTTATTGGCATAACTCTTCTGCCGACTCTAGGATGCACTCACCCTTCATCTAACGGTAAGCACTTTAATCTTTTTAGGCCCCAACGTTGTCTCTTTCCAAAGTTGTCCCAATTATAAGGGCGACTAACACTTACTGAGATCAAACCACAGAGAACGGAGTTTTGCTAAAAAAAACTAATATTATTCTTATATTAAATCTATTTTAACCTAGTTCCAAAAAAGAAAGTCGTATCATCGAACACGTAACTTGCAGAAATTAAAATTATTCTAAAAAGCGTAAAGGAATGTATAAAGCTAGCTAAGGTTAAAGACTAACCTCACCCAATATAAAAAGTTAGCTTAAACATAAAACACACACTTTTCGCCTATCGAGTTAAGCCCTTAAACACACTCTATTGTCGTTATTGACACAAGTCAAACCAATTGGTGTGTACCGTTAAGAAGCTACAACAAATATTAATTCTTGATAAAATCATCCACTGTATCTTTGGAGCACAGTGGATATTAAATCAATCATTAATCATTCGTTGTGCACCCGGCTTGGAACACAACAAAGGATGACTATCGATGCCTCAAAAACGACAACCACTTAATTTTTGTCACAGAAATTAAATGAACGAGTATGAAAAATTAAAAGACGGAAAGTAAATGCGTTTAATGTAAAAGCATGAAATAAACTAAGGGTGAGGCTTCATCTTCAACCTTAGTTGAAGATTTTAGCCACCCATGTTACAATAAAGTAAAGAACAAGTAAGAGAATGCATTAAATCAAATTAAAGTAAAGGATTACAATTAAAAAGGGCAGAGCAGGGCCTACAATGGCAAAATGCTCTTAAAACTCACCCAAAAGAAAAAGACTTCAGAAAAAATGCAAGAAGGCAGCTATTTATATAACTTTGGTGTGCTGCCAGGTCATAAGGATGCGTTCAAACTCAGCCCCTGCGTTCGAACGCACTGATGCATGCGTTCGATCGTACACTCTGCGATCGAATGCAGATAACTGCCGCGGCGCTAGCTGGAAGCGATGGAATTATAGGGCCGGCCAGGGCAACATACGTGAGACACGGGCTGATTGGACCTGCGTTCGAACGTGCTCCTTGCGTTTGACCGCAGTTGCGTTCGAACGTACCAAGTGCATTCGAACGCACTGGCAGTGACTTCATGGCATCTCTTCAAGTTGATTTTTTCTTTTGGTAGCCATGTTTTGATGCAATGACCTGCACACCATAAAACACTAAAAACAACTACAAAAGTTAGATATTAACAGTGCTAAAGGCTTAGCAAATATAAGTTAAGGGGGTCAAATATACAATATTTGGCACCGATCACCCATCGACCCAGACTGTATGTGGAATTACTCGACTTGGGTGTTGAGATTGTTGAGGACTGGTACAGTGTAGGGAACACTAAGTATGATATTGGTACATTGAGGTCCAAGGATTTTATTTGTATGGTTAATTTCTTTTGGTTGTGTGCCTATCTATCATGGTTTTGGGTAACCATTACATTTGGATTCTCTAAGAGTAGTCAATTAAGGAAAAGTTACTTCCGGCTAGGAAGTATGGAATCATGTCAAAGATACCCATGGGCTTGACTTGTGTTGGTGTATTTAGGAGTCGTTGGTTTGGCGATGATTGATATAGTATGGGTAATATCGACTACGACGCACTTGGTGACTTGCAAATGGATTTGCTATAACTTGTGAGGATGCCATGCGTGGATCACTTTATATTGGACGAAGGAGGTTGGTGCTATAAGAAAGAACGGGATAAGATTTTTTTCAAGGATGTGGCTGAGCACAGACCTTGTTAAACTACAGATGTTAAGGTGATGTTATTGTTTCTTCTTGTGTTTTGGGGCTACGAAATTTCGAGGACAAAATTTTTATAAGGAGGGGAGAATGTAGTGACCCAAATATTTAACTAAGCATAAGTAGCTTAGTTAAAGGGTTAATTTGGACTTTGGGTCACTAGGATCAGCTAGAAGGGTATTTTGGGAATTTATCTTCTAGTTTGTCTTTTAGTGCGGACGTATGCTAGGGTTGACGGACGTACGCTCCTGTCTTTTAGTGTGGACGTACGCTAAAATGCTGGACGTAGTTGTTGTCTGTAGTACAGACGTATAGTGGTCCCCCACCGAACGTACCCTCTGCAAATAGTACAATAGTACTCTGTGAATAGTATAACAGACGTACGCCAAAAGTACCGGACGTACGCTACTTTTTAAAATACCCTCCAGGTAATACCTAGACGTACGAGACATTCTTTAGACCACTGTATAATAGTACCGGACGTAAGCCACTTTGGCAGGACGTTCGCTGCTTTCTGGCCCTATAAATACCCCCTCACCCATTTCACACACCAAATCCACCCCTCAACCCTTTTCTCCGCCCCTAGGCTGCTTGTTGACCGTCTTGTGAGTGTTTGTGAGGTTTCGTGAGTGTTTCGGTGTTGCCGGAAGAGAAACTCTTGAGGTTTTGCTTCAAGGAGATAACGCTCGGTTTCCTTAGCTTTTTAATACGTCGTTATGCTGCTAGATTATAGTTCTATGTTGCTAGTTGTAGTTGTTAGCTTAGTTATGCTTTAATCTTGCTTAGGCTAACATTTTGATAGCTTAGCATTGTTGTCTTTGCATGGAGGTTTCGATCTACGTTAGGAGGCCTTAGGAAGCCTTTGTTGGCCTTAGGAATCGGAGAATAGGCGGACAATGGAGAGAAAATGAGGTTTTCCCTGAAAGACCTTGGAGTGGATGTACGATCTCGTGACCGGACGTACGGCCCTTCGTGTCACAGTGGACGTACGGACCCGAGCCTGGATGTACGGTCAGTGTGTGACAGGGAAACCCTATTTTCACCAGCCATCCCATAGCTCATGTTTCCTTGTTGTAGAGTTGTGCTTTAGTAGAAATAGAACTGATAATAGGTCTTTTCTCAGTATTTGAGGTTATAGAGCCTCAAGGAAATTACATGAAGGAACTTTATGGCCCGGGTGAGTACAAACTCATATGGATGCTTTGTTGTTACTTTTCCTACATTGCATGTATTTTGTATATATCAAACATGCATATTTTGCAACTCTCATGAAATACATTTCGGAACTACGAGGAACTCTCTTTTGTGAAAATGTGTGTCTATTAACAAGATAATAGTGAGACTTGTAAAACTATGCATGTAAAAGACTAATAAGACTAATTGCATCGTATGACATGGTACACCGGTATGTGCGGTATAATGGCCATGGGCTTATTATACGGGTTAGCTTTATGGTCAATGTGTGCGTGTGTAGGGGCTTTGGATTCAATGACTCGTGACCAATGATGCAGCCATTCCCAATGGATGGTCACTATAGAACGGACGTCATTAGCGGTGTGGGCCACCTGAGGTTGAACTCGGTCGTGTTGCTAGTGTTACGTACGGTATGTTTCATGCAATGGCTGGGGCACCGGCATTGTACTACAGGTCCCTCGGGACAGTGTCAACCCTGCTGAGAAGGGGTAATATCTCGGGTAGACCATATTGTTGAACTATAACTGTTACTCATGATTATAAGCATATATTATCTATATATATATCACCTGCATGATAACTGTCATCTCATAATGTTGCATGTGTTTTATAAATAAAAGAATCCACAAATTAATGACGGGTACGTCATGTGGATTTCTACTCACTAAGTCGTCGGATTTACCCTTGTATTATTTTCTTTTTTTCTCCATATGTACAATTATGCTATTCTAGATAATGGATATCGTGAAACATCCAGTTCTTGTGGAGGATTCGATCTAGGAGATGCTTGAGGACTTATTCCAAGCTTGAGCCGGTACTCATGGTAATTAGTACTTTTGAGTTATGTTGTAGACTTAGGGTTTATTGCATGCTTGCATGTTAAGGATTAGCATAGATCCCTTGTATTGATGTTATGTACATAGTATGATTTCCGCTGCTTTGATGATCTTTGGTTAGACGCTCTAGTTATACTGATTAATGTTTATAGTACTTTGTTACTTCCGCTGCTTAGTATCCTCTATTTTTAATGAGTAGTGGTCCCAAAGTTCTTGTTTGGAGTGGAACAAGGCTGGGAGACGAACCGTTAAATTAATTAATTCTCGGGGTGTTACAACAGTACCTTGACAATAGGAATCGTCTTGGTATGTAACACTTGCTCCTTCTTATCCACGATCTTCACTGGTTCTTCCACGTAGGTTAATCCCTCATAGATTTCCAACGGCTTATACTCCTCAATTACATCAAGGTTAGTGATGTACCTCCTCAGCATCAACACGTGGAAAACGTCATGCGTTCCGATCAAATTTGGGGTAGCGCAATCCTATAAGCCAACCTCCCCACTCTCTGAATAATTTCGAACGGTCCAACAAACATTGGGCTAAGCTTCCCCTTCTTCCCAAACCACATTACTCGCCTCCTTCGGTTATCAACATAACTCTTATGCCGACTTTGAGCGGCACTCATCCGTTCCTTGATGACACGCACCTTGTCACGAGTATCCTGAATTAGTTTCAGCCCCAACGTCTGCCTCTCACCGACGTTGTCCCAGTACAAGGGTGACTGACACTTTTGTCCATAAAGTGCTTCATACGGCGGCATTCCAATAGTCGCTTGATAACTGTTGTTGTAGGCAAACTTGATCAAAGGCAAGTACTAAACCCAGCTACCTTTGAATTCCAACACACATGCCCGCAACATATCCTCTAGCTTCTGGTTCGTCCGTTCAAACTAACCGTTTGTCTGAGGATGGAAAGCTGTAACGCCCCGAGAATTAATTAACTGGTAATTAATTCCATGGTTTGTCTCCCAGCGTTGTTCCACTCCGAACAAGACCTCCGGGACCTCTACTCCTCAAAACAGAGGATACTAAGTAGCGGAAGTAATAAAATACTATAAACATTAATAATTATAACCAGAGCATCTAACCAAAGATCATCAAAGCAGCAAAAATCATACTATAACATAACATCAGTACAAGGGATCTATGCTAATCCTTAATATGCAAGCATGCATCAAACCCTAAGTCTACAGCATATCTCAAAAGTACTAGTTACCATGAGTGCTTTAATCTTGCAATAAATCCTCAAGCATCTCCCGGATTGAATCCTCCATAAGAACTGGATGCTTCACGGTATCCACTATCTATAACAGTGTAATCGTACATATGGAGAAAAAAGGGAAATAATACAAGGGTAAGTCTGATGACTTAATGAGTAGAAATCCACATGATGTACCCGTCATTAATTTGTGGATTCTTTTATTTATAAAACATATACAACATTATGAGATGACAGTTATCATGCAGGTGATATATATATAATATAATATATGCTTATAATCATAAGTAAAAGTAATAGTTCAACAATATGGTCTACCCAAGATATTACCCATTCTCAGCAGGGTTGACGCTGTCTTGAGGGACCTGTAGTACAATATTGGTGCCCCAGCCATTGCATGAAACATACTGTACGTAACACTAGCAACACGACCGAGTCCAATCTCGGGTGGCCCAGACCGCTAATGACGTCTGTCCTATAGTAACCATCCATTGGGAATGGTTGTATCATTGGTCACGAGTCATTGGATCCAAAGCCCCCACACACGCACACATTGACCACAAAGCTAACCCATATAGTAAGCCCATGGCCATTATACCGCACATACCGGTGTACCATGTCATACGATGCAACTAGTCTTATCAGTCTTTTACATGCATAGTTTTACAAGTCTCATTATTATCTTGTTAATAGACACACTTATTCACAAAAGAGAGTTCCCAGTAGTTCCAAAATGTATTTCATGATAGTTGCAAAATATACATGTTTGATATATATAAAATAGATATGCCATGCAGGAAAATTAACAATAAAGCATCCATGTGAGTTTGTACTCACTCGGGCCATAAAGCTCCTCCATGTAATTCCCTTGAGGCTCCATAACCTCGAATACTGAGAAAATACCTATTATCAGTTCTATTTCTACTAAAACAACTCTAGAATTAGGAAACAGAAGCTATGGGACGGCTGATGAAAATAGGGTTTCCCTGTCACACACTGACTGTACGTTCGGGCTTGGGTCCGTACATCCACTGTGACACGAAGGGCCGTATGTCCAGTCACGAGACCGTACGTCCGCTCCGACGTCTTTCAAGGAGAACCTCATTTTTTCTCCACTGTCCGCTTATTCTCCGACTCCTAAGGCCAACAAAAGCTTCCTAGGGCCTCCTAACATAGATCGAAACCTCCATGCAAAGCAACAATGTTAAGCTACCAAAACGCTAGCCAAAGGAAGATTAAAGCATAACTAAGCTAACAACTAGCAACATAGAACTATAATCGAGCAACATAACGACGTATTAAAAAGCTAAGGAAATTGAGCATTACCTTCTTGAAGCAAAACCTCAAGAGTTCCTCCTCCAGCAATACCGAAACACTCATGAAACCTCACAAATACTCACGAAACGGCCTACTAGCAGCCTAGGGGTGAAGAGGGGGGGTGAGGGGGGGATTTGGTGTGAAATGGACGAGGGGGTATTTATAGGGCCAAAAAGTAGTGGACGTCTAGCCAAAGTGGTGTACGTCCGGTACTATTGCACAGCGGTCCAAAGGATGTCTCGTATGTCTAGGTATTACCCGGAAGGTATTCTAAAAGTAGCTTACGTCCGGTACTTTTGGCATACGTCCGCTATAATATTCACAGAGTACGGCTGTACTATTTGTAGAGCGTACGTCCGGTAGAGGACCACTGTACATTCGTACTACAGACAACAGTGTACATCCGCACTAAAAGACAGGAGTGCACGTCCACCAACCTTAGCGTACGTCCGGTCCAAAAGTCCAATTTCCCAAAATGCCCTTCTGGCATATCCTAGTGACCCAAAGTCCAAAATAACCCTTTAACTAAGCCACTTATGCTTAGTTAAATATTTGGGTCCTACATTCTCCCCCCCCCCCCCCCAAAAACACAAGAAGAAACAATAATCATCACCTTAACGTCCGTAGTTTTACAAGGTTCGTGCTCAGCCTCGTCCTCGAAAAAATCTTATCTCGTTCATTCTTATAGCACCAACCTCCTTTATCCAATATTAAGCGATCCATGCCAGCATCTTCACAAGTTATAGCAAATCCATTTACGAGTCACCAAGGGTGTTGTAGTTGATATTACCCACACTATATCAATCATCGCCAAATCTACGGCTCCTAAATACACCAAAACAAGCCCATGGGTATCTTTGACATGATTCCATACTTCCTAGCTGGAAGAAGCTTTATCTTAATCGACTACTTTTAGAGAATCCAAATGTAATGGTTACCCAAAACCATAACAGATAGGCACACAACCCAAAAGAAATTAACCATACGAATAAAATCCTTGAACCTCAATACACCAACATCATACTCAGTGTTCCCTACACTATACCAGTCCTCAACAATCTCAACACCCAAGTTGAGTAATTCCCCATACAGTCCGTGTCAATAGGTATCCAAGCCATAACCTTATAGAGGAAAACAAACTCTTTCTTACATGACTATCCCTTCAACCAAAATAGGGATAGGTATACTATCCTAGTATAATATAGAGAAAAGAGTTATCAAGTCTAAAGGTAAGGCAACCTTGTATGCCAACCTCCCCTTCTTCTTCAAATCGCATCACTCCCCTCATCGATGATATCTTAAGGAACACACGATCTCCTACATCATATTCCGAAGGTCATCCCTAGTTATCAGCATAAATTTTTTGCTGACCCTAGGATGCATTCATCCTTCGTCCGATGGTAAGCACTTGAATCACTTCAGGCCCCAACATTGTCCCAATACCAGGGTGACTGACATTTATGTCCATAAAGTGCTTCGTAAGGCGGCATTTCCAAAAGTCGCCTGTAATGAACTCAATGAAAGGTAGGTACTAAGCTCTAATACTGACCTCTTCTCATCCTTGTATGTCTTGGTACCTCCCAAATGTACAGTATACAGAGAATGATGAGTTTCACTCAAGATCTCCTTTCTTAGTCCTTCACCCTCCGACACACACTCACCTGAAATGGGTGAGCAACCCAACATCCTTAAGGCAAAACCCTTATGCTTTATCAATTGCCTAATCTTGGTGCACTTAGGGTCCTTCAACCGAGTGACCTTAATCCAAGCAAGCACTCATGATCCAACCACCAAGTTAGACAAGCGTGCATATGCACCCTCATCTATCACTTCTATTCCCATCCTAGTGAATTCCATAACCAACTAGGGTTGAGAAATTCTAAGAGCGGTAAGCTCTACCGTCACCAATCTACTTAAGGCATCAGCTACTATGCAAGCCTGATCATAACCCTTAGATCAGCCCTAGCCACCTCCTTTGTCTCCACAGACAACTATACCCGAGAACTCCTTAGTCCATTTAGGTATAGAAATATTCTTTAGAATCTCTTAACTCTTAAGTAACCCCAAAATCATGTAATCCAATACAAGATCAATGGGTACAAGATTCACTAATTTCCCTATGCCAGAATCCAAGTCCAAGAATATAATGTCTTAACAACTTCTAAGGGGCAATCAACAAAATCAGGAATCTTGTCATCAACACATCAACAAAGTGTAACAAGCATCATGCATTAACAAAACTCTTAGTTAATGTTACACTTTTAGGTCCACAACCCCAAAGCAAGTGTAAGTACGAAACAAAATATAACTAGCTAATGTATGAGCAACATCCTGTAACCCAGCCCTTGACTACAAAATAAGGCGAACCCACATGCCCTAAACAACTCTAAGGGTTACGCTTAACCCTTGTCCTGCCATCATTTCCTTCCAGGTGGACCAGTACCATTCCTTTTAGCCTTGTTGCAGTTTCGAATGAAGTGTCCCACCTTGCCACATCCATAGCACAAATTCTTCCTTGATCTGCATTTCCCAAAATGCATTCTGCCACACCTATGGCACCAACGAATCTTTTCCTTCTTGGGATGCAACTCTCGGGGTGTACTCCTCCTTAAGCTCCACGAGTATTCCAGATAAAACTCTTCCTTGAATCGAGTCCACAGAATGGCCTCCTAGCTTCCTAATTCTATCACCAACGAGTTCCTCTTAGCGTACCACCATCGCCTTGCTTCTCCAGAGAACTTGTAGGCTGCGTACTTGACTCTTTGCTCCTCAGTGCAGTCCATAACTCGTAGTAGCTCCTCTATGTTTGTAAGCCACTCCCTTGCTTCTCCCGAGTTCAGGTTCCCCTTAAACATAGGGAAATTGATCGTTTCAAAAATAATACTCGCAAGTGTACGAATCGTGTGCAGTGAAGTGCGCGTGAAAATGCGAGGTTGAACCACAGAGAACGGCGTTTTGTAAATAAAAAACTAATACAACTCCTAAATTAAACGTATCTTAACCTAGCCCCAAAGAGGATTGATTTCAAACAATAAAAAAATGCAGAAATAAAATTAAACTGAAATTGCAGGGATAAAAATAACTAAGGTTAAAGATGAACCTCACCCAATAAGAATAAGCTAAATACATTAAACACTCATTTTCCGTTTTTTAAACATTAAACCCTTCAACCCACTCTATTGTGGTAATTGACACAAGTCAAACCGAATAATGTGTTTACCGTTAAGGAGCGACAATGAGTATTGATTATGGATAAAATCATCCACTGTATCCTTGGATCACAGTGGATATTGAATCACAACCAAACACTCATTGTGCACCCGGCTTGGAACACATCACCGGATGACTATCAATGCAT
>CM017324.1:8626039-8641614 GCA_006937295.1 Carpinus fangiana
CACAACCATTCAATTATTTGTCACAGAAATTAAATGACGAATGCGGAATTAAACAACGGAAAATAAGCATAAAATGTAAAAGCAAGAAATTTAAACTAAGGGTGAGGCTTCATCTTCAACCTAAGTTGAAGATTCTAGCCACCCATTGAACAACAAAACAAAATTGAAATAAAAGAATACATTAAAATTAAATTAACAATAAAAGTTTACAACTAAAAGGGGCGGAGCAATGCAAATAGTAGCAAAATGCTCTCAAAAACGCCCCAAAGGAATTGTGTGTTCGACCAAATGGCCTTGGGTCCTATTTATAGGCTACAGAAACCAACGAGTGCGTTCGAACGCAGGATGTGCGTTCGAACGTACTGCTGAGTTGTGCGTTCGATCGCACAAAGTGCGTTCGACCGCAGAAAACCATAACGGCGCATGCTGAAGCGATGGACTCCTAGGGCACCCGCGCGATACGTGGGCTGACGGGGACTGCGCTCGACCGTGTATTTGCGTTCGACCGCAAGTGCGTTCGAACGCACCAAGTGCGGTCGAACGCACTTGGCAGGGGTCCAATTCTTCACTTAGTGTCTTTTTGCTCTCTTGTGGCCAACTTTTGTTGTAAAGACCTGCACAACTCAAAACACTAAAAACACCAAAAATAATTAGAAATTAACAATACTAAGAGCCTAACAAATATAAATTAAGGGGTTCAAATAAGCACTTTTAGGCACTCATCAGAAATGATGCTCATAAAACTCCTTGAAAGAGCAACCTTTGCTTCCACTTGGAGTAGGGACTCCTCGTATGTTGACCAAAGCTTCCATAAGACGACTTGCCACAGCTTTCAATTCTTGGGTAGCGTCTAGAATGTTCCTTGTCCTTTCATCGGGTTGGGATGGTCTCCTACCATTGTTGCTCCTAATGACGTCGTGTCGTGGTGACGTCTCTGCAGTCACAACGATCATTAGCCCTAACTTCGAAGCGCTACACTGAGGCTCACTCAAAACTTCAAACCTAATCACAAACCTATCCGTACTAAGTGCCAAAGCTACTACTATCTTAGCCAAAGACCTAAAGTAGATCTAAGCTTAGGACTTTATCTAGCTATCTTAGCGCAGATCAATCCTAATCTCCAATGTTGCACCATCAAAGCGGTCTTAGTCCTGACTGCAATATGGTCGTACCAAAAATAGTACTTATCAATTGCACGAGTCGTTTGTAATAAAGTGGTTGTGCAAGTGCGAGTGTCGAACCTACAAAGAATCGCATTTGCGTGAATTAATTCTATGCCTAAACTAATATTACCTTAACCTAGTCCCGAAATCAAACATGTGGCGTGCAGTAAATATAAACTAAATTAAATGCATAAAAATAAAGAAATAAAAATACTAAGGCCTAAAATCCACCTCACCACAATTAATTAACATATAATCATGCTAGTTCATGCTTCCAAACGACTATGCTACAAGGCATACTCTGAGCGCTAACACTTTGTTCATAATTCCGTCTATCGATAAAGCACATATGCATATCCTATTGTTGCTACAAAATCTTGTCGAACTAATCGATGCAAACACTGTTTTAAGAGTCACAACGGATATTGGTCCGAAGACGAATCATCCGATGTACCACCGGTTGCAATGAGTATTGACGTTTAACAATTTGTAAACAACAATCAACACAATTTTTGTCACTAAAACTGAGTTGAAACGAATAAACATAAAATTAAATGACGGAATAAGCATTAAACTAAGCATAAAAATATGAACATAAATAAATGGTGAGGCTTCCAACAAAAATTTTAACGAAATTTCAGAAATACCTATTCGAATTTGCTTTTTCCAAAATTTTTTTGAAAAATGGAGCCCTAGTTGCCGGAATGCGTGTAGTTGGTGAAGCGCCAGAATCATAGTCGTAGGTGGAGCGCCGATATGGTCTGTGTTGGTGGTGGGTGCGTCGATGTCTAGGTCGGTGCGCCGCTGTCCCCTAGTTGCCGGAATGCATGTCGTCGGTGAAGCGCTAGAATCATAGTCGCAGGTGGAGCGCCGGTATGGTCTGTGTTGGTGGTGGGTGCGTCGGTGTCTGGATCGGTGCGCCACTGTCTGGGTTGGTAGAGCATGACCCAATTGGGGGAGATGGGTTTGGGGTTGTGGTTCATGGTGTCGCACGAGTGGACTTGGGGGTTCATCATAAACCCCCAAGTTAAATCAAAACGCACCATTTTGGACAGGGCCAAAACATTGTGTTTTGAATCCTACCTGTAAAAACCCATCTGACGTGGCACCTTTCAAAACGGTTCGTTTTACTCCAGTTAAAGGCAGTTAACAAAAAATTGACGGTAATTATTTTATTTTAATTTTAAATGACTTAGGGAGTAAATATTCGGAAAAAAAAAAATTAAGCATTTTAAAATTCTGGAGGGCTGGCCCAAGGAGTTATTATACATTTATCCTATTTTTTGTGAAACATAAATGACCATGTGTTATCTTGACCGTTACCCACAATCGTCAATTATAAGTTTTAATATAAGATGTTAGATCATACTAACAACAATGATCTCACAGCCAATTCACACAGTATATAATTGTTATTTGATAAAATTGCATTACAGTTGTATCACACTATCAAATAAACAAACCTTGCATATAATCATGTGCAAGTGTAGTTGCACAAGATTTGCTTCACGCCATTCGATGCAAAAATTTCAAGTATTGATTAAATATAGTGAATCCATGATTCAATAATAGCTGTTGAAATATATGCACAACCATGTGTGCAAAACACAGAATAAATGCGATTGTAGTTGGTGCTCTACTACTGTATTCTATGTTAAACATCCAATGGCCCTTTACATTCACGTTTTGCCGTAACTCGAGATAAGTGGTCTAAGATTAGTGGTCTAAACAGTATATATTCACAATATTGTCCCACTCCAATGTGATTAGTGGTCTAAGATAAATTGTTATAAAAAATGATTATGAAAGAAGGTCCTATTCTTTTTTTATTCTTTTTCTTCTGATTTTTGCCTCTTTTTTTTTTTTTTACTCAAATATTGTCGCTCATCAGGATACTAAAATCTTGGTTGCCAAGACGAATGCTTTAGCCATCCAAGAAACACTAGCATTAGGCATCCAGAGAGCTATTTTTGCGTTAGTGTGATTTATTTTATTGTAAAAAATCTTGAATATAAAAATTTAATCAATAATTTTGCAACTAAAGCAGTAAGAAGAATTATTTTTAAAATAAATATTAAAATATTAAAATAAATAAAGCCTTGCTTACAAATTTCACATAAGACCCCCAAATATATTGGGCTAGTCCTATTGTGATTAGGTGTAGACGCGAAAACCTGAGGAGCAAGTTGTACTGCCACTTATTAGCTCCAGGATTAGCATACTACAAAATGAATGGTTAGGATAGATTGAGATCAAAGTCAAGGCAGCAAAAGGTGTTTCAAGCCTTGTTGGGCACACTTCTGAGTGCACACCAAAAACTCTCACTACTTTGACATCACTGTCACCAAACTGCACTTTCTTTAATACATTATTATACATGCATGTAGTGGGTTGGTAGGTGGGCATTAAATAGCCCACCAACACTGTTGGATACACCCAGCGGATCTGTGCTTGAATTCTCAAATGGTTTGTACTTTGGGCCTTAAAATAAGTGTCTGTCATACCCATCTTGGTTTTTGGGTGTGGGAATTGACCCAATATGAAATTGTATTTGGATTATAATTCAAAACACCATTCAAGTGTGGTTTAACAAAAAATGGGCCAAACACATTTTTAGCATAAGTTTTTTTTTAAAACCCATAACGAAACTGAGAACTGGCCCATCCAAACAAGGCATTCCTGTAGTGACCCAAATTATTAACTAAGCGTAAGTATCTTAGTTGGGGGAGTTAATTTGGGCTTTGGGTCACTAAGGACACTAGAGGGGCAATTTGGACCTTTGGGCAGACGTACGCTAGGTCTAGCGAGCGTACACTGCTGTTTGTAGTGCGGACGTATAGGGGGGACCACCGGACATACGCTCTGTAAACCGTACAAGCAGACGTACGTGGGACCACCAAACGTACGCTACTTTTTGAAATACCATCTGGTTAATACTTAGACGTATAAGGCAGCCTTTGGACCTATGGGGAATAGTACCAACATACGCTAGGTTGGCTGGACGTCCGTTACTTTGACAGAGAGTTGGTAGCAATCCTCTCTTATAAATACTCCATTACCCTTTCGTGTTTTTCATAGTTTTCAGATGCCCCCAGGTTGCCAGAGTGTTTTGAGTGTGTTTGTGAGTGTTTTGTGAGCGCTGGTGGAGTGTTCGTGTGTTTTGGAACATTCGTGAGGTAAAACTCTTGAAGTTTTTTTCAATGAGGTAATGTTCGATCCTTAGCTTTTAATTACATTGTTATGCTGCTTGATTTCTGTTTGGTTGTAGTTGTTAGCTTAGATACGTTTTGAATCTTGTTTAGGTTAGCATTTTGTTAACTTAGCGTTGTTATGTTGCATGAAGGTTGTAATCTAAGTTAGGAGGCTTTAGGGTGTTTCTAGTAACCTTAGGAGTCGAAGAATAGGCGGACAAAGAAGAGAAAATGAGGTTCTCCTTGAAAACCCTCAGAGCGGACGTACGGTATCGTGACCGGACGTACGGCCAGTCGTGACACAGTAGACGTATAGCCCCGAGCCGGACGTACGGTCAGTGTGTGATAGGGAACTTTATTTTTACCAACTATCCCATAGCTCATGTTTTCCTTACTTTAGAGTTGTTTTGGTAGAAGTATGACTAATAGAAGGTTTTCCACAGATTTGGAGTACTCGGATCTTTCAGAATACTCAAAGACGCTTTTCGATTCAGGTGAGTTTTAACTCACATAATCCTCGTTGCTATTTTCCATGTATTGTACATCTATTTTGTATATCGAGAAAACATGCATATTTTACAACTCTCGCAATTTATACTTATTGCACATGAACTCGGGCATTTTGAGAAAAACGTTTTGCTGAACATGTTAACCAAGTGAGACTTGTAAAATGACATGCATGTAAAATACAAACAAGATAATTTGCATCGTATGACATGGTACACTAGTACGTTCGATAGTAATGGTCATGAGCTTACTATACATGTTAGCTTTATGATCAAATATGTGTGTTATATGAGGGCTTTGGATCCAATGGTTTCGTGACCATGGTGCAACCATTTCTAATGGTTCGGTCACTATATGACATACGTCATTAGTGGGTGTGGGCCACCCAAGGTCAGACTCGGTAGTGCCACTAATGTTACGTACAGTATGTTATGCAATGACTGGGGCACTGACATTGTACTATAGGTCCCTTTGGACAGCGCCAACCCTACTGAGAATTGTTAATATCTCAGGTAGACCATATTGTTGAACTATGGCTATTATTTACATCGTATGCATATACCTTCTACTATTTGTATATCACTCATAATATAAGTTGCCATGATGGAACTGTCATTTTCTTGATTATAAACATCTGAGTTCATTACTAAACTGGAATGGGCATTATCTGTGTTAAGCATCACTAAGTCTTAGACTTACCCTTTTCTTTTACGTTTCATCTCCCATTACAATTGTTATACGGTTTAGCCGCTTTAAAAAAGGATGCCGTCGGAGCAAACTTGGGTGCTAGCTCAGGACTTGATCCGTGTGATCTTTAAATATATGAATCCTGTTTGGTTGCATTCGATATGGGAGATTGGAGGATCTGCTTGTGCAAACATGATAGAGATCTTGATATCATTAGCTCTGCTTAGCTTAAGTATAGGTTGTGATCTATTGATCCTTTTGAGAATTATGTTGATGTTATGTTATTTTGGTGATGATGGTCTAATGACTAGTACATTTGATGACAATCTATGATATTATGGTGATGTAGTATTTTATTCTCTAATATTTGTTGTGTGATGTTTCATTTACTGTCTCTAATTCCATAGTCTTAGTAAAGTCTTTCGCTGCACCTTTCTCATTACGACGGGAAAGGCGAAATCCCTGGGGTCTTGTTCCGCGAGGGACATGACTAGGATGGCGAGCCGATGGATCAATTACTGGTTAATTGATTTGCCCATTGGGGTTGTCACACTTCCAAGACGTGTTCTTTGCTCTCCTATATCCTATGCCGACTCCTATTACAAAAACACATCTTGCGGGAAGTCGAGTGGGTGCCCTTTAAAGCAAAGGGACCGTGTATCATTCAAGTATGTAGGTTGTGGTAGGTGAAAGAAGGTAATGCACAAAACATCTTATAATCTACATCTACCTCAAAATCGTATAACCTACCAAAACAAAACACTACAGTGCTAGCCCGGTCCAACCTCTTGGCGGACACAACCATAAGGTATAAGGTCTAAGGTAGAGAAGAGGAGAAAAAAAAAAAAGTTTAAGAAGAGAGACAGTGAAGATATGGTCTTCAAAATGCATTAAAGCATTTATCTAGAGAAGAGTAAGATATCTACATAGGAAAATAGTGAGATATTCGGAAGTACAAGTTAGGGCTATTCGTGCAGCTATACGTACAACAACGGTGTACTACACAATACAATAATAAGGAAGGAAGGTCATTAGGTTGTGTTTGCTAGAGCACTTGAAAAATGGAGTTTCGAAATTGTATCAATTTGATCGATGTAAAAAAAATCAAGAATGTTTTGTATGAAAAAAAATTGTGTTGTAACCCTATGCCCTGGCCATCTTGAAAACTAAACTTTTGAGGAATTAATGTTAATTTGTTCCATATTAATATGAGTGCTATTCTGATGTTGGGCACAAAAAATAATTCCATGTATGTGAGCATGAAAGTGAGTTTCATGGTAGTTAAAGTAGTTTGGTTTCACAATAAAAAAAATAGGGTTAAATACATTTTCAATACATGTGGTTTGCACTATAATCAAATAGCCACTTGGGTTTTAAAAAGTGTTATAAATGGTACTTATGGTAAGCTAAAAACCCCACTTTGTACTTCTGTCAAGATTCCGTTAATTTTTTGACAGAGTGCCATGTCACACTTACACGTGGCATGGTTCCTGTGTTTTGAAGACACCACATGGGTGCCATGTCATCTTAAAATAATATTTTCTTTTTTTTAAAAAAAAAAAAAAAGAATCATTTGTTCAATTTTAGGAACAATCTCGAACACTCTAACCTAAACTCCCATCTTCTTCTCCCATACGGCCATACCCATCTTCTCGAACACTCATCTTCTTCCTCCCTCTTCCTGGCAATTTGAGGATTTATTGTAAATATATTTTGCATTGCTATTTTCAAAATCAAGGTTTAAGTTTGTTGTCATGCAGTAGCTACGGAAACTAATTACATCCGTCATCTACATTTGTTGCAAATCATCAACATCAAACAATTATTCCTTAATTAATTCTTACCTCTATTTCAACAGCAACCGCCCATGGGTGAGCTTCAATTATGCATACAGGGCAATTTGCCCTCAACTCTAACCATTTTTTTTCCGCAAACCGCATAAAAGAAGTGGCTACAGTTTGGTAACTATACCACTACCTCTTCATTTTCGAATACAACCAGGCATATTAAGCACTCTCTCGGCACTTTCCTCCCAAAATCTATAGGTCTAAAGACTCTATGGCCTGTGGGTGAAGGCATGTACGGGGTAGGGGTTCGGGTTCGGGTTCGGGTAGAGGTAGGGGATGGGGTTGGGGTAAGGGTAGGGGATAGGGTTCAGATTCGGATTCGGGTTCATGTAGCTTGCAAAAGGTAAAAATGTCGAAGCCAGTACTAGTAAGACTGCATTTCCGTTAATATTTTCTGAGTACACCATAACGGATGTTTAGCAAAGAAGGAGAGGTTGAAGACACAGAAAGAATGAGATGTTTGCAACGGGTGTTTAGAACGCAGAGAATGAGAGGTTGAAGGCAAAGAAGGAGATGTTTGCAACGGGCTTTTAAAAGGCAAAGAAGGAGAGGAGAATATTTTCAATACTAGCAGGCAGTGTAGGTCCGACCAGTCATGCTAGAGAGTTGGGAAGCAATAGGCAACCACAATTTCATATTGACTGACCCATTCACTATTCTACCAGTATTAACCAGTTCAAGCAAAATTTGCACAAACAAATGTTCAAACTCAGTAGACCAAATAGATGGGTCATCGCCTACAACAGGTTCTATATATGAATAAATATACAACATATAAAAATTAAAAAAAAAAAAAAATCTATTTGAACATGTGCTAAAGAGCAAATTCACAATGAATTTAGTTTATGTAGTATTAAGGCATACCTTACGCCTTTTGCAGAAGCTAGGTGAAACTGGGTTACGAACTCACTTGCTACTCCTTGTCAGTCTACACAATTATGGGTAATCAGCCAAAAAATTAGAAATGTACAAGCGAAATTCAACATGATATATGAACTTGAGAGACAATGACAGCAACACCTTCCAAGAGCGTGTCTTCGGAGGGGTGCTTGTGTTCGTCGAAGCTGAAATGGTACCTTGCGAGGTGATGGCAGAAGAGTGGCAACAGAGGAGGATTCCACATACCCACCCGTTGGCAGCTCAATAACGATGTGGTTCTGCATCTGTAAATGGATGGCAAGTATATTTTGAAATTTGGATAACTATTCACCTATCAATTCAACACCAGGGACTTGTATTAGGTTATTGATGGAGTTTGTTGGGGTGCATGGCTAGGGGTTGAAGATGACCATGGTATATGGACTAGAGGAGAGCATTTGTAGGAATAAATGGAGAAGATGAGTTGTTAGAAATGGTGGCACAATGAACAAATACAAAATTGCATGACACGTGTTTTTGGAGACAATTAGGGCCATTAATCAAGTGGAAAAGGGAGGAGAGACATTCGAGTTTAAATCAAATGGGGTAAGAGTTATAAGCATATCATCTATCATCCCAAATCAACAGTGCAAACTTAGCCACGTTGCAATCACATATCCACTAGACGATTTAGATTTGTTATAAAATCAATGCATAAAATACCAAAATGCCATTAACTACTCTGATCAAGGCATGAAATTATTTTTTAATGCAATCAAATTTCAAAATGCCACGTTGCAATCACATTACAATTTAGTAAGGTGGAAAAATCCTATTCGTTGATAACAACACGATTAATTGCTAGGTGAGGTGGCACCCATTGAGTTTCTTGATGGAAAACGAGCTTAACAGTAGAACATGAGCACTAGTGTAGCATATTTTTTGCCTACGTCTAAAACAAATGGTTTTGATGAAACCTAGAGCAAATTAGACAGTGGATAATGTTCATTGGACTTCACCTATTTAACTTTTGCGTAGACTGAGACCATACTGTTGTCGTAGCAACCAACGCATCATTATGCTGAAAACATGTTTAAGTAGCCATTGGAAAAAAAGTTGGAAAAAATATTTGCGCTTGAGATTTGATTCATATTTATTAACCCAAGGGAACCAGCTCGTGATCCAGAGCCAACCCAAAGGCTAGGCGCTTAACACATGGTCATTTATGTTTCACAAAGAAAAGGGACTTATTAAAAAAAAAAATTGGGTGAATATTTTTTTTAATAAGTCCCTTTTCTTTGTGAAACATAAATGACCATGTGTTAAGCTAGGTGACTTAAGTCGTTGCCTAGGGTCCTCGATTTAGTAAGGCCCAAAAAAAAAAAAAAATTAATAAGGCCAAAAAAAAAAAATTGGTGAATATTTTTTTTAATAAGGCCATTTTTTTTGTGAAACATAAATGACCATGTGTTATCTTGACCGTTGCCCACAATCATCAATTATAAGTTTCAATATAAGACGTTTGATCATACTAACAACAATGATCTCATGGCCAATTCACATAGTATATAATTGTTATTTGATAAAATTGCATTACAGTTGTATCACACTATCATGTGCAAGTGTAGTTGCACATGATAGTGTGCAAGTGTAATTGCACAAGATTTACTCCACGCCACTCGATGCAGAAATTCCAAGTGTTGATTAAATCTATTGTATCCATGGTTCAATAATAGCCGTTGAAATATATGCACAACCATGCATGCAAAACACAGAATAAATGCAATTGTAGTTGGTGTTCTGCAACTGTATTCTATGTTAAACATCCAATGGCCTATGTTAAACATCCAATGCCCTTGTACATTCACGTTTTGCCGTGACTCGAGATTAGTGGTCTAAAACCAAAACAGTATATATTTACAATATTGTCCCTCTCCAATGTGATTAGTAGTTTAAGATAAATTGTTATAAAAAATGATTATGAAATGAGGTCCTATTCTTTTTCTTTTTCTAATTCTTTTTCTTCCAATTTTTGCCGCATTTTTTTTTTTTTACTCAAAATATTGCTTGGTTGCCAGGACAGATGCTTTAACCATCCAAGAAACACTAGCATTAGGCATCCAAAGAGTTATTTTTGCGTTAATGTGATTTTATTTTATTTTAGAAAAATCTTGAATATAAAAACTTAATCAGTAATTTTGCAACTAAAGCAGGAAGAAGAATTATTTTAAAAATAAAAATAGTAAAATAAATATTAAAATATTAAAATAAATAGGGCCTTACTTACAAATTTTACCTAAGACCCCCAAATAAATTGGGCTAGCCCTGTTGTGATTAGGTGTGAACGCGCAAACTTGGGGAGCAAGTTGTACTGTCACATGTTAGCTCCAGGATTAGCATACTACAAAATGGATGGTTATGATAGATTGAGACCAAAGTCAAGGCTGCAAAAGGTGTTTCAAGCCTTGTTGAGCATACTTCTGGGTACACATTGAAAACTCTCACTGCTTTGACATCACAATCACCAAAGTACACTTTCTTTAATACATTATTATACACACATGTAGTGGATTGGTGGGTGGGCATTATGTAATACCCGATGATTTTAATAGAATTATGAAGAATGCTTTAGTGTAAATTTCGGTCTCAAGTTAAATCAAATATATTGGAAAAATATATTTGATGTCTAAATTATGAATTATTTAGCATTTAAGATTTACCTAATTAAATGCCCAAGTGTAGTTTGATTAGTTTGATTAGGTATTCATATATATATATAGAGAGAGAGAAATGTAGTGCCCCGACTTTACTTAAAGAAAGGCGAAAGTAGAAATCTCCAAAGCTTGTTACTAAATTATATCTCACTTTCTCTTTTCTTTTTTTTTTTTCTCTCTTTTCTCTTCACTATGCGACATTAAATAGCCCACTAACACTGTTGGATACACCAAGCGGATCTATGCTTGAATTCTCAAATGGTTTGTACTTTGGACCTTAAAATAAGGGCTTGTCATACCCATCTTGGTTTTCGGGTGAGGGAATTGGCCCAATATGGAATTGTGTTTGGATTATAATTATAAACACCATTCAAGTGTGGTTTATCAAAAAATGGGCCAAACACAATTTTAGCATAGGTTTTTTTAAAAACCCAAAACGAAACTGAGAACTGGCCCATCCAAACAAGGCCTTCCAAGACGTGTTCTTCACTCTCCTATATCCTATTCCGACTCCTATTCCAAAAACACGTCTTGCATGAAGTTGAATGGGTGCCCTTTAAAGCAAAGGGACCGTGTATCATTCAAGTATGTAGATTGTGGTAGGTGAAAGAAGGTAATGCACAAAATATCTTATAACCTACCTCTACCTCGGAATCGTATAACCTTCCAAAAAAAAAAGCACTACAGTCCCGGCCTGGTCCAGCCTCTTGGCAAACACAGCCATAAGGTATAAGGTATGAGGTAGAGAAGAGGAGGAAAAAAAAAGTTTAAGAAGAGAGACGGTGAAGAGATGGTCTTCCGAATGCATTAAAGCATTTATCTAGAGAAGAGTGAGATATCTACATAGGAAAATAGTGAGATATTCGGAAGTACGGGTTAGGGCTATCCATGTAGCTATATGTACAGCGACGGTGTACTATACAATGCAATAATAAGGAACGAAGGTCATTAGGTTGTGTTTGCTAGAGCACTTGAAAAATGGAGTTTCGAAATTGTATCAATTTGATCGATGTAAGAAAATTCAAGAATGTTTTGTATGAAAAAAAGAAAATTTGTGTTGTAACACAATGCCCTAGCCATCTTGAAAACTAAACTTTTGAGGAATTAATGTTAATTTGTTCCATATTAATATGAGTGCTATTCTGATATTGGGCACAAAAAATAATTTGATTTCACAATAAATAATTCCATGTATGTGAGCATGAAAGTGAGTTTCATGGTAGTTAAAGTAGTTTGATTTCACAATAAAAAAATAGGGTTAAATACCTTTTCAGTACTTATGGTTTGTACCAGAATCAAAAAGCCACTTGGGTTTTAAAAAGTGTCATAAATGGTACTTATGGTAAGCAAAAAACCTCACTTTGTACTTCTGTCAAGATTCCGTTAATTTTTTGACGGAGTGCCATGTCACACTTACACGTGGCATGGTACCTATGGTTTGAAGACACCACATGGGTGCCACATCATATTAAAATAATTTTAAAAAAAAAATCATTAGTTCATTTTTGGAACAATCTCGAACACTCTAACCTAAATCCCCATCTTCTTCTTCCCTACAACCATACCCATCTTCTTGAACACCCATCTTCTTCCTCCCTCTTCCTGCAGTTTGAGGATTTATTATAAATATATTTTGCATTGTTATTTTCAAAATCAAGGTTTAAGTTTGTTGTCATGCATTAGCTACAGAAACTAATTCCATTCAAATGCCATCTCTTTGCCTCTTTTCCTCTAAGACATAACATTAATGTATAAACAATAACAGAACTACTTAAAAGTGCAAAAGAATGCAATAGTTATATGAAGTAAATTTCAAATTTATATAATTTCCATCTTTTACGAGAGACTAATTTGATACAATCATTTATTAGGGGGTGTTTATAATTAAATATAGGGAAAATTACACTTTACCTCCCTGAACTATCCATCCATTTGCATTTTTACCTCCAAAGTTTCAAATGTGACACTTTACCCCCCCCCCAAACTTTCAATTGTTGACAATTCGACCACTTTGACCTTTTTTTTCTCAAAATGTCCCCATCACATATTTTATTTATTTTTTAAAAAAAATATATACATATGCTGGGGTGGCCGGCCACCCCCTATGGGGTGGTTCAGCCACCCTAACATATTTCTTTTTTCTTTCTTTTTTTCTTTTTTTGTTTTTTTTTAGATTTTTTTGTGATAGTGGCATTTGGGAAAAAAAATGTCAAAGTGGTTGAATTGCACAAATTTGAAAGTTTGGGGAGGGGGGTAAAGTGTCATATTTGGAACTTTGGAGGTAAAAGTGCAAATGGGTAGATAGTTCATGGGGGTAAAGTGTAATTTCTCCTTAAATATATGAATTAAATGATTTGATGCAATCATATATTTTTCATCTTTTACAAGGGACGGTGCCAGCCTGGAAGAGGAAGGAAGAAGATGGGTGTTCGAGAATATGGGTATGGCTGTAGGGGGAAGAAGATGGGAGTTTAGGTTAGGGTGATCGAGATTGTTCCTAAAACTGAATCAAAGATTCCTTTTTTTTAATAATATTATTTTAATATGACGTGGCACCCATGTAGCTCTTTCAAACCACAAGTACCACGCCACGTGTAAGTGTGATGTGGCCCTCCGTTAAACAAACAAACGAAGTCTTGACAGAAGTAAGTGGGATTTTTTTCTTACCATATGTATCATTTGTGATACTTTTTAGGGGAAAATACATTTTTAACCCATGAAGTTTCAGCGATTTTGCAATGTTAACCCCAAAGTTTAAAAATTTGCAATCCACCCCCATGAAGTTTCAAAAACTTGCAATGTTAACCCCAACGTCAATTTGGCCGTCAAATTGGATAGATTCCGTCCCACGTGCGCCTCACGTGACCGTTTAGGGTTAAATCTTCCCGTTTTACCCTCAGTTTAGGGTAATGCCTTTTTCTCACAAACTGCGGCACGCTGGTTGTAGGCAAGACAGGTTCGGCGAACTTGTGTTCCAATTCCATCATTTCCATTTTGTTTGCAGCTGGGGCTCGCCGTCCAGAAACGCACAAGGAGGACCACCCAGCTGGGCGAAAGGATCTGCATATTTATCCAAAGAGGAATGCTACAGCTACATACAAATTTTACCAACAAACCTTATGCACTAACGTGGCAAGGAAAAAGACAAAAACAAATTTGGGACAGGGCTACTATCGCCGGCGACATTTGGGCTTTCTCCAACTGGCTCTAATTCTGGCCTCGAGAGCCTCCAGTCCAGGGACAAGAAGATCACCGCTGCCAAGGATACCAAGAAGCGGTTGGAGGATCGCTTCAAGTCTGGAAAGAATAGGTGGTTCTTTACCAAGCTGAGGTTCTGAGTAGGATTTCTGCCGTTTCAGATTGTTTCTCTTTTCTTGTATTTCTCTTGGTCTTCTTAACAAGACAATTGTTTTTTATCAAGTATCCTAGTACTTTTCATTAGTGGAAATTTTGGGTTTAGTGTGAAGCTTTATGAACTGCTGTAAACCCGTTTGGATGAGATACACGATGGATTCATTTTTCTGTTGAGATTATACTAAAGAAAAAAAACAAAAAAACAAAAAAATTGAATATAATATGGTTACTTCAGTTGTTTTGTCGTCATGCTTTTCCTCATTTGCGGTTGCTTCAGCTGCAAATGAGTTTGCATCTTTATGTTGGGTTTTGCCCTCACATATACTCTGTTACACTCTGTTTAAAATAGAGGAGATTTCAGAGAACTGAATTAGAGAACTGAACATTATCTGGAAAGCGTACCTTTTTCAAGAACAATTGCCATGCGTCCTCATCCTGTAGCGGCTTGAGCTCATAATGTAAACTTGAACCATATTCATCCATAAATCTCTCGATGAGGTATGTGTTTCTGGCTATTGTCATTATCATCCTGCTACCATTACCTTCATAGAACAAAGCAAAGTCGGCGATGCAACTGACGCGTCTTCTGGGGTGACGCTGGCCTCGTCCTCGTCCCCTCTCGACGGCCACCCCGTCTCCAAGATGTGCACGCACCGACAGCTTCTTGTACCCCTGATGTGGTTATTTCGTGACCAAAATTATCAATAATAAAATACCACTCGCAATAGAACGAATCCCGTAGGATATGGCTATATAGAGGGTGTCGAACCTCAAGGACTGCAGGGGTTTCGTTATCAAATTCGAAAGATTAAAATCAACTTAATTAAAAAGAAGTTTGTTTTATTTTTGTTTTCTAAAAGTAAATGCATAAAATAAAAGATAATTAAAATATGATAGAGAGTGTAGAGTATTGACTTTACCTCTATCCGCACAACAATGGTTAATCAGATTCAATTCCAGAAATTCATTCTATGCATGTTATAATTAAACAATAAACTACCTTATTAAAGAGTAAGGATAATCTATCTTCGGTTGGCACGGATCGTCCACCTAACCACTAAGATGTGGCACGACCCGTCTTCCCTAGGTATAAACTATAAAACCCTTTAATAAGTTTCATATAATTAATGGAATAGCATAACCCATCTTCGGTTGGCACGGATCGTCTACCTAAATTACACTAAACTAGGGTGTAGTACGACCCGTCTTCCCTAGGCATGGCCTATCTTAATCCTATTAATCATATGTCTATTA
>CM017324.1:8646247-8759057 GCA_006937295.1 Carpinus fangiana
TTTTTTTTTTTTTTTTTTTTCTATTTTTTCACATTAATCCCCATCATCTACGGTAACAAAGGATAAAAGGGTTTTAACAAACAAAGCCGACGGATGACTCGGAATTCCTCCATTGAATATTTTTCTTGAATGTAACAAAAACAATGGTGAAACAAAAAAGTGTATGAAGCTCAGTAGCATTACTTGTTCAATTCCGAAACTTGAACCTGGTGCTCCATTTTATAAGAAGCTCTTCAACAAGGGCATCCATTCGGGTACCAATTCCTCCCCAAGCCAACATGTGCCCATAATCTCCCACCCTCAAACCGCTCACTTCATGCACAGCCTTGAACCCAATTCTAGTGTAGAATCTAACAAGCTGGACATCCAATATATATATATATAAGAAATATTTTATTTCCAAGAGATTTTAGATTAAAAAAAAAAAAAAAACTCAAGTGAAATAATTAGGGGCAAAAAGACAAACGGTTTTAATCAGTCACTAACCGCTAACCACTATTGAAGGCAGTTTGAAAAAACAGCAAACCACCTTTATATATATATATAAAACGACGTCGTTTTTGTGTTTAAATATATATAAAAAAGTCAAGAAATGATGTCGTATGCAGTAGGGTATTGTTGTATTACCATAAAACAACGTCGTTTTGTTTGTTTAAATTTTTTTTTTCTTTAAAAAAAAAAAAAACAGTTAGCAGTTATAAATGTTATTAATAACTAAAAGCTGGTTAATCACATAGGTGATTAGTGGATTTTATTAACTGTTTAGGTGGTTACAGTTAGCTGTTTTAGTCAATAATTACTAACTGTAACCGCATTTTCACACCTAGAAATAATTATGGAAATCTCATTTCAGTGTAAAAAATAGTATTAAATTACTAATGGATTCCAAAACTTAAATTAATAAAAAATAGTAAATTTAAGGGTAAATTCCTCACAATATGTAAGGCTAAATTAAATTTAGCAACTTAAGATTTTGATACCATATTAAATTAAAAAAAATATTTTGAGTATTACAATATCGATTAAAAAATTGAAAAAATAAATGAATAAATAAATAAAAGGTTAGCTACTCTATTAAATTACGAACTGTTTAAAAAATTAATAGAAAAAAAATTTAATTATTTTAATTAAAACTATATCTTCTATCATTATTTTCAATTTTTCACCCCATTGAAACGGTGTAAACAGAGGAGACTAAATGCAAGAAAAGCAGATAAGGTAAAAGACATGAACCTTAGAATGGTAAAGATCGGAGTCATTGATGGCCAGTAACTCAGCTGTCTTGCAACCACAATCATATCCATACCTAACGGCGACAGCTCCGATGAACAAACCGATCCCAAAGATAGATTTCTCCATGCCCACTGTCTCTCTTCTCAATCTAATCGAGTCCAGGTGGAGAATTCTCCCTCTCCCTCTCACCCACACCCTTATCAGTCCCTCAGCCTTCCCAAGATCTTTCTGGGTTTCCAAGCTCTTTGCCGTGATTCTGAAAAAGGGTCCCAGAGTTTGGAGCTGGAGGTCGACCTTCTGGGCTCTTGACGCCTTCAATATCTCTGACATGGTTGGTATTGTGGCCTCCGTCTCTTCCTTTCTGTTTTTATGTGATTTTGATGTGATTTGGGTTATTGGGATGATGGAAAGGGATTTGATGTGGGTTCTGGTTGGGATTGTGAGATGATTATGGTTTTGTAAAGGGGATGTGGAACTTGGAAGTGTGCTTGTTATTGCCATTTCTGATTATTCTGTGGAGCTCTGTGAGCTTGAGGCAACCCAGATAACTCCAGGAAGAAGAAGACACTGAAAGCCGTTAATTGAAGGGATCCAATTTTTCTTTTGAGAAATGTCCAAAACCCCTCGGGTTTTTACAAATATATATATATATATCTTTTGAGAAATGTCCAAAACCCCTCGGGTTTTTACAAATATATATATATATATATTATAGATGATCTGTAAAAAAAAAATTTAAAAAAAAATTGAATTTTGAAGTAAAAAGGAGTATCATATCTAGATTTAAATGGTTAAATTTATTATTTGAAAATAGGAGAAACAACCCCCTGAAGTTTGGTCACTTTTGCAAATACCCCCCTAACGTTAAAAAACTCTCACTTACCCCCTTAAACTTTCAATTACTCTCAATTTGATCCATCCGTACAAATTAGGGCACAAATTTTTTTAGAAAGACCAAAATACCCCTTATTTTCATTTTTAAAAAAATAAAAAAATAAATATCTGGAAGTTGAAATTTTATACAAAAGTCACCGTTTAAAATTTCAACTTCCAAAATGTTTTTTTATTTTTTTTTAAAAAATGAAAATCAGGGGTATTTTGGTCTTTTTAAAAAAATTTGGGCCATAATTTGTACGGATGGGTCAAATTGGGAACAATTGAAAGTTCAGGAGAGGTAAGCGAGAGTTTTTGAACGTTAAGGGAGTATTTACAAAAGTGGCCAAACTTTATGGGAGGTTAGTGAAGTTTCCCTTTGAAAATAAAAATTGGAATTGAAGCATGGAGTTGTCAAGACCACATGTCCTTTCCCATCTAAACACTTAATTTTCATTTGGTCTACACATTTAGCTTAAGGGAATGAAAAACTATTAGAATGAAAGTATGGAGGTTCAGTTCATCAACCCCCAAGGACAGCCAATCCAAACACGTCTGAAAAGGACTGGCAAGCTCATCAAAACTCAACATTCTATGAAACACACATCCGGAATGGAAACGTCATATCTAGTAACCATCCTCCATGAAATGCGATCTATGTACCCACTTAGAAAATACAATTCACTAGAGAAAAGCCTATCAAAATCGTAACATATCAATCAATGGTTTAAATCATTCATCTACTTGATAATATAAACATACATTGATATATATTTGATGATGAAGAAGAAAGAAGAAAGATGGAGATTCCTATAAGAATACTACAACAATTATAGTTGGGATCCAAGTAGTATCTTTCCTACATATAATTCCTACTCTCTAGGAGTCTTAGGTACATGTGTCATTCTATTATTCATGTGTCATTGTAGTAAATTAGATTTATGTTGGAAAAATTTCCAAGTCAACAAGAGTACTCACCATTATCTCATGAACATTTAGAGTGATTTTCTTCTAGAGTTTTAAACATGTTCGGCTATCTGTTTTTATTTACGAGCTTTAAATCCAATGAGACAGTCATATTGTTGCATTATAGCAGCTCAATAAATTTTTAATATTTAATATAAAAAAATTACTATACCAATATTTTAAAATAATAAAGGTTCATTAGAGGTTCTCCCTTCCTGAGCCAATGCCACTCTAGTGGTCTCTTTCTTGTCTTGCAAGTACACATCATTCATTGCATGTGTTGGTTCCTCTCTTTACTGCAGTCTCTATAGCGGATTACAACAGCGCTCTTTCAATTTCAGCCCCTTCCAATGGTGGTTGTTGGTTTCAAGTGGGGATTCAGATAGATTCGCTTTAATCTATGCTCATTTTGCTTTTGTAACCGCCTTGAGTATTGGCCCCTTGACAGGAATGGGTCACTTGTTTGACCAGTTTCCTATCTTTTGTAATTATTGTCGCACTATTTTAATTTGTTTCGGATATGTTGTTGAGAAGCCCACCTTATTTTCGTTCTTAGGATCGCCTACTTCTTCTTTTCGGATCAGGAGTATGAAAGATCCTTTCATGTAACATTTTCCTTATTCAATTAAAAAAAAAAAAATTTAAAAGTACACATCATCCTATTAATATTTTAAAATAGAAAAAACTCCCTTGTAAAAGGTTTGAAAAATATTGTGACTTAAATGTGAAAAATGTTTTCTTTGGAAAAAAAAAAATGATATCTCTACAAACTTGTAAATTATCTCTACAAACTTCATCTCTTAATTCACAAACTTCATAAAGGCGGCAGTATTATTGAAGCATATTTGCAGATGGTTGGGTCAGCCTCCTGCTATATTATAAACTACAAAGGGGTAGTGAAAGTCACTTTTAATCGACATTTTGCTATTAGAGCATTCANCCATGAAATGCGATCTATGTACCCACTTAGAAAATACAATTCACTAGAGAAAAGCCTATCAAAATCGTAACATATCAATCAATGGTTTAAATCATTCATCTACTTGATAATATAAACATACATTGATATATATTTGATGATGAAGAAGAAAGAAGAAAGATGGAGATTCCTATAAGAATACTACAACAATTATAGTTGGGATCCAAGTAGTATCTTTCCTACATATAATTCCTACTCTCTAGGAGTCTTAGGTACATGTGTCATTCTATTATTCATGTGTCATTGTAGTAAATTAGATTTATGTTGGAAAAATTTCCAAGTCAACAAGAGTACTCACCATTATCTCATGAACATTTAGAGTGATTTTCTTCTAGAGTTTTAAACATGTTCGGCTATCTGTTTTTATTTACGAGCTTTAAATCCAATGAGACAGTCATATTGTTGCATTATAGCAGCTCAATAAATTTTTAATATTTAATATAAAAAAATTACTATACCAATATTTTAAAATAATAAAGGTTCATTAGAGGTTCTCTCTTCCTGAGCCAATGCCACTCTAGTGGTCTCTTTCTTGTCTTGCAAGTACACATCATTCATTGCATGTGTTGGTTCCTCTCTTTACTGTGGTCTCTATAGCGGATTACAACAGCGCTCTTTCAATTTCAGCCCCTTCCAATGGTGGTTGTTGGTTTCAAGTGGGAATTCAGATAGATTCGCTTTAATCTATGCCCATTTTGCTTTTGTAACTGCCCTGAGTATTGGCCCCTTGACAGGAATGGGTCACTTGTTTGACCAGTTTCCTATCTTTTGTAATTATTGTCGCATTATTTTAGTTTGTTTCGGATATGTTGTTGAGAAGCCCACCTTATTTTCGTTCTTAGGATCACCTACTTCTTCTTTTCGGATCAGGAGTATGAAAGATCCTTTCATGTAACATTTTCCTTATTCAATGAAAAAAAAAAAAAAATTAAAAGTACACATCATCCTATTAATATTTTAAAATAGAAAAAACTCCCTTGTAAAAGGTTTGAAAAATATTGTGACTTAAATGTGAAAAATGTTTTCTTTGGAAAAAAAAAAATGATATCTCTACAAACTTGTAAATTATCTCTACAAACTTCATCTCTTAATTCACAAACTTCATAAAGGCGGCAGTATTATTGAAGCATATTTGCAGATGGTTGGGTCAGCCTCCTGCAAAACCCTGCAAAACAAGGGAGATGTCATTAGTTTTGCAGGAGGAGCTCTGCTGCTTGCTCGATCATCCGCTAATCTGTTTCAACAGGTGGCACATTATAATGTTCTTCTCAGAACTGCTTATATAAATATTGTATGTACTCTGTAGTATAAAAAATAAAATAAGAAAATAAAAATTGTACATGCTTTTCATTTTAATCTAATTGTTTGACCGAAGAAATCAACTTCTTGGTGCAGTTTTTAAGTACCTATCAGGAAATAAATGGTACATTTGTGGTGTTGCCAAGCATTGTGACGTTGGAAATCGATCAGAAGCTTACCATCACAGTGTCTGAAAACAATTCGTCAGTAGCATTTGCACCCATGTGGATGATGGCCATTTTAATGGGCATCCTTATGATGGTGATGGTTTAGTATTGGAATGCTTTGGAAAAATATCTCACTATTGTTTTGTAGGGTTTTCATTGAATTGAATTCCCTATTGGTTTATAATAAGACATTTAATTACTAATGCCAGATGTTTTGTGCATGCATGCAAAATTACCATACAGTCAGCAAATGGGGCTTAGGCAATTTACTATTATAATTAAACTACAAAGGGGTAGTGAAAGTCACTTTTAATCGACATTTTGCTATTAGAGCATTTATTATGGAGGAGTTAAATGACACTTTTATCTAAAATAGCTCCTTAAATCGAAAAAATACCATCTACATTGAAGAAGCTAAAAAAAATGTAGAATAGATATTTTATTAAAAGAGCTAAAAAAAAAAGCTACATGTAGCGGCATTATTCAAATAGCTATTTTCCTAAATTTTCTTCCCACGTCTTTTTTTTTCTCCTACTATCTCTACCAAAATTTTATTCCCACCTTTTTTTTATTGTTTCTCACCTGTTTTCTTTTTTTTTCAAAATTTTCTCCTACTATTTCTCTTTCGCATCTCATTTTTTCCAAAATTTTCTCCTATTATTTCTCTCTTCACATTACTTTTTTCTCAAAAGTTGAAAAATAAGATATTTTTAAAAAATACAATCATTATAAAAAAAATAAAAATAAAAATGAAATGGTATAGATAAAAATATAACTAATCGGATGTAGGAGATCCTTAAAAAGTCATTAGCTAAACTAGATAAATTGAGTTTTAAGAAACTATTTTACATAAAAAATTAGCTATTCCATTGTAAATGCCTTTTCAAAGGTGTACAATCGGAGCAATTATTAACCGCTACCAATAAATAACTACCCGAATAACTAAAAATAACTGCAATTAATTGGATAACCACTTGCATGGATGTCTAACAGGAACGGAGGAAGGAGGGTGGCTTATATAGGGTGTTGAAGTGGCTTTGATACCATGTTGAAATAATAAATAAATGTGCGGAATATATGAGCAGAAGAATAAGAGGGAGAAGAGATAGTGGAAGCAAATGTAAGGACTACATTGTATTTATTCTGTTATATTATATGGATACAGAGGCCTCAATATATAGAGAGGCTATGAGTGATAAACAAGAAACCCTAGACTAATTAAGGTAGGAAATAAACTCTAATAGGAAAGACAATAAACCTAGAGAATAATATATTCTAACATCCCTCCTCAAACTCAAGGTGGAATATTCTGCAACCTTGAGTTTGAAATCTGAAATTATGATGATGGTGGTGGCGGAGGCGGGGAATGGTCCATAGATGGTGGAGACTGCCAGAGAAGATAGAGGCTGGCGGGTGGCCAACGACGGCGGCAAGTGGCTGGTGAATGCAAATTCAAAAGGGCCAACAACGGGTCAAACTCCATAATGGGCCGACAACGGGCCAGGACTGACAATGAGCCAAACTTCAAAATGGGCCGACAACGGGCCAAGGCTGACAAGGAGCCAAAATTTAAAAGGGCCGACAACAGGCCTGGGCCGACTAGGGCCAAAACATAAATATAAAAAGAAAATGAGCCCACTTGGGCGATTATCAGATTGGCGCACCGAACCTGACCAACGCGTGGCGCGCGTGATATGGTCTCTCAGACCGCTTCTTCTTCTTCAAAAAGGCCAACAACAGGCCTGGGCCGACTAGGGCCAAAACATAAAAAGAAAAATGAGCCCACTTAGGCGATTATCAGATCGGCGCACTGAACCTGACCGGCTCGTGGAGCGTGTGATGTGGTCTCTCAAACTGCTTCTTCTTCTTCGAAAGGGCCGACAACGGGCCTGGGCCAACTAGGGCCAAAACACAAAAAGGAAAATGAGCCCACTTTGGCAGTTATCAGATTGGCGCACCAAACCTGACCGACGTGTGACGCGCGTGAACGGTCCATGTGCAGCAACAGAGTGCACCTGCGGATGTAATAAATAAGCGGAATATAAGAATGGAAGAATAAGAGGGAGAAGAGATAGCGGAAGCAAATGTAAGGACTACATTGTATTGATTCTGTTATATTATATGGATACAGAGGCCTCAATATATAGAGAGGCTATGAGTGATAAACAAGAAACCCTAAACTAATTAAGGTAGGAAATAAACTCTAATAAGAAAGACAATAAACCTAGAGAATAATATATTCTAACATAGGGCATGGCCACCCCCAACTCATAAGGAAAAAATAATAATTTATAAGGGTTTTTTTTTTCTTTTTTTTTTTTGCATATGGCCATAACAACACAATTTACTGGCCTTAAACTCTGCTAATCTGATATCTAATATATAAGTAGTACTATAAGAAACTTGATAACATAGCTCGATCCTAAACGACCCCTCCGCCCTCATCACTCTGTACAAGTGTCATGGTTATCGACCGTCGATCTTCCCGACTCCTCCTCACGGAAAACCGAGTCGACCGGCATACCGGGCATGTCATGTTCGACGACAGCCACATGTCGATGCAGACGGGGTGAAACACATGCTTGCAAAAGGGTATCATCTTCACGGCGTCTTTCTCTTTGAACTCGTTGAGACAAATCGCGCAGTCGTCTCTCTGGTCCTTGGCGTCCCCACAGTAAGTGTGCACCGGCAGAGCCCGAATTATCACCGGGTCCACTCCGTTGCGCAGGTTTGACCTGGTTGGAAGATCCGACGGCGGAGAAGACGTAGTTCTTTCCAAGCCACGTCTACGTGACTCGGCGTCGGAGTCTATGTCAGTGTTACGCCGGCGGATGTAGATGCAGATGCAGATGCAGCCCGCGAAGAGAAGTGCAACGAGGACGTGGACCAGTACGGCGATCAGTAAGTCACCCAGCGAGCGCTGGTAGAAAGCAGACAACGGCAAGCTTTGTCCGGACGGAGGTGATGGAGTTGTTGTAGTGGGTTGGAGAGGAGGGAGCGACTGGGTCAGTGGCTTGCGGTTGTGGGTTTCCATTCCTTTTAAGAAAACAGTTTCTGAATCGGAAAAAACAAAAAATGAAACAAAACAAAACAAAAAACTGATAATGTTTGTGTAAGCTAGGTTTTTGTTGGAGAGAGACATGAGTAGTCATGGGTTTTCTAAAGGAAGAAGAATCTGAGGGTGAGGGTTTATATACATATATACCTTTTAGGTATTCGTATTCCAATCATTTTCTTATATTATCTGGTAGAGTATATCATGGGTTCTAGAATAATAGTCACAATATAAGACCATTACCAACTTACGACCGAAGATTATCACTTAGTCAAATTTGAAAACTATCGCTAAATTACAGGTAAATAGTTAAAAATTATCATTTAGTTAGAGTAGAAGTCTATTTATGTTTAACATAATTCATCTATAAACAATAACACTCTATTGACTTAGGTGTCTTGCGAGTTGCGATTTTGAATGTCATAAAAAGGTTTTGCTTTTTTCACTGAACACCGATTAATTTTTAAATGAGATGGTCAAAGGCCTGATCTAACAAATAATATCATAACCAAAGGTTATGAAATTGAATATCGACATATTTACGTGTGAATATTTATCACCTAAGCGTGCTTCTTTAATTTGGATTACGACCATAGGTGTGAATGGTCTTTTTCCGAGTTCAAAATTATTATTATTATTTTTTCCTCTATGATAAGCACGAGAAATTACGATATTAATTTCACCAACTATAAGGGAATATATCTTGATGACCAATACTACTACAACAGTTATGGTTGTCATCCAAATAGTATCATCTTTCATACATATATATAATTACTATTCTTTATGGGCATGACCCATGAGGTGTACATAAAAGAATTTGTATTAGGTGAATTTGTAAAGATCGATAAATGATTGTATTTGGCTCATATTATCTTACAAATCAACATTAAATTCGAAAACTTATGTAGACCTTACTTATATATAAGTTAATGGTAGACCCCGCAAATTCAATTGTTTATTTATTAAATTTGTAGAAAAATATGGACAAAATATTGACCCAATCACTTCTCATTCGTAAATTATTTTTTTGTTGGAAAATTTTCCTAGTCAACAAGAGTTACAATTATCTCAAAATTTTAGAGTGATTTTCTTCAATATTTTAAAAACATGTTCAGCTATACTTTTCTGTTTATTGGGCTTCAATAGTTTCGAATTGAATCTCCAAATCGTGCTCAATTATAAGACAAATTATTTTTTTATAATATTTAATATAATTTATTATGTTAATATTTTAAAATTAGACGACTCAATTTTAACTTCTTGTCTTAACCATCAAAGACTTTCCAATTGGTTCTCAAGCCTGCACCTTGGGTGGTAAACGAACAAAGCTACCAGTGAGCTAGCTTGGGATCGGCTCGATAAAGATTGGCTTGATTATTAAATGAGTCGTTCATGAACACGAAACTATACTTGATTATTAAATGATACATACTCGTATAAAACCCAGCTCACTCATTCAAAGTTCGTAAACGTACTGGTATAGGGGCTTGACTCGCTTATTAGCGCGACTTGTATAAATATATGTATATTAAAATAGCTTACATAGTATATAACTTATTAAATAGTTTATATATTATAAATAGTATTTATGCTTCTATAGTATATGTAGAATAAATACTAATATATATAATTAAAATATTAAGGGAATTTATATCTAAACACCTTTGGTAAGCACGCCAAAAATTTAAAATCCCTTAGTTTTGTTTTTTAACAATTTACTCCATGGATCAATCGAAATGACAATAAAATCTTTGTTATCAAAATTTTTTAACAGTCATTAATCTCGATCAAAACGCACCATTTTACCTTATTAAAATATTAATTTTAAAACTTAATTTTAAAATTTAAATCTAAAAAAGAAAAAGAAAAAAGAACAAGGGGTGGCTGAACTACCCCATATGTGGTGGCTGGCCACCCCATTTTGCCTGGGGTGGGGTGGCCAAATTGCTTTGCCTAGTACACTAATAAAAACAAAAAACCTAGGTATATACTACTAATATATATATGCAAATTTAACATATAGAATAAAATGAAAATTTTCACTACAGCTACCAACATTAGAGCACTTACACGAGGCACAACAAAATAGTTAAAAAATTATTTTAGCTAGCCTTGTAGCAAAAAATGCTTCAGATCTAGCTTAACAAAATAGTTAAAAATTTGTTGAACAGTTACAATGCTTAACAAATTTGCTGAGTACCGTAGTTCAACAAATCATTAGCTATATTAATAAAAAACCAATATTGTTCTCTTTCTTCGTTAGGAATGAGAAAAATAGATAATAATAAAAAAAAAATTAAATTAAAAAGTGAAAGTCAATAACTAAAATATTGAATGAGATGTAGGAATTTTAAAAACGTTGATAACTATAGAATATATATATATATATGTGTGTGTGTGTGTGTTGATGATAGTTTTCCAAGAGATGATGTGGCACTGAGTCTGACCAAGTCCTTAGCAGGTCTCGGGCAGGTCCAGTTAGGTCCTGCGTAGGTCCTAGTCAGGTCTTGGCGGGGTCTTGGGCAAGTCTCGGGCAAGTCCCAGCGGGGTCCAAACAAGTCTTGGGTAGGTCCAGGTGAGTTCAATCAAGTCTTGGCAAGTCCGGTTGGGTCTTAGTTAAGTCCTAAGCGAGTCTTAGTCAAGTCCTAAGCGAGTCTTAGTCAAGTCTCAAGCAAGTCTTGGCGGGTTCCTGGGCAAGTCCCAGGTGGATCTCAGTCAAGTCCCAGGCATATCCTGGGCAAGTTAGGGCAAGTCCCGTTCAGGTCCTGATGGCTTCTTGAGCAAGTTTGGTCGGGTCTTGGGTAGGTCCCGGTGAGGTTTTGAGCAGGTCCTAGGTGAGTTTCAGTCAAGTCCCGGACGGGTCTTGGGCAAGTCTGAGTAGGGTCCTAGGTGGGTCTTGGCAAAGTCCATTAATTTGAGAATAAGATGCTCAAAGTCGAAAAATGGTTTACGATTTTGAAAATCATAAACCATTTTTCAAAAATTAAAAAAATTTCGCTCAAAGGGAAATATTTTTCATTGACCACTATTTTATGTCGCTTCTAAACACCGTAAAATGCAAAAATTATTTTCTGGAAACTATTTTACATTGAAAAAAACGGAACCTAAATATTTGTTGAGCTGGATGTAAGTGTTCTACTGGCCGGTTATTTGAATATTTAATGATACATAGTTAAGTCATGCTTATACACGACATTTGCCGATGCTACATATAGATCCAATACTTGGGTATTCATGGAACTGGCCACGCAAAATGCCCAGATGAAGAGCTCCAACAAAGTTGTGTTATAATTAATATTAAATATTAATCTTAACATGCCATTCGGCATTCGGCAATGCCGTCCAAAGACGGTCCATTTGCTACACTTGTTTGACTTATAAATACCCACAACTACGTACAAACTTCTCTCAACAAAAAGATCAATCAATCAATCTGAGTAATTAAAGAGAGGTTCTGATTGCAATGGCCTTCACCAAATTCATCGTCCTGGCCATCTTAGCAATTCTTGTCCATTCCATTTTGGGCACGGAGTTCATGAACTATGACTACCAAAATTGGGCAAAAGGAAAGGAGTTCCATGTCGGCGACAAACTTGGTAAATTATCTCTACAAACCTCATCTCTTAATTCACCAACTTTATAAAGGCGGCGGTGTTGAAGCAGATTTGCAGACGGTTGGGCCAACCTCCTGCAAAACAAGGGAGATGTCATTAGTTTTGCAGGAGAAGCTCTGCTGCTTGCCCGACCGTCTGCTAATCTGTTTCAACAGGTGGCATGTTGTAATCTTCTTCTCAGAACTGCTTACATAAATATTCTGTAGTATAGTAAAATAAAAATTGTATATACTTTTCATTTTAATCTAATTGTTGACCCAAAAAATCAACTTCTCGGTGCAGTTTTTAAGTACCCATTGGGAGCGCACACTGTTGTTAAAGTTAATGGCACTGGCTTCCAACAATGTGCGATACCGGGACGGGCTGGCAATGAGACCTTGACTAGTGGAAACGATGTGATTCCACTAGAAACGGCAGGAAATAAATGGTACATTTGTGGTGTTGCCAAGCATTGTGAGGTTGGAAACCAGAAACTTACCATAACAGTGTCTGAAAACAATTCGTCAGCAGCATTTGCACCCACGTGGATGATGGCCATTTTTTTGGGCATCCTTATGATGGTGATGGTTTAGTACTGGAATGCTTTGGAAAAATATCTCTATTGTTTTTTAGGGTTTTGGATTCACAGTTTTCATTGAATTGGATTTGGAGCAATTGGTTTGTAATGTTACCTTCTATATAATAAGACATTTACTAATGCCAGATGTTTTGTGCATGCATGCAAAATTACCATAGTCAGCAAACGAAGCTAAAAACTTGGTTGGAGTCGATTTTTAAACATGTGAGGTAAAATTAAAAAGAGGTGAAACATTGAAGAAGTAGAATGTATTTTTCCCAAGATGAAAACTGCAAATATAAACAGAATGTTTCATTTTATAAGTAAATTACTCAATACACTCGGTGAACTTTGAACCAATAGGACCTCCCCGGCCCTCCACCTTATTCTTTCAAATGAAAAGGTGTCAATTTGAGGGGTAGAGCTATCCCATTGGCTAAAATGAAATTGTTGCCTTTTAAATCAAGTAACCATCCCCAAAACTCTCCAATGAAGGAGAAGCCACCAATCATAAAGAGAAAAAAATCTAAAATCTTCAGTCATCTACAAAACTGTACCGAGCCTGCTCCTGTGTGCTTAACAAAATGTTTTTAGTAGCCCAACCCAGTCCCAACAGTTGTTCATTCAACACGCTCAAATCCCTTTGAGCACATTGCTTGCTATCCTCCATCACTTGAAACCATTCATTAAAAACTGAATTGAATGAATCATTACCCCCAAGAATGTTCTTCTCCCACCAACTCCTCCTCACAAGGAGGGCCTTGCGGATGTAGCACGCCTACACAACATTGCGCGAAACTTAAGAATATTAAGAGCATGAGAGATGAAAATTAGCCACAGACAAGGTTTCTATCCATCCAGTAATAGAAAATATATTGATTAAATGTTAGGCTGAAAATATTCTAGTTACCTGCAACAAACCCATGATAACATCTGCTGTGCTGGCGCCTTCCCGTATAGAAAGAAGTATGCCTTGCTAGAATTTCACAAATCAGGAGAGCAAAAGAAAAAAGGAAAATGTGAGAAAAAAATCTTCATGGGTAAGGTGCTAAATAATAACTGTGTGAGTCGTGTGACAGCCTAGTTTACAAGTTCCCTAATATACTCACTTGCTTAGTTCTTTTCACGCCTTTGTGGAAGATCTCCATGCAGACAAAGTAATAATCGTCACCACTTGTATGTTGCATTGCCATCATCGACAACTTGGACATCTGAGTCTTGAGATTTATACACCCTATTCTGATGGGCCATAACTCTTTGCCTGATTCAAACCTCAATAATTAGGAGTAAGTTTCACCATCCATGTACACTAAATTTTATTTATTTATTTTTGATAAGTTCCAAGCACACTAAATTCCATAGCAGCGTATGGAAAACCTTATAACACAGCTATGAGAAGCAGTGTTGACACCTCACCTTTGCTCCACAGGAAATCAACTCCCTCCTCTTTACTTACTTCTGCAGGTGAAGGGACGTATCCTGACTCAATCCATGTATTTAGTATAATCTCAAGTCTATCCTGAACACAAAAGCAACACAAAATAACAAAGAAAAGTAGTTAGGGTGCACATTTATTGCAAATTTTGTGAAAGCAAAATTGTTCATGGAACGCCTACTACTTGAGCCCACATGATTATTTTTTTTAGGCTTTGTAGCAAAATCTAATTGAAACCCAAGAACAATGACTGAGGAAACCTTTCAACCCAAAACCAGGGTTATAGCAAATACATGTCTTATGGGTAAGCAAAAAGGCAAGCCAAGGGGGAAAAAAAAACAGCAAAGGAATTTGAATTTGACAGGATAATTGGCTATGAAATACCTTTATCCTATCCTACTTGGAAAAGTTAGCTAATAAGATTCCAGTTGTCTAAGACTGGCCACTGAACAAACAAATCCCGATAATTAACATGTGGGGGCCATGCAAATACAACAGGACAGACTTTGTGTTCCTCCAAAGTTAAAAAATAAATAAATAAATAAATCTAATGTAAGTCACCTGTCATTTCAAGCCCTTAAATAATCCATGATTATAAAAATCAGGCATACTAACCCACCTTAGTTAGTGTCTGCAGATGAACGTGTTTAAGCCCCTGATATATTCCGAAAAGATCAACTGCTGAGAAAATAGGGTATATGATAAAAGGTAAACCTGCATACAATCTTCAACATTAAAGAAAAGTTAGGAAACCATGGAAGCACAACTTTCTATTGTAAATATGATAAACATGCAAAGCACAGGTCCAAATGATAGGAAACATTATTTCTCCAGAAAAATAGAAACAGATACCATGTATAGGTACAATATGTCCAACTAATTTTTCTCAAACATTAAGACAGCAATTACTACCACAAAGATTTAATTCAATGCATGAATGAAAACCTATGGTGGCGAACTCATGGAAATCTATGTAATCTTCCCAAATGGATAACATACCTATGGGAAGGGAAGCTATGATATATTTTGACAAAAGTATTAGCAGATAAATACACCTCTCCGCAGATTCTACTATCATTTACTCTCTTGCCTGGAGATTCTAATATTATTTAACTGATAATAAGATTTAGAATTTACAAATACACTCACAAATGACAAATGGAAAGATAGGTCATGCGGACTTTATTTAGTAAACTAAGAGATTCATCTCAGACCTAAAGTAGATTATGAGAAAGCCAGGGGAAAAAACCTTTGATTGTTCTTCAGTAGCATATTCAGAAGTGCGGCAAGCAATAGGCCAAGGTTATCAAAGCACACTGTTTGGATCTGAAACCAACTCCAAAAGTCAAGATATATTCCATGTTACCAAAAGAAAATAAAAGTTACATGGTGCAAAAAATTACAACATACCTGTGCCTTTGCAGAAACTTCACCAAGGTTATCGGCTATCGCAAAGCTTCGATGAACAGCTGTCTGCTTAAACAGAGTGACAACATTAAAACTCCAGTTGGAGAGGTTGAAATATTCAAATGTTTTCCAAATCCAAACCAGTCATCTCTAAATTTGTTGTGAAGTACGTAAATTGATTCACACCAACATCCGAGCAAATAAAATGCAAAAGAAATGAGGCATTACAAAATACTTATTAGGTCGGACAGAAAGCAAAGACCCATTCAAGTTTGTCTTGTTTTGTGTTTGATACAATCAAGCTGTAAACATGCCATATGTCCAAGTATACATGGGATTTATGATGTGGCACAGTAAAGCTTGAAACCATGATTGATAATGAAGGTACACTCATCAGCAATGACAACTTGGGCACCAATAATAATCTATAGGTTCCTAGAGAAGAACAGTGCTTACAGTGGTGCTAAAAGCTAATCCTATCAATCAGTGGTTGTTAGATTTTTAATTTTGAGACGAAGCTGTTTGTCCAAAAGGAAATAATGAAGCATTCACAGGTACATTTCAACTTCAGAAGTTGACAAAAAGAAATGATGAATAGCCTAAACATGACTTGAAACTGCTGAAATTGAGTTATCTTCAGAGCTAAACTTTGGCCCACTTCTTTAATAGTTATTACTTCAAAGAAAATAGGGATAAATGCAAATTGGTCCCTATAGTTGACCTAAATTACAAATCATTCTCTGTGGTATAACAAATAATTTACAAGTCCCTGTAGTTGGCCTAAATTACGAATCACGCCTTGTAATATAAAAAATCAATCATAGGTCCTCAGGGTAAGCCAAAATAATATACTTCCTAAAATTAATTTCTATTAAGCAACTTAATAGAATCCGTTATTTTGTCACGTTATACTGCTATAATAAATTAACTTAATCTCTTATATTCTCAAAATTTTACTCCGTGCGTAACCCTCTTTCATTTTCATATTCATCGCAAAGATTTGAGAGCATTTTGCGAGAATTTGACGGTTGTATTTTGTGTAGTGGCTGAGGAAGATGAAGATGAGAGAGGGTTATGCACGGGGTAAAATTTCGGAGAAATAAGATATTAGGTTAATTTACTGCAGCAATATGGCACGGAGTGAGGCCTGATGTGTTATGCTGACATCGTAAAATGATGTGAAAAATCCTAATTGTCATACTTGAAAGTCATAAATTAATAATAATACATGTTGCGTTTTTATTGGGTATGATGTGGCAAAGTGACAAATTTTGTTAAGTTGCTTAACAAAAATTGATTTCAGAGAGTAAACTGTTATTTTGGCATACCTTGAGGACCTATAAAATATTTTGTATACCATATGAAGTGATTTGTACTTTATGCCAACTATAGGGACCTATAAATTAGTTTTTATACCACATGGAGTGATTTGTAATTTAGGTCAACCACAAGGATCAATTTTTCATTTATCCCAAGAAAATAAAATGTGAGTTTCATTTTCCATATTTTTCCCTTTTCCTACTCCTGACACTAATTTGCTTAATCTTTTATTCAAGAGATTAGGTATGAACGGAGCAATACTTTCCTTAAAAATAGCATACTTTTTAAAAGTAAGCATAAATTTTTTTCAGGCCACATATTATTTATTTATTTATTTAGTGATAGGTAATTTAAGGCCACATCTTCCATCAAGCACTAGACTGTTCTTTGACTTAAAAATAGTAAAAATTAAAAAAAAAAAAATCACAAAAAGACAAAAGGCAGTAGCAAATACAGAGAAATATCTTTGCATGACTAACAAAGAATTAAACCAAGCAATTTAATAAAGAAAAAAGGGTACAAAATTATGACAGCATCTACAAAGCTCCAACAACTAACATTGATGGTATTCATTAGAAAAATAATTTTGTTAAATAATAACTTATCTCAAAAGCTTAATTTGTTAAGAAAGAGTGAGTTTAATCATTTAACAAAGTAAACCCAACAACACATTCAATGTTTAATTGAAATATGAGGTAAGTACGAAGTTAGACAGATTCAAGATTTGAACTCAAGACCATTGCTTTGCTATCATCTTAAGATTGGTGTTTGCACAAAAAAAGAGCCTTAAAATAATTTGTGACACTCTCACTATTTTATCATATGTATTATAGAAAATACAATAATAACACAAAAACTTTCTAACAAATTCAAAGATATGACAATTCACATAAAGAGCTTGAGGTTTGAATCCTTACATTAGTGGCTAAGTAGGATGCCAGGCTTATTTGTTTGGCAATGTTAGCAACAGATGCAAGAAGCAAGAAGTACTCAGGAAATGCAGGAGTTAGCAACTCCATTCCAATGCTCAAACTGAACATAACAGATGTCGAGAACCTAACTCTCTGCAAATAGGATAACAAAAAATTAATGGTTTGTTAAAGCTCTAGATTTCAAATTCAAAGGAATACAATCATATATCTCTCATCTTGCAGTTCAACAGTAATCAATGGTGGCACTTCACAACACTGTACTTTGAGACTTTTGGTTATTTTTGTCCAAATGCCAAAATGCAGTGCTGGTAAGTGCAAGAACTGCAAATAAAGATACTAAAATATATAAAACTAATAAAATAAAATAAAATTTAAAAAAAAAAAAAAGAGAAAATGTTAACCAAATTCAAATGAAAATGGAAGCCATGCCTTCAAATTGGTATCGAAAGCAGATGCTAAGCCAGCAGTGTAGATGCACCTACTAAGCCGTCCAAGTCCATCTTTCAAGACCCAGTTAAGGGCTGCAGCAGATGGAAGTGAACGAGAGTACCCGATTCCTATAGCCCGAAACATTGCCTGATATCAAATCCATTCCCAAAATTGTAAGCAAGCATAAATACCAAATCTTCATCTCAAAGGCTACCCCTTTAGGGTATATTTCCTTAAAAAGAAAGGGAGGGTTGGGGAGAGAGCAGAGTCCCAACAAAAGATCTTACGTCTGCTATTTTCTTCATAATATTCTCAAACACAACAAACCTTATAAACACAATATGAGAATTATCCTGACCAGAGCTCTTCACTTTTTTCCTTTTTATTATTTAATTGAAAAAATTATAACTGAATGTATCATCAATCCTATCTGCAATTCTAACTTAAGCTCAAACTCATAAATAAAGAAGTTAGAACTACTTCTCTGCATGAAACATATTCTGCAATCACTTCAACATCATCATCGCCAATATCCGACAGAAAACAATCGCAATTGAGCTTAGGACATGCACAACTACCCCCAAAAATGGCACTTTATACACAGATGACCTTGAAAGTTCAATAGGTTATATCAACCCACAATTTTAAAAAAAAAATAATAATAAAAAAATTAAAAAAATTATAAATAAATAAATAAACTATCACGAAGAAATACACTTTTTACACAGAATTGCCTTTAAATTTCAATAAGTTATTCAAACCCAAAAATGTAATAATAAAAAAAATGGTAATGCTCAATTCTGTTACCTGAGTGGCAAGCACCTGGAGGGCAGAGCTAAAAACACGGTGCAAAAACTTCCATTTCACGTAATACATGTAATTCCCATTAACTTGCTTTGGGATAAAGAAATCCCTGACAGCCGAACCAAGAATTGTAAATAATTTCCGAAACCCATCAAAATCGGGCGAAAAAAACGACGCACCGCCGTCCACACAAACCAATTGCAAACAATTCCCATCCCAGAAGTACCTAGAAACCCTACCAGACCTACGAATCACCACGGGGAGGCGACCCTGGGAGGTGGGTCGGAGTCCGGGTCTGGATCCTTTATCGATGCCTTCCTCGGGTTCGTAGTCGAGCGAGGTTCTCAGGGAATCGGTGAAAGTTAGGGTTTTGAAGCGGTTCTTGAGTTTATTGGGGGTCACTTTCCGGGTCGCGAAATGGGGTCCCGTAGATTTCCATGGAAGCGGAAGGTGGTGGGAATTGGGGGCTGCGTACGAAGTGGTTTGCATGAGAATTAAGGGCGTGAAATTAGGATTTGGAATTTGGGGGAATTTTCCCGCCAAAATTCGGCGTTTTTTTTTTTTTTGGATGGTCAGGGTTTAGGGTTTTAGAGCTTACCACCCATTCCGCGTAATCATCCAACGAAATAAAGATGTTTTTTCTTTTTTCCTTTTTTTTTTTTAAACAAAAAAAGGAAAGTAAAATTGAGTGGCTGATTTTTTAATTATTTTAATCTAGAGCCACTGGACCTAATATAAGGCAGGCCTTCCAGAGTGCCACGATGGGCGTTTTTGTCAATTTTAAAAGAAGAAAAAAAAATAACTTTTCAACGGCCTCTCACCTCTATAAAAGGGAATTTACATTTTCATTAAAAGGCAGTTGAGAGGAAATTTACATTCCGTTTGGATATATTATATATATATATATATGAATTTCTTACCCTTTTTTTTTAATTTTTATGTCCGCACAAAAAGAAGAGAGAAATTCGAACGAGATAATCTTTTAAGATTCTTATATTACATCAAGTGCCCTATTTACTATTTAGACCGACTTTTGCTTTTGATGTTTTCAAATGTCAATAAATCAAACTGATATTTTGATGTTTACATTTTTATGTGCATACAACTCCACTTCTTATATTAATAATTAATTGCTCATGTGATAGCCAAATTTCCTTGCAGTCTCACAAAATACATATATGTGAAGCTATTTTATTCATAACCGTTAATGTAACTGCTATACAATCGGGATCTAAAATGACGTGATAATAGATATACTATATCAGCCTTTGGATCAGTAAGGGCTTGTAAAATAAAAATAAAAATCAACTGTTTATTTTCACTGTCACATCATTTCAGTTGTTTAGCAGTTTACTAAATGACATTTTTCGCTCAGAAGAAATCTTTTTTGGATGAATCTTACACTCTAGTAGCAGATGTAGATTGTAGTAGACCATTGTATCTGAGCATTGCCTCTGGTGAAGGTTCACGCCCTCGGAACTCGATGAAAACCTGAAAGTGATTTTCCCTATACAATTAGAAACAACAAGGTCTGTACAAAAACAACTTTCATGGTGAGATTTTTATATTTACTGAAGGAAAAATCACCTCGAGGGGTGATTTTCCACCCCCAAAAGCAAGCACAGTGTCTCGAAATTTCAGGCCCTTTTCTTTAATAGCCTGTGGCAAGATAGATTAAATCAATAAACCATTGACATGATGAGACCAGTGTGATAGACTTGTTATCTCATGAAATAACCAGTTCATCCAAGAGATCACCCAAAGCATGATATTATATAGTCATGGTGTTTATATTGATGCTATATCAGTGAAGTCACCAGAACACCAAAGATGATAAAAAATTTACAATAAGTAATTAGTAAACATATGCAACTATTGCTGACAAGTAAAGTTTCAAAGCAATATGATCCACTGCTGGTTAGGTCCAGTAATCAAGATAACCTTGAAAAATATGATATAGAAATTTCTAAAATTCATATGTAAATAAGAATTAGTTCCTCTCGTGAAGTATTTCTAGCTTTGTATTGCTATATTTATCAGAAAATCAACCCACCAACTATTTTATCATATCAAAGTTGACAAACATGATGGATGTTCAAAATTTGGAAGAAAAAAAAGGTTACTTGTATGTATGATATTTGTGTCTATGTCTATTACAAAAGAAAACTCTCATAAAGAAGGATGTATTGATTAGATGTGAAGTGCAGCAAAGGAAGCATGCATGATAGATGCACAAGTAAATATCAATAAGTATTGTTTCTTAGAATATAACTTAAAATCATATAACAACAGATAAGCAATCTTCACAATAAATGAAACAACAAAAAACTTCTGTTACCAAGTCGAATTGTTGAATCTCCATCAAAGTTTTGTAAATTGATCTTGATATGAAACATATATTTAAGCAATTAGAAAGGTAAGGAGCTTTATAAGATCAGAGAAACTAGAACCAATATACATGTCTTTCAAGAGTACTGATATATAATCTACCATAACTATTGACTGCAAAAATAAATTAAGCATGTGAAATAGGCAAGGAATATGATATGCTGCAGCATTGGTAATTAACCAAAAAACTTCTTCAGACAAAACGTCAATGATTTCAATTTATATAAGTAATTGTTGGTAGACTAATATAATACTGTTGACATCTTAATATTGATAAACATCAGTGACAGACAAAAAATGTACATAATCCGGCAGCCACGTTCCGTGAAGAAAGCCATCCAAGGGACATGTGCATGTCGGGGAATGCGACCTATTAAATATTAGATTGTTGTTCCCCTTGGGAATTTAGACTATGAATAGACTAAATCAATGAGATTTGAGTCATTTCTAAAATTCAAATTAGTAGCCACTAAGGTAAAAACAAGAGGCATTGCATAACAATCTACTGCACTAGCCGGGCCACAAAAAAGACAAGAAACAGAAGAAAAACCTACTTCACTGATAGAATGGAGATTATACAAGGCATGAGAAAAGGTAAGTCAATTTCTTTGAAGTACTAATTTACAGACGTACCGTATCATTATCCAATTTCTTTGAAGTACTAATTTACAGACGTACCGTATCATTATCCAAGCCAGCCTCCTCAAATGCTGAAAAGGCATCAAAAGATAACACCTCTGCCCACTGAAAAATCGGACTTCTAAGTTTAGAAAGATATGATATAAAAAGGTCAAAAGCTATGAGGAAAGCATGAACATCAAATGGAAAACATATCATGTATACAAGGAGTTACAAAAAAGGTACCTGGTAGCTGTAGTATCCAGCTGCATATTGATCTAATGTTCACAAAAAATGAGACATTTGTGATTTCACATATTACAAAAGGTAGAAAAATTACTAATTTTTTAACTAAGTAGGACAACGGTGGGAATTACACACTTTTTGATGTACTTCATCACATTATCACTCTATTATTTTATATCAATCAATTCATAATCATTACTTTTTTGATAAGTAATCGACAAATATTATTAAAAGAGAAAGATGCCCCTAAGTACAAATAAAGTATACAAAATGAATCACAAGGAAATCACTATAACTGATCGCCAGACACACATAAGCAGCTGTAATAATCATTACTGTAACAAAACTCTTTTAAATTTGTAATTACACCTGTTACAATAGGGTAACTTCTAACAGTAAAACAATCTGGAAAACCAACCTGAAAATATATGGCTCAAACTACATAGGAACCTGTCCTCTGGTAGCAAGGGGATTGCATGGGTCCTTCGACCCACTCTTTGATCAATGTCATAGACAGTTTCTGATCCACCTGGAATATAGTTTGTGTGGAGCTCCATATCTACACTAGCAAAGCGTAGCTACAATGACAGGATAACATATCAAACAGTTACAAAAGATTTCATTTTTGTAATAAAGGGATTTAACATATTTTATACTCATTAGGCTATTAAAGAATACTAGGAAAGCTAGCTGTAGTGATACAAATTGTTTCCATCCCTTTTTTCATATGAATTATTCCCCAAGGATGGGCTGTCACATCTATTAGAGAGAAAGGGACTAGTGTCCCTATTCTAGAAGGTAATAAGGTGTCCCTATGAGTTGTTCTATATATTGAGGTGTACTCTATGAGTTGTCCTAGTACGAGGTGTCCTAAATCTAGAAGCCTATATTCTTTCCTATAAATACTAGTGGCCGACGACAAATCTCCGGCGGGTTTCAAAGACAAAAAGAAATGTTTGGTTGCAAGCATGTGTTATCCCTATCCAGCCTATCCAGGATATGGGTATCATCCTTATCCTGGAATACCTTATCCTTGGGCTAGCCCATTCAAGTCCGACCCAAGTTCAAAGCTCGGTTCATACCCAAATTGTTTTTAGCGTGTCCTCATGAGTTGTCCCACGATGAGCTGTACCCTGTGAGTTGTCTTAGGGTCTGTTTGGATGTGCATTTGAAGACCTCAAAAGTACATTTAACACACCAAAAGCTCGTTTAAAAAAAGCACCTGTTTGGTAAAAAAAAATTCAAAGCGCTTTGAAGGTCAAAAAGTCTAAAAATTGCCAAAACGCACTTTTGGCAAAAGTTTAAAAATGAAGCTTTTGCCAAAAGTGTTTTTTTACTTAAAAGCTCTATTTCTCAAACACAATCTCAAACATGCTCTTGAGTTGTCTAAATATAGAAGCTTATATTCTTCCCTATAAATACTAGTGTATAAATGAAATGTAATGGTGCATATGAATGTTTTTGCTGAAATACACAAATCCCAACAACATCAATTTAAACTACTAACTTCAAATATCAGTCTAAAACTTAAATACAAAGCACAATTATATTCCCTGTCAAAATATGTTATTCTTTATTTTCATTCTCTCACTTTAGAGGAACTTTGTATGGGCAGACCCAATTGTTTCAACCATAATTTCTTGAGCCTAAAGATTATCAACCATTAAATATTTGAATTGGATAAGATTTTCAACCATCAAAGCTTCTATTACCATAATATGTAATTCATTCTGCAAACGTGATTAGCAGTGGAACTAGTAGAAACACTATCTCCTAGATAAACCATAAAAAGGACAATAAATGTTGTCACCTGAAATTAAAAAGCAAAAAAGGACAGCAGAAAGAAGCTTTATCCACATTTAGTACAAACAGTTTCTAAATAATCATAATATGCACCAATTAACCTGACGAAGGAGCTCTGAACCTGCACGAAAAGTCCTTGCTGAAAGGAGTTTTGAACATACTTCTTCAGGCAGACACTCTCCAGTTTCATAGTGCTTGGCAATGCTCATTAAAGTATCCCTACAAGAGGAGAATGTTCATAACAGGATGTAAAATCTAGAACACGTATAAAAAAACAATCAAGTGCATGAGATGCCATCCTCGATTTCAAACTGAGCCAAAGAATTCAGAGTATTTGCTTATTTTTCTTTTTGGTTGAATGGTAGGATGTGAAGCCCTGGTGTCTGCTCCATGGTAGCTGCAAATCACCATTAATCTAGAACCTCTGGTTTAAACCAAGAATACACTTAGCAGTGTCAGAGAGAAGGTTGTTGCTCAGTTACCTAACCCCAGGCAAACCTGAGAAGTTACAAGCTGCCTAGGTAAAGTAGAATTTTGACCAACAAGGCAGTTGTCACTACGTAAATGTTGTACCCAAACCAATTGTCAATGCCTCAAGTGTTGAAACCAAGCATAAGAGGTTCCACTAATGGTCCATTTGTTTCTACATAAAATGTTTTTTTGTTGAAAAAATGATTTCAACTGGAAACATTTTTCGGCGTTTGGCTCGTATGGAAAATCAGAAACAGTAAACAACCTCCGACAGCAACTTCTGGCAAACACCAATAGTGGATTTCGATGACCTCCAGTGGTGGCAGCCGGATAAATCTAAGGAAGTCTAATGACAACAGCCGGCGATGGATCCCAGGGATCTCTTGCAACCTCCAGCGGAAGTGGAAAATAAATTGCAAGAGGGTGCATGTGAAAAAGAAAAGATCAAATTTGGAAAATGGTTTAGAACTTTAAAAAAGGGAAACAATTCTACGAAAATTAAGGAAGGTTTTCCTGGTCAACCGAAAATGTTTTCAATTGACCATGATTTTCAGTGGTATCAAACACCGGAAAATAGGGAAAATGGTTTTTCAATAAACATTTTACATCAAAACAAATGGAGCCTAAATTGCCATCATCTTGGACTATGACATGCGGTTATGGTAGATGAGCATATTTGAAAAATAAAGAGAAAATCCCACATACCTCCCTCAAACTACCACCCCCGTTGTCAATGTCCCCCCAAACAACTAAAAATTGTCAACGTCACCCTCAAGGCTAGCAAAATTTACAATTTTTGCTTCTGTTTTTTGGGGGGGAGGGGGCATTGACTCAATCAATAGTTTGAGAGGGGAACATTAACAATGGGATAGCAGTTTGAGGGGGCTATGTGTACTATTCCCAAAAATAATTTGAATGTATCTTCTTTTTAAGACTTTGTCATCCCGCTTTTCACATTCTCTCTTTCATGATGTCTTTTCCCCTCTCAAGAGGAGCAGGAACAGAAAAAGGACTATGATAATACGATGCCTAATATGAAATCAAGTATTGAACAACAAAAAGAGAGGCAAAGATTAGATCAAAGCCATAGGTAGATCACACTGGCATGCAAATAAAAAATAACTAACACTTTATTTAAGATAGCAGATTTCATTATAGATATTCAACATTACCTTTGGTAACACCAATTTTCCATAAACTGAGAAGGTAATTCAACAGCATCCCATTCTATCCCTTTAGAGCCAGAAACAAGCCCCTCATCTTGCTTGGTTAACATATGCTGAAGGGCATGGCCAAATTCATGGAAGACGACCTCAACCTGCTTATAATGTCTTTAATCAACGTCTAGAAGGCTAAACTTATCAAAATTATGCACTTTGCAAGCAGAACAGTTGCAAATGCCATTAAACCTACTCAAAAGTTAATGAACAATTCAATATCCAGCAAATTACTTTGCGGGCAAACAAGAATCAGTTTTTAAAAATCAAACAATTCAACCCTAAATAGAAGGGGGGGGGNGTGTCAACACTTTTTTTTTCCCTTTTATAAGTAAAATGTAAGATTTAAATCAGAAAAGTTGGTTCAAGGCGAAAATACAGTTCGCTGAGATAATCATTGACTACAGAACTTTGTTTCATACTTTCAGATGTACCTGTACAAGTAAAGAACTATATTCACTTTCATAATATTTTCTAGATAAGTATGGTTTGATCATGAAGGAAGCTTATGTTTGAGATTTTAAATTACACTGTAAAGGCCAGAATCAAAATGATTTTGATTTATCTGCAATGCATCATACCTCACGGAAGGTCATAAGGCTTGGCTTGCCAGCTAGTGGTGGTGTTTGATTGCACACAACATGTGCAATGGGCAACCTAGGCAACGTACCATCACGTGAAAGTGCACGACTACGACCAACAACCTCAGAAACCCACGCCCCACCATGTTTCTCAGAGGGACGAGAATATGGGTCAAAATAGAAGTATGCCATTGGACTACCACAGGAATCTTTGACGCAGTAGAATTTGACATCATCATTCCATACCTGGAAAGTAAAGACCATTACATCTGGAATAAGTTACATGTTTAATGTAAAAATCAAGAGAAAGCAAGTGAATGAAGTAATTGAAATGGATTACCGGAGCTAGGCCATCAGCTGGATCAATATCAATTGCAAAGAGCATTTTTGCAAGGCTAAAGAGGCCATCTGTAACCTTTAGCAGTGAAAAGAAGGGGCGCAACTCTTCCTGAAAAGTTTCAAAAAGTGGGAAGTAGAACCTTATGTAAATGCAACAAGTCCAATTTGATAGCAGATTGGCAAAGAGAAGCCAATTGAAGAATAGTTAACATGTGCACAAAAACAGATATTGCTTATGAAGAATAGCTTTCACAAAATAATAATTCAGAAACTACTTTCTAAGTTATTTGCATAAAACTTTTCATTTTTATATAGAAATGACCAGGACATTTCTAAAATAGTAAGAGCAAAGAAAAGGCAAGTAGCCATGCCCAGCTAACTTATTGACGAGTCAACCAAAAATCGTCTCTTAATAGTAATCACTTTGTTTTCAAGTTTAAACTGTCTCCTTGATCAATTTCATCTCCAAATTTTGAATGCTACATGGGGAAATCATTTCTGATGTTTTCCTCAAGCTGTATGCACATCCAAGAGCTAAAGTAGTATCACGACTATCAGTTGATCATACACCAAAGACCGATGCATACACTGCTTAAAGCATGAGCAAACCAAGTTTCCTAATTTTTCACAGCAGCCTTTTACAGGATTTAAGACCAGGAGATGCATCCTATTGAGCATTCAAGAATACATGGTTAACTGGGAGAGACACTTCTCTTGGTCCATGTCAACTTTGGAAAATTCTTGTGACCTTGGAAGTTTCCTGTTGACCTATTATATGTAAAAACATACAATTTAACTAGGCCATTTCCAAGCAACAAAACAGAAATAGATTTTTCTAGGACCAAATCCAGAAAGTACCTTAAAGTCTACTAAGCTAAGTATAACAAGATCAAGCATCCATCATCAGTAATGCACTAATGATCAAAATAAGGTTGAGGCACCAATGAGAAGGAAAACCTCACCATGTTTTGATGGGCACAAAAATTCTGTATTGTCTTAAGCAAGATCAAGTTTGTATGTTATACATATTATAAACCTAATACAAACTCATTGAAATTGTTATCCACCTACATTTGCTTAACTTCCATTACACAGAGACAAACAAATGTGCGCGCACGCACACACACACACGTCTACCTCATTAATGTGGAACCTGGACTCGCGAAGTCTCTCACTCCAGAATTTAAAGTCCCAGTGATCCAATTTATCAGCTTCTCTTTCATTTTGACCTTTAGCAAAAATTTTAATGTCCTCCATGTCTACAAAGAAAAAGAAAACAGTGAGATAACTATTGATTGGAAAATATCAACAATCCGAGAATTGCTTCTCTTGTCTATCTCAAAAGCAATTCCATAAATCTATGGCCACCTTGTGCGAGCTCAAAATATGTTAGGTTGGGGGTTGACTAGTTGACCAAGTAGTTCATGGTTGTGTTTCTGATTGTTTTTGCCAGTGGATGCACTATATCCTACCTATTACCAAGATCGAGTGTTTGATTTGTAGCCACAACTCCGATTTTCTTCATCTATCATTAATTATTTATCTGCAGAAAAGCAAACATACCACACATCTATTTTAAGATAAAGACAATTATTGGTCATGTTTGTTAAAATTTTGGTTTTCTGTTCTCAGAGCAAATATATTAACATACAACTCAAAATAAAAAACATGTTTTCACCTTTATGTCACATTAGACACTTTTTCAAACCAAAAACAAAAAATACCCCCGAAAACACATTAACAAACATACCCAATGTTCTCCCGTTTTAACATATGTCATATGATTAAGCATCCAAAAGAGTATAACCACATATTTTTGCCTAGGATGTTAGCTCCCCATTCTTTCGTTCCTTTTTTTTTTTCTCCTTTATATGCAAGGCCTAGGTTTCATTCTATCTATGGACAACTATATCACAAGAATATTAAAACAGGTGATTGTTGCACCAACTTCATATCTTATTTCTACCAATACCTGTGTCTAATATAACAATAATTTACACACTGCAATATAACAATTAGTTACTAATGCAATATCTGTTTGGTACACACTAATTCACTCAATCGTATATATAAGATGATGGCAATTCACGTGTCCTCTTCAATTAATAAAAAGCCAATTACAATCATGTATCTGATTCCATACAATCTTCCACAGTGCAAGTCAACAGCAAATTACCTTGAATTGCATAATTCCAAGAAGCACTACGAAGTTCCTCTATAAGCTCCAGAGCTTTTTCGACAGTAGCCATTTTCTTTTCCATGCTTACCTAAATTGAATATAAGTAAGTTTCTTATAATGGAACTTTGCAAATAAATAATACATCATACCTCGGCATAGTTATTGTAGCCAAGAAGATTAGCCATTTCCAACCTAAGCTTCAAAATTTGGTTAATAATTGGTGTATTGTTGAGATCTCCACTTGAAGCACGAGTGATATAAGCACGGTATAATTCCTCACGCAATGATCGGTTCTGAGCGTGTTGCATAACAGAACGATAGCTTGGACCATCCAAAGTAATAACCCATGGCCCATTTTCAGCGGTAGCATCTTCATGTCCCTAATGGCGAGAGTATGCATAAAAAAAATATCAGACATAAAGGAAACTGTAACTGAGTATAACATTTTTCTGTAACAGAGTATAACTTTCCTATTCACAGCAGATGTAATATTGCATATAGGACTTTATATAAAATACCTTGGAAATTGCCATTTGTGCAGCCATGGCAAGTGCTGTAGCAGGCATTCCTTCAATGTCCTTCTTATCAGTAATCAATTTTTCGAACTTCTTTGTGGCATCCAGATTATTCTCCTCAAATTTCTGTGATAGTTTTTCCAACTCCTGCAAATTAACTCGAATGACAAGCAAGAATCACCAGTCCATAAAATGGAAATAGCTATTGCCTCATCAACATCCTTGTTAAATATATGTTCTAGACAACCTATAAGTTGTCAGCACATATTCATTAGTGACAAAAAAAGACACTTTCATGTCTGTTTATTTTCAAATAATGACAATAAATAGATTTATCTTTTGATTTATCCTATCTTGTGCTATTAGATTAATCAATTTTTTTTATTAAATTATCTTTCCAATTTGACTGGTTAAAATGTCTGTTTCTTCACTATGCGTTCTTTACAAGGACTCATACCAAAAAAAAAAAAAGACATCCTTTAGGAGCAAGAAATCCTCTGTCAGAGAAGTGATTAAAGTAAATTTGGCTGTACCAGCATATCTGCTATGCAGATAACAGTTTATGACATTTTTGGGGGGAAAATTCACTTTACCCCCCTAATGTTTGAGGTATTTTTCAATTTGAACCCCAATGTTTAAAAATTTGCAATACCCCCTTAATGTTTCAAAAATTTGCAATTAACACCCTCCGTTACTAATTGCCATCTAATTAGACGGAAATGACATCACATAGGTCTCACGTGAGATTTTTATGCTACGTCTTCCAATTTTGAACCCAACCTAACAAGTGAAATGAAGTAATTGCCTCTCATTAAAACACAACGTCTGTTTTGATTATTTTCTTGTCAACCCCATTTGAACCCCTTTTGGGTGTCGTGTGGGTGTTGGAGTGAAAAAGAAAATAAGCAGATGCCTCACCTGCTCCTATGCTGGCAATTTCAGTGTACTTAGACGGCAATTAATAATAGAGGGTATTAATTGCAAATTTTTGAAACATTAGAGGGGTACATTGCAAATTTTTAAATATTGAGGTTCAAATTGAAAAAGATCTCAAACTTCAAGAGGGTAAAGTGAATTTTCTCCCATTTTTGGATTTGACAGAACCACTGTCTCTCCACCATGGGCTGGGCATTGGTGGCCATGGAGTTCAAAGGAAGAAACCAGCATTTAGTATATCCACCATTTTGAAGTCCAAAATATGATCAAACTTTAATGCTTAATTATTTTAGGTAAATTAAAACCCTCCTTTTTTTTCAATATATTTTCTTATACAACCAAACTTTTATATTCTTTAAATGTTATTGGTTCATATAGAAGCTCACCTGTTGGATTTCATTAAACCGTTGTCTTTTATCATCTTCAAGAGAAATGCCATTGAGGACTGCATCTCTTATTTGGGCTGCACAAAACATGAATCACACATGTAAGACATAGTCACACATCAAAAATGTTCATAAGCCACTTTAATGCATTTCATCAATGACATGATTGTAAAAAAATGATTGGTGATGAGATTTGAATCTGAAATGCAAGAATGGTCAAACCATGATCATATTTTATATAAGATAAACCTGCAAAGCAAGGTCCATCTTCCGCACTGACAGCAGGGCTTCACCTGCCTTGACTCTAACTAGGACAGCATTTTGTTATCCAAGTAAGCAAGTCAACAGGCAAGGAGTGGGAATCAGGTTCAATGAGGTTTAGTCATTTCATAACTCCTAAATTAATCTGAACTATTTTAAAGAATAAGAATCTTCAATAATAACAACTTATCCTAAAAGTTTGTGTGGGTAGTAATTAATGAATTTTAAACATTATTCTGCGGGTGGGCTCGGACTCCCCCCAATGAGTGTGACCTAACAGGTGAAAATTTGTAACTTCAAATGGGAAGTAGATTGGAGTCAAAGTTTGAACTAGGAACATGTACTTGGATTCAGTTCAAAAAGATGTAGGCAATGGCATGTCAAGGAGGAAGGCCAAAACAACCTGGGAAATCACAAGGAGAGGAACTAGTCTAGAAACAATGAAATGAAACAGAAGTAAATGTAAATTGTCATATGCCTTCAGATTCTAGTTAGATATATAGAACTTAATTGGGCAGAATATAGACCTGATGGTTGTCATTGCCTATTACTTAATTAATAATGGGAGTCTGAAAAGCATGGTACTTCCCACATCATTGACCATTATCCATTCAAAACCAGAAGAACAACCACTTAAGTCAGTCAAGTAAATACAAATCCTTTCTACAACAAACAATTTTGCTAACCTTCCACAATACGTTTACGTGCTTCACTCAAATTTTCCCAGTTGGAAGAGTCTTGGATAGCTTTAAAAGCTGAATATATGCGCTTGCTTTGGCCCAACCTAAGCTGGAATTTCACCTTCTCTAGCTGCCATAAAACAAAACAAATAAATAAATCAATAGGCATTTCATATAAAATGAAATTCAACAAGGATGACTTGTCCAAAATACCATTCTGATCAATCTGAAGGCACAAGGAACTGAAACATACCTGAACTTCTTCGATGGCTGAACGAAGTTCAGGAGAGTCCTTTACCGCATTGAGATGGTTAACAATTCCCCAAACAACAGATAATCTATCTGTGATCTTCTCCAGAGGCTCAACTAACTTTGGCCATGTTGGTTCCAGCGTATCTTCCAATTCAACCAAATCACTCTCCTGCAACTCCAGTGATCCACAGTTAAATCCAAATTATATAGTGCTAGTACAAAGTCTATTACAAATCGCAATTACCGGTTCTCTGCTAGGTTGTTAAGAAAAAAAAAATTAAGGGTCCGTTTGATCTTTCTTTTTAAAAGATGAATGGGTAATTTGTATTGATGAATAAACTGTACAAACACTCCAGCACAAAAAAGTGCTGGAACACCACTTTTAAACCTCCAGTTCAAAAGAACCAGACGACCCTATCCCACCATAGAAACTGTACTCTGGTGCATAATAAGCACTAAGCCATAAGTGCGATTTCAAAATGGGAAGCTTATTAACCCTACACAATCTGCAGAACTAACTCAACTTCTTCAACAGCAAATGACCAACAATCAAAAACATATCACCTCCCCCGGACTCTTCAATGGTAAATTCCATTTGTGACATAAACCCAAGTTCTCTTTTGTTAACTTGAATCTGCCTTCAGACAAAATCCTTGTGCGTTTGATCATCCTTGGAAATTGAATGGACCCATTAAAATTGAGTCCTTTTACTCTCAACCCCAGAAAATCTCGACATTAATGTAATCCGAATTTAACAGTTTTTATAAGGTCATTGTTTCTTGTTATAAAATTCGATTACCAAAAAAGAAAACTTGTTTTCTTTCTCTTTTCTTCTCAGAAACCAACTCTCTTCACTTCAGCAACCAAACTGAAAGTAATAGAACTTGAAGCTATACGTACAAGTTTCTTCAAGAGAGACAGGATGGCGGGACGGACATGGCGGGGCTCGATAACATCGAAAGGAGGGAAAACGAAGTCCTCCAACAAGGGGTTGTACTCGGACGCCATAGGTGGTGTGGACTAGAACTAAACCAACAGCAGGTTCGTTGACTGTTTTCAGGATCAGGAAAATGGTTCGGCTACTTCGGTACTCATCCATATACGCAGGTCCCACCGTACTACAGGACAAGATCGCTGGAGAAAAACTTTTTGGACTCGTCGAAAACTGTGGTCGCTTACTCGCTTGCCATTACCGACTGCTGATCAGACTCCTTTACAATGCTCATATGCCCAGTTCGTAACGCCAAAGAATGAATTTTATTATTTTTTCAAATTAAATTATTTAAAGTCTCTTGCACATAATGCCGAATGCGTTTTTAAAATGTAAAAATAAAAATAAAATTGTATTTTCTAATTTTTTTTAACGAATTATCTATTGATTATAATGTCAAAGATATAATTTAAAATATTCACAACTCAAACATTATCTATGACATATACAATAGAGTCTTGAACTATTATAAGACAATATCTATAAAAAGTCACGTCTCTATTCGTTGTCAAGTCCTTGATTCCATTGCTTCTTCTTTTTTTCTTCGCTACCAGTGCTTAGTTAATCGTCATCTCCTTCACTGCATTTACTATAATGACAATTCTTATTTATACTTGATAACTTATCCGTCATCGGTCTATAGTTTGCTCTTAAAAAATTAATCATAAGTCTCCAAGAGGTAGCTCAATCGGCTGAGACCACACTTAATAAAGTAGATGTCACTATTTTGAATCCCCTCTCCCTCTTGTGTGAACATAAAAAAAAAAAAAAAAAAAACCATAAGAAAACATAAGACCGATTGGAAACCAATTCCGTTATTCTCAAGGATTCGTTAAAACAAAACATAAAAAAACGAATAAAACTTCTCTCCATAGATCGCTACTAAAAGTAGATATAATACAAATACATTCTTATTTAAAAATAACAAAAATACAATAACAAAACCAAACACACCCTCACTCGTTTCACGGGCCACCGCCAATCAGTCACACGCTGCTAGGGAGCGCCTTAGTTGATCTGCGGTGGATGCAGGAAAAAGGAAAGGCAAGGGGGAAGGAGAAAGGGGGCAGGGAGGAGGGAGTCGTAACTCCTTCACCCCACTCTGCTATGCTTTCTCTGTGCTACTCTCAATTGTATTTTCAAATTAAATGCAAAAGAGTAATACCCTTTTTTAAAAAAAATACAAACAATTTAAATGTTAAACTGCAATTTTACAAAATGTTTAATTGCATTTTAAAAACCGCTTTTTCAAATCACACATTTTGAAAATTGTTATTTTTAAATAGTATATTTTGAAATTGCGAACCCAAACATGACCTAAAAGTCTCACACTAATACAGTGACAGACAACTAGGCCTGTAAATGAATTGAATTGTTCATAGTTTGAATTCGACTTCTATGAACTTGACTCAAGTTTGGTTTATTTAATAAATTAATTAAACTTCAACAAAAAATTAGGCGTGTTTATATATGTATGTGTGTGTGTGTGTGAGTACATGAGCGTGCTTGTGTGTATATATAGATACATGTCTATGCTTGAGTAATAAATTTATGGGTTAAATACTAAAACCTCCCCTAGGGTTTTACTTTTTTATTTTTTCTCCTCTAGAATTTGATTTTTACTATAGGAGGTCCATGTGGTTTTGATAAATGATCAAATTGGTCATTCCGTCCGTTAACCATTAATTGACTTAACGGAAATGACACGTGGACCAATTAAATCTCGCCATGTGTCATGTAATTTATTTTTTATTTTTATTTAAAAAAATTAAAATATATATATTGGGGGTGGCCTAGCCGAAACCACCCCCAAGACCTAATAGGGGTNATTTGATCTTTTATCAAAACTGCAGGGGCCTCCTGTGATAAAAATCAAACCATAGGGAGGAAAAAAATAAAAAAGTAAAACCCTAGGGGGGTTTTAGTATTTAACCCTAAATTTATATATATACTATACAACATACATATAAACTCAAGAATTGATTTGTTAATAACATTATAACAATAATTAATTAACTAATGATTAGTGTGGATTTACAAAAAATAAACAATCATAATATTTATCTTATATAAAGAATAATAAGTAAGCAAACTTGAGTTTGTTCGAAAAATAAATAAACTAATTCAAAAAATAATTAATTGAGTTGTAAACAAGCTTGAGTTCGTCCGTAAACATGATTATTTAGCTCGGTGATAAGCTCAAATTCGGCTCATATTTGAAATAAAATTAAATGAATCAAGTTTGAATATTTAATACTCAACTACAATACAACCCTACAAATAACCCCTATTATAGGGGGGTAACCTGCCTACATGAAGCTGTAAATGCTAGTAATCGCATCCAATTTCTTTACTTATCTATTTTGCCTAATAGCGTTAGCGCTAGCAAACTTTGAAGAGGATCTTATATATATGGAACGTCTAGAAATAATATATGCTAATAGATTTAATGTATGTCTCTACCAAAGCCTAAAAATATTTATGATTTTGAGCAATTGTCTAATTTTAGGGTTAATTACATTTTTTTCCTATGAGTTGACACACGATTTTAAGTTGCGCTCATGAGCTAACAATTGTTACACTCAGTCACATTGAACTACTATTTTGTTACAAAACCCTTATTTGTTAGTCAAAATCGTTAAAAAAAGCGAAAAATGATGAAAATACCATAATTTTAAACATAAATACAGTTAAAATTTTCAAAAAAAAAGAAGAAGAAGAAGTTAAAAAATAGGGCAAAATTCAGTTTACCCCCCTGAAGTTTCAGGGGTTTTTCAATTTTAACCCCAAAGTTTTAAAATTGGCAATTTACCCCCCTAAAGTTTCAAAAAGTGGCAATTTAAACCTTCCGTTAAAATTTTCCGTTAAAATGGACGGAAATTAAAAAAAATATCCTAAGGGCAGTTTTGTCATTTCATAGTTTTCCGTCCAATTTGACGGAAAAAGTTGACGGAAGGTTTAAATTGCCACTTTTTTAAACTGTAAGGGGGTAAACTGCCAATTTTGAAACTTTGGGGTTTAAATTGAAAAACTCCTAAAACTTCAGGGGGGTAAACTGAATTTTCCCCTAAAAAATAATAATGGAGGTGGTGGCCGGATCATCTCAAGTGGTTCAGGTTAGCCGAACCCTCTCCAAAACTCATAGGGGCTAGCCCAGCCATCCCAAACACCTATTTGGGGTGGCTCACCCAACCCCATGAGTTTTGAGGGTGACCAAGCCACCCCCAAGCACTTGAGGGTGGTTTGGCTATCACTTTTTTTTATATATATATTTTTATTTAATTCTTATATTTTTTATTTAGTATTTGAGGGTACTTTTGTCATTTAATGAGATCTAACGGGATTTTTTTTTTTTTGGTAACAAAATAGTAGTTCAATGTGGCTGAGTGTGATATGTGTTGCTAAATTATCTTTTATCCAAAAAAACTTAAGTTCATAGGAAGATGTAAACTTAGTAAGTTCATGAAGCAACTTATAAACGAGTGGTAGTTCATGAAAAAAAAAAGGAAGGTAAAGTCTACTTAACCTCCTCAAACTAACCACCCAAATGACAATGTACCCTCCAAATTATCAATTACGACAATTTACCCCTCAAACTACCAAAACAATGACAATATATCCTCAATGCTAGCAAAATGACAAAATTACCCTTAAAATTTTACCCTTACTAAAATAAAAACAAAAATACTAAAAATAATTTTTTAGTATTTTTGTTTTTATTTTAGTAAGGGTAATTTTGTCATTTTGTTAAAATTTGGGGTACATTGTCATTGTTTTGGTAGTTTGAGGGGTAAATTGTCGCAATTAATAGTTTAGGAGATAGATTGTCATTGAGGCGATAGTTTGAAGGAGTTAAATGGACTTAAAAAAAAGGGTAACCAACACCTAATTTTATGTAGTTATTATAGTTTTTGTTGATATGGTGGCCTGAATTTAAAGGAAGAGTGCATGAAGTTTAAGAATAAAATATTAATTGCGTAAATAAACTTGCAAAACACCTTTTGTTTATAGCCAAAATTTATTACATGAACTACCGGTTGGTTAATTGAAACATTACATATTTCAAAAGTTGTAATCCTTGAATGACTCTTTTTTAATAAGAAGAGCATTATGAATAAAGTTCCTTAAAAAAAGGAAAAAGTCTCGATGTGCTAATGAAAAGACCTTTCTTCGAATGGTGCTAACGGTACAAGATTAAGTCCTTATATATTGTTTCCTATTTAACTTCCAAACAAGAAAATTTGTAGAGTGGTATTATTAAGAAACAATGGCCAATAAATCTCCGCGAAAACTTATAATTTTGGTAATGGAGCTGATTATCCTTGCAATATTTGAAGCTCAAGCCAATGTTCTTATCTCTCGTCCCACTTCACTCCACATTCGTCTTCTTCGATCCTTTCAAATTGTGTTACTTTCGTTACTTCCATTGCATGATTCTTCCAAAAGGTCTTTTTTTTTTTCTTCACAAATACCATATGAAATCAAAGCTCGACGTGGTATTAAGAAATGCAAAACTTTTTGCTACAACATGGCACCGCAAAAGGTCCTCATCCATGTCGGATATTGTTTGCTAAATTGTCTTGACAAGCAACTTTGAGATGTCACGTCCACGTTGAATTTCAGCCTTGTGAATACGGATGTGCACGCCCATGATGTTGAATTAGGATTTTGTCCAGTTCATTTGAACTGAATAATATCCAGTTAATTATAGTGGAGTGGTATTTTTATCTTCTGAAAAAGTTGTTATGCAATAAATGCTTATCAATTTTCTCTTGTTTATATATATCCCCATGTGGTCTAATTTTATACACCATGATTGTGTTATTACTTGAGTTTGAGTTAAAGCTTCTAAGGTGAGATGGCATCATGGGTTGGTGATCAACGGGATCTTGGACTTGGTGTTGGTAAATGGTAACAACTCGTGGTTAATACTTGTTTTTGGTCACGTCTAGGCCTGTAAACAATCCGAGCCGAGTCGAGCCGAGCTTGTATAGTAATCGAGCAGAGCCGAGCTTGTACAGTAACCAAGCCGAGCTTGTACAGTAATCGAGCCAAGCTTGTACAGTAACCGAGCCGAGCTCGAGCGAGCTCACGAGCCGCTCGGCTAATTTGCAAGCCTAATTTTTCTTATAATTTAAATAAATTTATATTAACTATAAACTTAAAAGATAATTTATATACTTTACTTGTTAATTTTATAATTTATATAGTATAATTATTATATAATATAATTTATCTTATATAATATAACATTTAAGTTTGTATTATTGAATATAATGTCAATTGTCATTTGTCACATCCTAAAGAGTAACGTACATTGATTAACTGCACATTGTTGACTAACTTTCTAATTGTCACCTATGTTTTTTAATTGCTTAGATTCTTAGAGCCTAGTTACTAAATTTGAGATAATTTTAATATTCATATCAAGTAATGATATAATTTATCTCTATACTTTACTTGATACTTATTACTTGTTAGTTGTTATTTGTTAAAGTTAAGTTAGTATATGATGTATATCATATATTGTAGATAATAAACATATCATATATAAATATATATTATAATTTATTAATTTATAAGTATAAAACTAAGTTAAACTAATTTAATTTTATACAATTAATTAATATAACATTTAAGTTTGTATTATTGTATATAATGTCAATTGTTATTTGTCACACCCTAAAGAGATACATTAAGGTCATTTAAGTTTGTATACATTAATGTGATTATAATTTATAAATGATAAGAAATACATTAGTTACTTAATTAATAATCATTTAATCTACTCATTTATGAATGAAATCGAGCTCACGAGTCGAGCTCACGAGCCCTTGTCGAGTTTAGTCGGGCGAGCCGAGCTCGGCTCATTTGATAATCGAGCGAGCTTGTACAGTAACGAGCTGAGCTGAATAGTATCGAGCTCGATTTCGATCCGAGCTTAATCGAGCTGAATTCGAGCGAGCTGTTGAGTGTGTCGACTCATTTACAAAGCCTAGTCACGTCTCTAAAAAAAAAATATGTGGATGCAAAGACACTAATATTTGATATTATATTTGCATAACACTTTTGTTGTTCGGCAAGATTCAAAATGTCTTGTTTTGTAGTTGCTTTTGTTGTTGCTAACAATTAGAAATAGGCAGATTAACTATTTGCCGCCTATCGACCATCACGAAACTGTCACCAACCAACAATTGATTTTTGGCATTTGGTAGGCAAAATAAAAATACTATTTCAACATCGGTTTAGTTCGATAAGTGATAGAACCTTTTTTATTTTATTATTTTATTTTTATAGCGCGGTTAACTGACAATTAACTGACTTAGCCAATTTTTTAAGTGAATTTTGAATTTTATCTAGAAACTTTTTTTATTGTGTTTGTCTAGCTAGTTTGTGGTTTATCATTTTTGTCCATATTCCACGAATATACTTTTTCTTTTCATTTATAAAACATATTCTTTATTGATTTTATGGTTACAAGGAAATTGATAAAATTTAATATAAAAACTTGCAACCAATTAATCGAAAAAGTTGAAATTGTTTATTGTCGATATGAAAGTCGGTTAATTAATCAACTTAACCGAATTTTACGAATTGATTAGCGAAAATGCCCCTATCAACATTGACCAAACTGATATCCACCCTTACCAATAATACAACCAAGGTGATTGGTGTTTCATTGGGTTATGTGTGTTTCTAGATGTTAGGGACCACGTAGCAATTTTATGATTGAGTAATAAGTCTAGATCTTTGCACCTTCTTGCTTTTATTATAAGAAAAAATGTATAATAAGTAATTGAGTCAATTATTTAAAATTAACAATTTCTTAAGTTTTTTTTTTTTTTTCTTTTTCGAAAATTTATTCTATGAGTCAATCGAAATCACAATCAACTCCCAGCCATCAAATTTTTTTAACAGCAGTTAGTCTGGGTCAAAACACACCCTTTGACTTTATTAAAATATTACTTTTTTAATTTAATTTTAAAATTTAAATCTAAAAAAATTAAAAATTAAAATTAAAAATAAAAAAAAAAAAGAAATGACAAGGGTGACCAAGCCCTGTCATTTTAACTTTTGAGAATTAACTTAGAAACTTATTATACATTTTCTCAGTATTACATTTGATTCTGATTTTGATTTCAGAAATAAATGATCAAACACTTGTAATTATGTTTAATTTAAATCACCAAAAAAAAAAATATATATCGCGGCAAGGAATTCCAGGAATCACATCTCAGCAAGACAGCAACTTGTGGGGTCCCAGATTCAATTCTTGAACTTTCTTCAAACAAAAACAAAAGAAAAAACAAATAATTTGCGGTTAGAGGCGGAGGGGAAGACGAAGCAAAATGTGAGCCACGGAATAACGGTCACCTAAAATAATTAATTAAAAACTTAATTTAACTAATTTATAAAAGGAAACTAATAATAATATATTATCCAGAATATATTATTCTCCACAGGGGTCGTTGAAGAGTCAGAGACCCAACCAACCTCCATGACCAAGCAATGGCTCTAACGCCTTCTTCTTCATCCCCTACTCTCCTACAATTTCCGCTCCCCACTCACTCCACAACCACTCATTGCTTCCTCTTCTCCGACCTCACCGTCAGCTCTAGCCTTTTCCGGTCTCCATGGGCACCGTTGCTGCTTTCGTCGTACCGGAGAAAGATCTCTGCGATTTCTCCGATCGTAGTATCCAGGGCGAAATGCTCTGCGAAATCTACGGCGGAGGAGGACCTGTTGGCGGAACCGGAAACCCTAGATTCCGGTGGTGACGACGACGACGTCGACGATGCGAAGGACCAGGACCAGAGCTCGGTGGCTGCCATTAGACCTCTTGGTTCGCCGAGAATCGCCACTTCGCTTAGTGAATCTCTCTCCCTCGGGATTCGCGAGCCGGTTTACGAGGTCCTTGTTCTTCTCTATGTCTTCGTTGGATTTAATTTCTTATTATGAATGTTTCGCTTTATCAACATCCAACGATGGTTTTTCTCCACGTCTGAGCTTCTTTCATAATATTAATATGGCTTACCTCACAGACACAGTGTCGGTTTTATATGATTATTCTTATTCTTGGTGATCCTACGTCCGGGATTCAGTCTTGTACCTCATCCGTCATGCTCTTGTTGTACAAATTACTTTTGAAAATTTCTTATTAAGAAATCTTTTAGTTTTGGAATTTTTTTTGTCGCCTATAATTTATGCTCACTTTATTTTGTTGACTTAACTGTATAAGTAGAGCACAAAATAGTAAGTTGCATGTCAAAGAAACTTACTTTTTCTTTTCTTTTCTTTTTTCCCTTTTAATTCCCTTTCAAGAGGTGTTATCTCTAACATGAATGTCGTCATTGTTTTGTTTTTCCCTCCCATAGGTGGTAGAAGTGACTTCAAATGGGATAGTATCTACTAGGAAAATTAACAGACGCCAGTTATTGAAGTCAAGCGGTAAGGAAATTTTTTTTCCTTTTATCTCACTTTGCTAATGTAGCACTCTCAAGTAGCCCTTGGATTAGCCCATGTAAAAAAAAAAATCAAAATCCTAGAATTGATTAAAAATGCCACATCAGTAAAGTGGAATAAAAGTAAGGTAAAAGTGTAATGTGTAATAATGTCGAGTAATACTATATACCATATTAATATCCTACTTTTATCCCACTATGTTGACATGACAAATGACAAGGTATAGTAGCCCTCGGATATTTCTTTTACAAGGGTTGATCTAAGTGCTACTACACCCTGTCAAGTGAGCATAGTGAGATAAAAGTGGGATATTGGTGTGGTATAAAGCATTTCTCTACTCTTTTTCTTTTGTGTGCTTGGTTGTAGTACAAGTAATATAATAGTATCTGAATGTCATATCACTGAATTACCCTTCTTTTTTTCTCCTAAAACTGTTACCATTGCTTACCTCATCTGGATTAGATATTAGTTCTTCTTTTCTTTTTTCTTTTTTTTTTCTTTTTTTTTGACATGTCTATACAAGGGAAGTGGAAGGAGGGATTCGAACTAGTGACCTCCACTTCATGAGGCGTGGTCCACAACCAATTGATCTACCCCTTGGGGACTTGTTGTTTCTATTTGTTGCAACATTAGCTTGTTACTTCCATTGCTCAATAATTTATGATACACAAATACACACACATACAAACATGCATAACACGTAATGCAATGTTAATTTTCTTTTTTCTTATTTTTCTCTGTTGAGTAACTTCATCTTCAGGTCTTCGTCCACGAGATATCCGAAGTGTAGATCCATCGTTGTTTTTAACGAACTCAGTGCCTTCATTGCTGGTATCATGCCAACTTGTGCCCTACCGTTTCGAAGTAGTTATTATTATTTTTTCTTTTCTTTTGTTTTATTTGTTGCTTGATTAATTGGATTTACATTAGGTTTGCCTTTTGACTTGAGTGCTTATACCATATATTGCCCTCTAAGTGAGCTCAATGGTACTAATTCAGAAAAGTTGATTGCTTATATTTCTTTTCGTTCTTTCCACCAAAACAGAAGCTGCCACACTTGAGTTTTCTGTATCTCCAACTCCACATGTATAGGAGGTGTGAAATAAAAAATACATGAAGCCATTGGTTTGGTTTCTAATAAATATCTCTTTTTGGTTGCATAAATAATTATTTTTAATTATTCAAGAGAATGATTCTTGACATCGCCCACTTTTTATTTTCAAAGAAACAAAAAGGAAAATAGGAAATGCAAAATATAATTAAATGAATGAGAGAGTATAATGGAGGACAAGGTGGTCAGCATAGAAGTTGGGAGTGAAAAGTAGACAAACCAGTAATTTTTTTTTTGGATAAGTAATAAACCAATCTCATTGAAAGCGTAAGGCGCCCCTAAGTACACAAAATTATACAAAAGGAACCACCTAACTAGAAAGAGACAAACCAATATTCAACTCATTAGACAGAACTAAGAATTTTCTTTTATAATCTGTGGAAGAACAGGAATGCTTCGCGTCGTGGTGATCTGCCTAAAACAGAGGAGGAAGGTGTCAAACAGATAAAGTGGGATGTTAAAATGAGGATATTGGTTAAAGGAAAGTTCTAGAAGATGACAGGGAATGAAATTCTTTGTGGTTTATGGGGTATTGATGGAGTTTTGGTGTGATTCTGCTGTCTCCGAATCTGGTTTTTCTGTTAGTACTGGTTTAGTTGTTTTAGGGGTGTTGTAGTTTCTGTAGTGATTTGCCAAAGTTTTCTTTGTATAGTGCTGATTTGTTTTGTTAATGAAACTTACTCATTCATCCAAAAATAAAAAATAAATTAAGACATAAGGTCAAAATATGGAACGCATCCATGGAAAACTGGTTAAGGTGATATTATTTAACAGAGCAGAACAATCAAAGATGGATGAAAATGATCAATAAATTGGTCCCCAGTAATTTCAGCCCTCTTTGCTGAGAAATAGGACTCAGAACTCTTAGTCTATCATTCTTTCTTTCCCCCTTCTGATCGACAGAAGTTCCTATCACTTTTACAAAAATTGGTTTTCTGGTCCATATGCTAGGTACGTGAGCATGCTATTCTTCTGAATCTGGGTTCATTGCGAGCAATGGCAATGCAAGAGCGTGTCCTTCTTTTTGACTACAACAGGTAATCTTATCTTCCGGAGCAGTACAATTATTCTTAGACTTCTAATTTTCATTTAATATAGCTTCAGAGTGATCTGACATTGGTGTACTTGTTTCATATTTTGATAACTTGTAGTAAAGGAGGGAAGGCCTTCATAGAAACCTTGCTGCCTCGATTGAATCCCAAAAACGTGAGTGGAGGGCCATGTATGCCATTTTCTCTTGAGGTTAGTTTTGTCCTTTATCTCTGTTTTTACATGCTAAAACACAACATCACCAGATGCGTGTGGTTCACACTGCACTGCTACAAATTTTCCTCTAATAAGGCAACCATCTTTTTGTAGTTTACTATGTCAATATTTTTCATATATCGGAAGCTACATTTTTCCCGTTTATTGGTATTATCAATTATCAATGTGAAAAAATGTCTGCTTGGTGAATTCTCCCACAATGTGGATTTAGAGTCACACATGTTAAACTTTTCTGAAACCCTGCTTTTGTACTTGTATTTAGCATTTCCATTGGCATATGTAGAAGAGATAATAAGACTATGAGAAATGTTTGATCAGATAAGATGAAAAGGTTTTGATGTGGAAGATTTTTTTTTTCTTAAGAGAGAATTTTTCCTTTTATAAAATCTCTTCTTGAGAATCAAATTGAACAGAGGTGTTATAGCCAGCATGAACCCAGAAAAATTAGCTAGAGGAACTTTTAGACATTATGGGTTGCAACAATGGTTAGTGGCCTCTTATATACGTAGTAGGTCTTCTCTTGTACCTTTCGTGCATGTGTTTTCCTTTTTTTTCTTCAATAAATTATTATTCATAAACAAACAAAAAAAAAAAGGTTTTGAGTGAGTTTGTCTTCGAATCCAGTAATGGCACTAAAAGAAAGAATATCATAATAAATTACATTTTCTAGCCTTTATGCTTATTCATCTCCATTTTCTAAATCCTAGTTAAATTTGTGAATAAACTTGTTAGTTCTTATAATCAAGATTAGGGGGATGAAAAGGCAGAGGACCTCATGGATCAGGAGAATTGCAGAGTCCCCCAAGGAATGTTGCCTTTTCTGGAAAGTGCTGTAAAGGCTTCCAACTGAACCTAAGTTGTAGCATGCACTAATATCTAGCAAATTGTATTCCATTCCAACTAAGGAATTGGAAGCCATCAGGTGGGATAACTCATACAGCTCCACCAGATGTAATCTTTCATGAGATTCTCTCTCTCTCTAAATTAGGTAAAGATAATAAAGTCATGTCATTCATATACCTGCTGTTTCAATTTGAACATAATTGCGAAGAGAGCATTTATTGATATTAAGATAGTATAGACTTTATGATCATGCATTTACATCCAATATCCATGGCAATGGGTATGAACTTGAAATCATATTTGCATTTGTATTATAACACTGTTCAACTTCAGTAAAACTGAACTTATGCTTGACGGATCTCATTGTTAACCATATGATTATAATAAGTCTTGAAGAGAACTTTTCTGTTGTAATTTTAGGTTGTTGAAGCTGCATTGCTTTCACGCATACAGCATTTGGAGCAGAGATTAATCAATTTAGAACCTCGAGTGAGTATGGGAACATAGTGAGTATACTTTTGTTTTTCCCCCTTTTTTCTTCCTTTTGGCTCCTCTTTGTGAGCGTGTTTGGTTCTGGAAAGAAGTTGTTCTAAAACTTGGAAGTGCTTGTACTAAAACTACAGATTAGTAGAAATTGGGTTTAATCAATCTCTTTGAGACATTGTATGCCCTGTTGTTGGTGCAATGTCCCCAACTTATAATTGAATTCTGAAGTATTTTGGGAAGTGCATTCGAGTACAAATGCTTTCTGGATTAATTCTTGAACTATTCAAGCTTTAATATTAGGATAAGAACTCTTTGATGGTGAATTACTTTGCAGATACAATTATGTCTTGTTTCTTCATTGTAGAGATGATGATGCAGGATAAGGAAAGAATATTTAGTCTTTGGATTTATTTAGCTTTTATTAATTATTTAGGTCATTAGTATTTACTTCATTTGATGTTATTTTGTAATTCAATAACGGGCTTGGCCTAAAGTTAGTCAAATTAGAGTTAGGGTTTTGTTAGAGTCTGATTCAAGTCTTCTTTTGTACTCCTATGGAGACAACTTATGATTAATGAAAAACAGATGTTTTCTTTGAGGTGTGACTCTTCTCTTTTGGTAATGAGACTCTGGTCCAACCTATTCTTGTTGTTATTTCGACGAGACTCTGAATTAACACAAGATTTATCTTTATTTTTCTTTACTTTCTATTGTTTTCCCTTCTGTCCTGCGTCAGATGAATGTGTCACTCTGTCTCAATCACTCACTTTCCTGTGGAAATGTTAACAGTAATTTGCTATTTGCTTCAGGTACAAGCTCTACTTGAGGTTTTACCGAACCGATTAACTGGTGACATATTGGAGGAACTTCGTACGAGCAAGCAAACCTTGGTATTATGGAATTAACTCTAAATGGCTTGGATTTGTTTAGTGCATTCAAAAGCAAATGCTCTTATTTTATATACTCTTTTTTTTTCTTTTTTTGTGGAAGGTTGAATTGGGTTCAAGGGCAGGGGCTCTCAGACAAATGCTGCTTGATCTTCTAGAGGACCCTCATGAAATACGCCGTATATGTATTATGGGAAGAAACTGCACGCTTAAGAAAGGAAATGAGTACATGGAATGCTCTGTACCCTTAGAGAAGCAGATTGCTGAGGGTAAGCTATGCAAAGGTTTCTTTCTTCCTGACTTCTCAAGAAAAATGGTTTGGTGCACATCAAAATTCGTAAATATTGATTTTTACTCCATTTGATCTTTTGCTATATTATGCAGAAGAGGAGGAAGAAATTGAGATGCTGCTGGAAAATTATCTTCAAAGGTTATTCCTTGGTCCATTTCTAGTGCATGTGAAGCATGTTTGGTCTATGTGGTACACTGATACCACAAATTATTATGCTTCTTGCATATCATTTTGGATTCTTTTACTTAATCATTTATCATTACTTTCTCATGAAGAGAGATGCTGGCTTCGAATCCATGTTTTGCTCTAGAAAGTCATTGGTTGCCTTGCTCTAGAATCAAGCGTTATTGATTAGTGAGGCTAATTTTTTACTTGTTACTGCAACTGTAGATGTGAATCTTGTCATGGTCAGGCTGAAAGGCTTCTTGACTCTGCAAAGGAAATGGAAGATTCAATTGCTGTCAGTTTGAGGTCTGGTGGACTGGTTTTAATCTTCATGATTTATTTATAATCTGTACAATGTCCTCACATTGCTTCTATTGATCAGTTCTCGGAGGCTTGAGGTTAGCAGAGTGGAATTGCTTCTCCAGGTTGGGACATTTTGTGTTGCAGTTGGAGCTCTAGTTGCAGGTATGCCTTCCACTGGAACAAAAACAATCTCATGCTTACAATTAATAACATGCTTACAATATGCATTACATTGTGCTTTGTATATAGTTGATACATCATTTGACCACATAGGAACTTGCCTTGTGTATTTCTATGTAAAACCTTTCCATGAACTTCTGTTCTACAAACCTTCATTTCTTTTTACTCGGTACTAAGACTAGAAGGCACCTCTCTTATAGGTTGTCAGACTGATAAGTGCAGCATATAAGTATCAATAGTATGACCCTTTGTTTTAACAATTAGGTGATAAGAATAATGTTGACTGCTCGAAACAAGGTGGTGAAGTTTGAAACTGTTCTTGACCAACATCATGATTTCCTTCTGGTATCCTGATTTTTATTGTTTTTGATAAGTATTAGATTTTGCAAGAAAGGTGTGCCACCCTTGTACACCGAAAGTATACAAGAGTAACACAAGAAAAATAGCGTCTAAAGTTTAGCAGCTCTTGAAAATCCAACATTTGAAAAAGAAAATTGCTGCAATCCAACCACAGAGCATTCTAATTAATAGAAGATTCAGATTAAAGGTTGAACAATCATGTCCCTCAGACATGCAAGTATTACGTTCTCTCCAAATATACCACATAGGCAAGGGTACAGCATTCCAGATCATGACATTTTTTATGTCTTCCAAAATGTCCACTGCCTACAAGTCAGCAACTCCAACACTGAACAAGGCATGACCAGCATTACCCCCAAAGTGTAATAAACAAATGAACAAAGTTCCATCGCATCTTGCATTTTTAAACAATGATAATGTCTAGTGAAAGTTGGGCTTAGTGTTATCAAAAGAAAACTGAACTTGAGTTGTTTATCAGCCCCTCTGATGTCATCAATGGTGGTAACCTTGAATCCTTGTTTACCCAATAAGAGAACAAGGAATGGACTAATTTCTAATTCATTCTCCATAGAAATCTAGGCATTATTTATTTATCTTTTGAAATATTTTGACTGCAAAAATGGTCATATCACAAAAAGTTTGGAGTAATCTGAATGAGAAACAAATTATGATACTATGGTCATTGATTGAAAATCTTTTGATGTCAAAACATTATGAATCTAATCGCACTTAAAGCCATGAAAGAATTACTTAAGTTAAATGCTTCCAAATGATTCATATCCATTTGCCAGCCAAATTGTTGAATTTTAAAGTGGGATGTTCCATGCAATGTCACACATTATGTCCTTGTCAAGACATCGTTTACTGGCTGCAGGTATTTTTGGCATGAACTTGAAGTCCTATCTTGAAGAACATGTGGTACGTGTCTCCCTAAAGTTGAAACACTTGCTGTCTTTTAAGTATATGAGTCACTTCCCATTTGCCTTGGGTTCATTACCACTTGAACATGTTACCACAACCTTACTGTTTTGAGTTTATGCAGTTTGCGTTTTGGCTAACAACAGCTGGGATAATTTTTGGTGCTGTTGTCGCTTTTTTCCTTATGTATTCCTATATCAAGACAAGGAAGATACTGTAAGTAGTAAATTCTTCCGGTGTGTAGGTATAGATTCAATTCCTTTGTACAAGTAGTGTTGGAAGAAATCACTTTATTTGGGATAATCCTCAAGCCTGCCGTAAGGAGCTATTTACCATCAAGTGGATGACATTAAAACAAATTTCAATTGTTTGAAGGGTTAAAAGTTGCTCAAAGTAAATTTAAGCCTATGAGATGAAAATGCTTTTTTCTCTTATGAATCCATGGAACCTAATCACATCTCATCCATTTTACAGGTGAAATTTCGTCGAAGCGCATTCGGTTCCAGCTCATTGGTAAATTATACATGAGGGTCCTGTATTCTTCTCATCACGATTCATATGATTTTCATCAAAGATTATTGGTAGGCTGTATGAACTTTCATAAATAGTTCCTCAATTGCTCCAGATAATGGCAGTGTTGAAGGTCTTGTCAGTTTCTGAGCCATTTGTTTATCCATCAAGTAAGTTACTCCCCGCATATACTCCCATCAGTGAATGCCGCATTGTATTCTTGAGGGGAAGTGCATGAACATCTTGTACATGGAACTAGCATTGTTCCTGAAATGATTATTGAATTGAGTTGGAGTGGCAGTTTGAAGCTAATGTGACAAAAACCTATAAAATGAAAGTAGAAACATCCATTTTCTGATGCCTTTGTTTGTTTTACTGTTAAAATCCATGGCTGATTGAACAACCTCAGGATTAGCAGTAACTCCTATTAGGTCAGGAAGATGAAGGTCAATATAGGCTTTCTGACTAGTGGAAGAACGACCCAAGCGTTATTTCTGCATCCTGGTGGTTTTATTTAGGCTGCATGAGTCGATGCTTTCCTTTATTTGACAGTCCTTTGATATAGAACGTTCACCATGCGGTTACTATTATGGTAAGCCTTTTTGTTTTCTTCTTCTTTTCCTTTCTCTTCCTCTCCTTCATTATTGTAATTCATCCCTAGCACAACCCATCACTAAGCCTCCAAGCTTGTTAATTTGAAATATATATATACACACACATCACTGACCAAAGTAATCAATGCCACAGTTTATAATATCTTTGAGAAATTGGAAATCAACAAAATCACAGCCACACATAAGGACCCTGATTATTCAACACTTCGTGTGTTTGGCTTTGCAAGTTATCCTTACAAACTACAATTTAGTATCAAGCAGTGAATCTTTCTAGACTACAGTTGAGGTCACAAGGGCTATACATGTTTTGATCCACAAACTTCTAAAGTCTTCATCTCTCGCAATGTTGTCTTTGATGGAACTACCTTTGTAGCCTTGGATACAACACTACTTTCCTCTCCTGCAAGAAGTACTGCTCCAGTTGTTGTCCCTCTTATCCTTTCCCCAAGTAAAACACTACTTGTTGGGAAGCATGTGTTCCCAACAACTGCTTAATAACCACCCTGTAACATGGAGACTACGCCTTATGAAGCGGATGTCACTAATTTGAATTTCTCTTCTCATTTTTTCACTTTTTATGCAGACATGCAAAAAAAAAAAAAAAAAAAACACCCGATAACATCTTTTCCTCATTTTTTATGCATAGATCATGGTCATTTTCTTATTATTGACACATTGTAATCTTTTGTCGCTATTGGTTGCTTTAATTTTACAACTACGGTTACCATTGGAGCTGTAATTGGCATCTTTGCTCAAGATGAATATTAAAGTCTATAAGTCACTCTTATGTCACTTTAAGAGCGATGTGTTTTTAAAATTACAATTTTATTAAANCTTTTTATGCAGACATGTCAAAAAAAAAAAAAAAAAAAACACCCGATAACATCTTTTCCTCATTTTTTATGCATAGATCATGGTCATTTTCTTATTATTGACACATTGTAATCTTTTGTCGCTATTGGTTGCTTTAATTTTACAACTACGGTTACCATTGGAGCTGTAATTGGCATCTTTGCTCAAGATGAATATTAAAGTAAAGTCTATAAGTCACTCTTATGTCACTTTAAGAGCGATGTGTTTTTAAAATTACAATTTTATTAAAATTCAATAATGATTAATTAAAAGGCCAATGGTGATTTTATAATGATTTTAGAAGTTATACTATTTTTGGAGTGACACAGTCACACAGGGACATAAAAGTGACTTTTAGCATTACTCTAAATATTAGGTGTGCTTTCTTGTTGAGTGAGATTTAGGCCTTATGTAGGCCTATAGTGCTTTGATAGCTGTTTTGGGCTTGACTTTTTCTTTTTTTTTTTTGAACGAACCGAAACCCAAGTAATCGTACATACATTAATCGAAAAATTAATCCTACAAATATAAAGCAACCACTCATACGGTCCAAGATCTAGACTTTTTACTCAAATTTCAATAATAAAATTGCTACGTAGTCCCCACATGCATAGCCAAATAAAACACCATTCAGGCTCACGTTTTGTGCTTCTCTAAATTCTAAGCGTGAGTTCAATGGGTTTTTTTTTTTTTTTTTGGGTCTTTTGTTATATATATATATATGAATGAATTAACACTTGTTGACATGACATTGCATTGGAGTGTTTATGTCGGGTCAAATGAGACATGTAGCAAATGACAAACCGTTAACTTTGACGGTGAAGTGATACAATGACCTAATTTAAATTTGAGCAAATCCTAATGACTATATTCTTGAAATTGAAAATTGAATGACTAAATTAGTCCTTCAAATCAGATGAAAACTTAAGGGCTAAATATGATTTTTTCCAATAAAAAAAAAAATCTAAAATCAATTATCATATGTTTAACTTGATACTCGGATCAAGGAAAGAGGGCACAAGAATAATGCTAGATGCTCTTCTAGTGTCCTCCTAATCCTAGATGAATATTATTAATTGTCCATTGCCTCTGCTAAGTGTTCTTCTCGTGTTCTTCTAATCCTATATGGAAATTATTTTATAAAAAATAAAAAAGAAAACCTAGTATTTTCCATTAATTAGTTCACCTAAGACGAGGAGGACAAAAGGAGAACACCTAGTATTTTTCATTAATTATAAAGTGGAATAAACAAAATAGACGCAAAGAAGTACATGGTTCGGTCTATAACCTACGTCCATAAGATGAAGCTCAAATTGTTACATTTTGCAGTAAAATTTACAATACATAAAGCTCATATTTATAGGAGAATTGTGGTAGGTGAGAATTATACAAGTTGGAAGGCTTCTTCAACATCATCGGTGCGTACGTAGTGGATTACAATCTCACATGAGCTTGATGATGATGCATCATTATGTTGCAAATGTGAAATATAGAATAAGGGAAGAAAGTTTGTAATGAACGAAAGAAGAAAAAGGAAGAAGGAGAAGAACACCAATATAAAATATAGGACTACATTTTTATTCAGTGATTTGAATGTTACAAGAGATAACAATATATAAACATATGAAAGAAACACATCCCATCGATTATGGAGTGAATCATGAGTTAAGGGGATGCTATAGATAGAGAGTAATATGCAATCCCATGAAACATGGAGGAGGAAATCATGGGATTGTTGCCTTGCTCGCATATGTTTTACTTAATTAGATTTTATCTTCTGACAGAAAACTCTCAGCAATTCGATCCTTCATCATGTTTTCTCTTACATCATCCATAAAGTGATTGTTCCTTCCATGCACATATACGTAGAAACTCCTAGATGATGATATTGAATGCCTCATGGTAACATACATGTCATCCCATGTCCATAGATCATAGCATCATAATCATCAAGAATATGATTACGATGATGGGGCCACCGAGGAGAGAAAAACTAATAAAAATTGTAATCCATAGGACTGAAAACTGGCGTTACAAGGATAATCAACTGCATCACCAAAACCATAAGGTTCCGCACAAATTTCTTGGCCATCGGTTTCCTAATACCACTGTAAAAACAATTTCTCGTTTGGAATATTATATGGAGAAACAATATATGAGGATTCGACCTTATAGCATTGTCACAATTGAATGACTTGACACCATTTGATGAAGAAGGGTATTTTAGTTCTTATGTTAGACATTTTATTTTTATTTTTTTTTTATTTTTAAAAAGTCATAAGGGCTTTTGAGAAATAGAATAGTGATTCGTTTTCATTTGATGAGATCCAATACATGAATGAAGGAAACAACGTTTTATGGAACATTTCTTCGATCTCTTCTAGGATTAATTATTATAGATCTCAATTGATTCAACAATTTATTTATTCCTAAAACTCCTCTTATTCAAAAAGAGGTTAATTTTAAGGATTATGGCTTTTGAAATATATAATATTCCGGTTATATAATATGACAAGTATAACAGTGGAATAATAATAATAATGAAAGGAAACAGAATAAACACAGAGATTAAAGTGATTCGACATATAGCCTATATCCACACATCGAAGCCTTAATAGGTCACATATTTCTTTTATTTATGGTCTGAGTACATACCTTTATTTACAGAGCTTTACATGTGATTTGAAATATTTCAAATACAAAACATATCCCTTACATCAGGTTAACAATTAAAACTCTTTTTTTTTTTTCTTTTTTTTTTTAAGGAAATTCATTCATCTTCATTCCATAATAAGGGACCCGGCTTCAGTGCAGTTAAAAAAATCACAGCAGATCTGCTGTGATTTTTATCTGCGGCCAAGATTTAGTTTTGTAATTTTAACTAAAACAACACAAACGCCGTTTGGGTCCTTATTACTACCTGGCAACGTTAACCGGCAGAAAGACATATTCTTTAAGGAAAAAAAAAAATGCAAATTGGAGAGAATCCAACAAGAACAAGGGCCCAACTAACAGCCCATGTTCGTCAAACCAATTCGAAATTCTTGCCGCAAGCTTTCACACAGTAAAACAGCAACCAATGTCTTAACACCGGTTAACTAACTATTGTTCAAGTAATAATTTTTCACTGTGGACAAAAGGTTTCACAAGATTATTTACGCAATTAACATATGATTCTTGACAAATTTGAATAGACACATGAAAAAAAAGAGAGAGTAAAATAATAATAATAATAATTCTTACAAATGATGGCAAGACATTTGAAACTGCCAATAGGAATGAATCCAATACATTATGTAGGGAAAAAAAAAATACATGATATTAAAAATAGAGTAGATGAAGGAAAAAATTAAGGGAAAATTCACTTTACCCTCCTAAAGTTTTAGGAATTTTTCAATTTTAACTCTAAAGTTTCAAAATTGACAATTTACCTTCCTGAAGTTTCAAAAAATGGTAATTTAAACCCTCCGTTAAATTTTTCCATCAAATTGGACGGAAAACTATGAAATGACGTAACTGCCTTCAGGATTTTTTTTTTTTTTTTTTTAATTTTCGTCCATTTAGATGGAAAAATTTAACGAAGGGTTTAAATTGCCACTTTTTGAAACTTCAAGTGGGTAAATTGTCAATTTTAAAACTTTGGGATTAAAATTGAAAAACTCCTGAAACTTAATGGGGGTAAAGTAAATTTTCCCCAAAAAGTTAATTGTTATTTGCTCACCTAAATCATTGAATCACCTTAATAACCTCTATTAATTTTAAATTCTCCATGATTACACAAAGAATTTTTACGCTTTTATGAAAAAGGTTGCACAAACTCTTTTTTTCCTTCTAGTAGCCGTTGATGATTCACATCATTAATTTTTTCAAAAAGACGTAAAAATTAGAGATCAATCAAGAAAAAATTGAAATGACCGCATTTAGAGCATAAAAGGGTTATATTTTCATTAAAAATATATGCTTATTCAATATAGTTGTAATAATACAATGTGTATATCAACCTCCATCATGGTCCTTCATATTGACCTATAAGACATTAACTTTGCACTCTTTGTGATACGTAAATTAGTAAATTTGTGTGTTAAGCTTGGCATAGTACTTCAAAGGTTGCATTTCCTAAAAGAATTTTTATCTAAATGAAAATTTAGTCAAGAATACTCAATTTTGGCAACTTTTATGCTTGTGATCCTTCATAAATTAATGAGACTAAAATGATTTTCCCTTAAAAAAAAATATATGTAGACAGAACTCATTAACATCTCTTAACAAAAAAAAAAAAAGTATACTGTCATATTTGAAAATCAATTTAAAGGCTACCAAGTAATATGTTCTTGAGTCCTTCCTTGTAACCTTTTTTCTCTCCAATTAAAAAAAAAAAATTAAAAAAAGGGTAATATGTTCTTGAGGAGAGGTATAATTCAGAAAGAGGCATACTACATATCATTTTCTCATTCATCTCTTTTTGCAAATCTAATGGAAAAATCCATTAGATTTGTGGGCTCATGTGAGTTTCAAAAAAAAAAAAAAAAAAAAAATCAATGGTAAATTAACGTATTCACTATACAGAGATGATTGAGAGAACTTAGTTAATGATGCATTTATTGAGTTACTATGACTAACCAATCAGATCAATAAATCTGTCTGTATAATTGTTGCAAATATTCACAAAACATCATTTCAAAGTTAAAATATGTAGAATATTCAACAAATTCATTGTAATGCTAAGAAAATATTAAATTCAACATCAGATGAAAAAGTTTTCATTAGCATTATGCACTATATTAAGATTTAAAATGTTTTCAGTTGGAATTACTTTTTAGAAAAAATGATTTTCCTAAAATATTTTTTGGCGTTTAGTTCATTCAAAAATTGAGTGGCAGTGAAAAATGGCTAGCGACTTCTAACAACCTCTGACAGAGGTTTGACATTGGTGAGACGGTCCAACGGAGGTCCATTAGCTTTCAACAGTGGTCCGGTGAACTCTGCACAAAGGTTCAATAACTTCCAGCAGTGGTCCGAAAAATTCCGATAGTGGTTTGATGAACTCTAGCGGTGATCTTGCTTGCATCTTCCGATGGTGATCCTACATTTTTTTGTGGTGATCCAGCAAACTTTGACGATTTGAGAAAGAGAAGTTTAAACTAATAAAATGGTTTACGGTTTTTAAAAATGTAAAACCATTTTATGAAAATTAAATAAGGTTTTCTTGGTCAATCGAAAATATGCTTGGTTTGACCACGCTTAAGGAAAAGTCCACACACCCCCTTCAAACTACCAACAAATTGACAATGTATCCCTCAAACTTTCAATTAAGACAATGTCCCCCTAAACAAGCAAAAAACTGCCGATGCCTCCCAATACTAGCAAAAAGATAAAAATAACCATAAAGTTTATTAAAAATACAAATATACCCGTGTATATATATATAATTTTCACTCCCTTTTTCTTTCTTTTTTTTTTTTTTTTTTTAAATTTCATTAAGGGTATTTTCGTCATTAGATGGACATTGACAATTTTTTGTAGTTTGGGGGGTTATTGTTGCAATTGAAAGTTTTAGTTTGAGAATTGAGTTATACTTTGAGAAGGCATATTAACTTTCCCCTAAAATAAAAGCTTATTATGAACCAAAAAAAAGGGGAAAAAAATGCAAAATCAGCCATTATGGTTTACTTAGATTTACAATAAACTCCATGAAATATCAAAATGTTCTAAGCGATCCTTGACATATGTATAGATAAAAAAATAAAATTAAAAAAATTTTAAAAAAATTACTCCCTACTAATTATATCAAAATCCCTAAAAAAAAAAACAAAAAAAACTTGATTTTGAATTTTTTTTTTTTTCCAAGATATGTCTTTTCAATTACCAGCTGGTCATGGTGACACAACCCATTGCAGAGGGTCTTGGGTTACCTTAATGAGCCCAACCATATAAAACTACCACACAAGAAGTTAAGCCCACATAATTATGGCACCGTAGGCCCACAAGTGGCGCTTGGTGGCTAACTCCCGCACGTGCTCATTATAAACATGACTCGTAATGCTGTGTCACTGTGGACAAAAAACACCAAAGAAAAATTAAGTTCCAAATTTTCATTTCATATACCAATTACCAAAATAAAGTTTTCAAAAAATAATAATAATTTTTTTAATATATATTTTTAAAAAACTTTAATTTGAAATTAAGGGTAAATTTGAAATTTTATAAAAAAGTCAAGAATATAAACGTAATTGTCTAACTTTTAATGTTTAAAATTCGACAGATGGGTTCAAATTAACTGCAATTGAAAGTTTAGGAGTTCAAAGTGAAATTTTCCGTAATTTGTTTTGTAAAATATTTTGTCTTACTTTGTTGAGTTCAATGAAATAATTAAAATTATTATTTGTTTTCACTATTTTTTTTTTTTTTTCGGTTTCTAACGATGTTATTGAAGATCCAAAGCCAAGAAAAGTTCAGCATTAGTTGGTGAGAAGTGAGAAGAGTTGGGCCGGTTGGGTATTGCTTGTGGCACAAGTCATATATAAACTTTTTTTTAACTCAGTCAACTCGTAGGGGAAAAAGACGAAAAACATATGTTCATATAATATAATATATTTATATTTATTGCCAAATCTAAGAAGTCATTCATCTTGAAATATTCCACTAAGCCCAGAGTTTGATTCATTATTTATTTATTAATGTGAAAGCAAATGTCAAAATTTAGATATAGGGAGAGATGTGGGCCAAAGCTTTGAATTAAGAAGAATAGGGGAATATTTTGTCAACTTTTCAGACTTAATTTAGAGGGTTTAGAATATGCTAATTGTCTATCATACTCTCCTTCGCCTCTTTGTCTATAATTCGAATCAACTGGTTGGTAAAGAAGCTTCTTTTTTTATGGGTCCTTCACCCTTCAAATAAATTGCCCCGAATTAGGGGAAGAGAAAAGGGGGTCGAGAGAGGGCGAACAAATCCTTCTGAGTTGTTTAAAATTAACGGGAAAATATGAAAACTCGTCAAGAAAACTGAATAAATTGACGGGAAGCATGAAAAAATTAATTATAACATACATTTACATGTTTTAAACAATAATTAATTTTTTTAAAAAAATGTTTATTTATTGTGTTAACTCGTGTGTGATATTTGAAACGTCTTCCTAGTTATATCACAGATTTTTTAGATATACTCTTTAAAAATTTAGAAGGGCTAATATACTGCGATGTATTGATTTGATCAAAATTTTGATTTCACTTTACAGATTCATAATGAAAAACTGTCATTCCAATCAAATTAATATGTCATCGATCTAACATGTCTCTTGGTAGAAAGAACATGAATCTCAGAATTATGGGTGTATTCAATACTCCCAAATAAAAAAGGGGAATTGGTCTATGCTCTATGGTCTATTCACTAACAAATAAATAAGAATTTATAGTCGTACCTCAAAAAAAAAAAAAAAAAAAAAAAAAACCCCTTAACTTCTTTTGTTTTTGTGAAATCAATCATTCCCTTTCTTCTTTTTTTTTTTTTTTTTCTAATTGAATCATTCCCTTTCTTTTAGTTATATTTATAAATTTTTTTTTCCTAATTGAATGAGGAAAAAGGGTTACAAGGGAAGTTATATTTATAATTGATTCTTGTTCAACTCTGTCTTTTAATTTTGGCTCCTGTAAATTGAAATCCTAGCTCTGTCAAGTAAGGAACATGTTAGGATGGGAGTCGTTAGTGAGGTATGACTAAGGAGCAAGAGTTATTACACTATTTTCTTTCTCAATTTAATTGTTAAATTGGTCTTAATGAACAATTCATAAAGAGAACAAAATTGTTAGTAACTCAAGAATATATATGAACTTGTTCACACATCAAATTGTGCTTAGAATATGTTCTTTGTAGTCAAATAATTATACCTTTTGCGGTTCAATGGTCCAAAGAAATTTCACCTTAGTTCCTATTGATGCTCTAGTGGCTGGTGGAGTTAGGTCAGGCTATGGCTCAGTCGGACTTGAGAGAATGCATACGGTTCCCAATAGGTATGTGTTATTAACTTACTATGATTATGCCTAGATAAAATAGTCACAATTAATCTCCATGACCTTTATACTAGAAAAATTAATAATAATCCTACCCTTTCAATTAACAATATGTGGGCATGAGTCACGTGCTTGTATTTACGTGTAAAGAAAAAGAAACGTTCATCGTCTCTCTCTCCCCATTTCCAAAAAAAAAAAAAAAAGGAAGTTTCCTTCTCGAATTCTTTGTTGTTTGGTACTTGTTGAGCAGATGGCATTGCACCAGTTATGTCATGAAAATGAATTTACAAAAATACCCTTAAGATGTTTTTAAAATTACAAAAATATTTTGAATTTGGATAGGGTATTTTAAGAATTTTACGCTTAATTTGGACGAAAATTGACATTATAAATTTCTAAAATATTATAATTTTAAATTAATTTCAAAATTTTAAAATATTATTATTTTAAATTAATATTTTTTAAAGTTTAAGAGTATGATTTAAAAAAAAAAAAAAAAAATTGTTTTGTTTTGTTTTTACACCTAAAATTTGAGTTGGACCCCACCATTGATAAAGATATTTATGCTGTTTTAGGAAACCAATCCTTCAGCGCTTGGAAAAAAACACGAAGCCGACAACAGCACAGCACACCCAATTCAATGATAGGGTGTCTCATTGAATTGGACGTTGGGACGAGATGTCTCACTCCACGTCTCTAGCTCTACAATTTCCCTAATCAACATAATAACACCAACAAAGCTAGAGGGGAGGAGGAATTTAAATTAGTAATGTTTATATTATTATGTGTAATTTATAGTTGATTGAATTATTCATTGAAGACAGTAACACCGTTTTTTAGTATTAGAGTCATGTTATATACCGTGTCATAATTTTTATTAGCCGATATAAGGGTGAATTGGCAACAATCAGGGACGAAACCAACTTTGGATTCATGAGCCCCAGGGCCAAAAAAAAATTGGGGAGAAACTATTTAACAAAAAATACCTTAAATAAATTTATTTTTACCTTAATTTTTTTTTCTTGTCATTTGGGGGGACCATGACTCCTACCAGTACCCCAATTCCGTCTTTGGCAACAATATATCAATATAATATGATAGTGGTATGATATATTTAGAGACCATTTTATCAATAAAGAAATGAAAGAGGAGAGAAGGAATCAATTAAATTGTGGTATTGATTGTAGCGTTTTCGTATCGTAAGTAAAAAATTGTGGTCTCTCCTACGCGATAAAATGATCCCACAAAAATGTAAAAAATATTATTCGAATAAAAAATGGCACGTATCATTGTTTCATGTCACAACCCAATCACCGAGTGTAATTGAAATATGAAAACAAAACAGCTGTGGAAGCAAGTGGGCGGTGGGTATATAAATCATATATGGCACTGCTCCTTTGAAAAAGTGTGAGAAGGATTGAAAGGACCTAATATCTGACGATCCATGCATATAAACTCGACTAATTAATTAATTATATTTAGCAAGCTTTTGAAATTAATGAATTTATTCGGTTACACAAAAAAAAAAAAAAAAAAAAAAATTAATGAATTTATTCAATCAACTGCCATACATACCCAGGCTTTTGCAATTGGGGTTTGCTAGGAGTTCTTCCCGTAGTGTTCTCCTGGCGTTCTCCCAGTCTTATGTATAACATGATTTAAGAGAAAATAAAATTGTAATACCGTTTTTTTGCTAACAGATTAATTTTTATTAGTTAATAGTTAAGTTCTAATGCTTTAAAACTTGTTTTTGGATTCAAAACTAAAACCTAAAGGTGAAAGGTTAACCCTTTAGGGATGGTATCACCCAAAATGAATTTGATCATCATAAATTTGATGCTAATGCCTCAATTTTGGTGCTAATGCCTCACAAATTTGGTGCTAATGTCTCAAATTTGATGCTAATGCCTAAAAAAACGGTGGTAGATACCACTACAATTTTATTTTTTCTTAAATCATGTTTTACGTGTGGCTAGGAGAACACCAGGAGAACCCCTAGCATTTTCCTTTGCAATTTTTCTTAATCGTGTAGGGAACGTCAAAATTTTTTTTTTTTTTTGAGTCTAAAATGAAATTAATGTCATATATATATATGGAAAAAATATAAAAAAGCTCATCAAATTATCAGTCGTTTACAATTTAATCCTTTAATGATCAAAAAGTAATAAAGCAGCCCTCAAACACTTATTTTTTATATTCCTATAATACATCTATTCTTTTAACAAATAAAATAATAAAATAATTGTAAAAGAAACTAAACAATTTTTAAAAAATATAAAAAAAAATGGGCTAGTAAATACAAAAAAAAAATGGAATAAATAAATGTTCGCCATTTTTTTTTTGTTGGGGTTTTTTTTACAATTAATTTAATATTTTATTTGTTAAAAGAATATAGGTATTATAGGAATATAAAAAAATAAGTGGCATTTTTATTGCATTTTGATAATTTGAGGGCTACTTTATTACTTTTTAAATATAAAGGACTAAATTGTAAACAATTGATAATTTGAGATGCTTTTTTATATTTTTTTCCTATATATATATATATATATATATGTCGATTTTTGGATTATGCTCGAAGAATATGGAAAGTTGAATAAAAGGATAGCATATGTATGCCATGACGCACGTTGCTTCTGCCTACGTGCTAGCAATGTCTTATACATTTAATGTTAGTTTAACGTGTCAAAACCCAACTTAATAATGTGTCAGCCTAAAATAGGCATGTGATAATTGAAAATTAGTTATAACATTTTGTTGGAGACTCCTGAACTTTTACCTATTTTAAAATATTCTTTTAAATTCTAGAAACTTTCAATTTAGTCCCTTAAAGTTTCAATTGTTTTCAATTTAGACCACTCTGTCAGATTTTAAACATTACATGACGTTTATACCCCTAATTTTTGTATAAAATTTCAACTTTCAAAATGTTTTTTTATTTTGTAAAAAATAAAAATCATGAATATTTTGGTATTTTTTAGTATTTTTAACTGTTAAAATTGACGAAAAAATCCAAATTGAGAACAATTAAAAGTTCAAGGGACTAAATTAAAAGTTTTTTAAATTTAAATAATATTTCAAAACGGGTAAAAGTTTAGTGGCCTTCAATTAAATTTTTTCTAATATTTTTAAATGAGGTGTTAAATTTTGATTGAAGGGCTTAAAGTAATTGATCATCCAAGAGTCAATTCAAGGTTTTTATGGCCGTATAGATGAAATATGAACATGCTTGTGAAACGACAATTTGGTCATTGTATTTGTACATAATTTGAGGGTTGATGTTGACAAAGGAAATGAATCGACACTGAAACTTTGAAATAATGTTTGATTTTTTACTTTTATTTAATCATTTCCATTTTTAAAAAAAAAATCTTATTCAATAAAATAATAATAATAAGAGTGGAATAGTGGGGACGATTCGTGAATCATCCACAGGACCACAGCCCACAGATATAGATGATGAAATAAATAAATATATATAATAAAAGAAAAATAATTTTTTTTTAAAAAAGAATGTTATTTAATATTATAATGGTGGGGTGGCCGTCTACTTTGGCTGCCTATATTCCTCTTGCGGCTGCTGCCCGTCAAAGGTTCCGCCTCGGGAAATGAAAGCACTTCTTCCCTTTCTCCACCCTACCCCTCACAATTACAATAATGTCCTCCCCACCCCACAACACAACTTCATGAAAATATGCTATTTTAGTGGGGGGAGATTATGGTCATTTAAAAGAAAAAGGCGACGAAGCTAGGCTCGTGACACTACTCATCAGCTTTGGCTTTAATCATATATCTTTTCCTTTTCATTTTTGGGTCGTCTTTTTCTTTTGACAAATTATTTATGGAAAGCAAAAGGCATGAAGAAGAAACGTGGACTATTTTTACTTTTGAGAACCGGCCATGGCCATGGGAAAGTAAAATGTGAAGGAAATAATTGGGCATTTGGGGTCTGCAAAAGTGCCCATTTTGCCCAATTTCAAAGAAAAAAAAAACGGACGGGATGATTTTATAAGCCATTATATTTAAAATGAAGAATTATAATTTTGTAATATAAAAATTTTTAATTTTAAGTAATTAAAGAAGATATGAAAATTTGATAGGTTTTCGGGAGCAATGGCCACCATGGGTGCCCCTCTTCTCTTTTTCAAATAAAATAAAATAAAAGGATGATGGGTATGATGGGTCAAAGTCATTGTTCAATTTATTCCGACAAATAAATTCAGGGATCTATCTGTTTCATACCTTTGATGGATGTATGACTCGGATTCAGATTCCATGTAGGCCATTTTTACATTCTACAATACAATGATTATTTCGTTTTCTTCTTTAGCCTTTTCTGCAAATCTAAAATTTATATAGAAAAACAACAAAAAAAAAAACACAAAACACAAAACACAAAACACAAAACATTCTATGTACGCCCATGCTCATCGAAGTGGTCTTGTATTGTCTAAACTTATGAGTAATTCTATAAGTCTTTTATTTTTTAAGGGACACGAGAGATATTTATAACATTACCCTATACCCTTAGTGTTTATGCTAAGGTGACAAGGACAGTTTTGTAGTTTTTTTTTTTTTTTACATGTAATTGTAATTATTTATGAATATTTGGTATTTTATGAATTTTGATTCAATTGTAATGAGAGAATCATGTGTTGTCACACAAGTATTCATTCCATTTCAACTTCTTATATTTCTAGTAATTGTCATTTCTTTTCCAGTTTCTTAAAAGAATGACAATTTTGTGTACCAAACATGCCCATAAGATGTTGTAATATGGACAAAAAATTTCTTCAACCTAATCTACTAAGTGCAAAGTGTCATTTTTTACTTGTTTTCTTTACTATTTTAACAGTTATGCAGGTCTCACACATTCAATTATGGATTTACCAATTCACCCTATGGAGATAGTTGAAAAAGAATAATTTTTATTATTTTTCATGTTAAAATGCCAAAAAGATAAAAAGTGAGATAAGTTTTGTGGTTTCGTGACTTTGTCCTTAAACCACCATTTTGAACGTGATCAAACCACCTCTAAAATAGTGGTTCAAGGGTGGTTTTGTCACCTTAATTTAGTTAAAGAAGTGGTTAGGCCACTCTAAAGTCGACCATTCTGGGTGGTCGAACGTTGGCCATTAAACAAAATATGAACGGTTGAATTTTAAAAAAAAAATAAAGCATGAAATTCAATACATCAAAATCCGTATGATTCCATGTACTAGTTGTACTTTTGCTCACTTTATTCAAAAACTAATCATCATAAATTATGATAAGGAATGTGTGCCCATGCTATGATTCTACGCTTGAAATCATTGACAAAGCACATTCATCCACAACCCACCAAAACAAAAATCTTTACTGTTTTTTGTGTAAATCTCAAGTTTCTTTGAGAATTGAGGTTTATATATAGATCACACTGAAGTTTATAGAGGATGGATATGGAGGTTGAAATGAATCAATCAATAAGAAAATAGATTGCATTTTGACCCCTTATCTTTATACTATATTAAATATGTCACCATATGACGTGCCTTATCTCCAAAACCACCCATAGCTTTTTTGTTGTATTCGGATGGATGCATTATTGAATGCTTTAACAGCTAACAGCTCCGGCTAGATAGTGGTTTAGGAATTTGGATTTAATATGACATTAGGTATTACAACATTTATTATAATTCTTTTTATACACAAAATGGACACTAGTAATTTTTGAAGCGACTTGTGAATCTGACACGAACCTAATACGAAATGAGTAAGTTGGGGTTAAGAAGTTTGACTTGTTTAATTAAATGAGTCGGGTTATAATGTTTTAAAATATCGAATTAGAATCCTCTCCAGTTCATTTGAACTGAATAATTAAGTGAATTATAGTGAAAGTGTATTTTTGTCTCTTAAAAAAGTAAAAAGATGAAAATATCATTCCACTATAACTAACTGCGATTTGAATCTGACACGCTACGCTTAAGGAGGATCTAAATTTGTACAAATATGATCGTTGACAATTATACTGCTAGTTATAGTGGAATAATATTTTTGTTAAAAGTAAAAAAAATAAAAATAAAAATACTATTTTACTATAACTAATTAAGATTCGAACCAGACATGCTACACTTAGGAAGGATCAAAATTTGTACAAATATGGTCGTTGACAATCATACTGCTAATTATAATAGATTGATATTTTTATCTCTTTAAAAAGTAAAAAAAAATAAAAATACATTTCTACTATTTCTACTATAACTAACTGCGATTCGAACCCAACACGCTACAGTTAGGAGCATCAAAATTTGTACAAATATGGCACTCCACAATCATACTTATATAATTATATGTACTTAATTTTTTTGGGGGTATTATATATAAATATAAATAATTTTTTTAGGGTATTATATATAAATATATATAATCCGAGTGGAGAAATGATTATATGAATTAAAGCAATCACAATTAGGAGACAAGAGCACCCGAATGAGCAGAAGTCAGAGGGCTTTCAAGTTCTGGAACCTCTCACCTCTAAATCATAACACGCACTTTACTGAAAGATAAGAAGCGCGTAGCATGTACGCGCATGATTGATTTGTGCACTTCAACAACAGGAAAACACGAGGAACCTCTCACAACTCAACCACATAAAAAAAAATAAATAAATAAAAATATGATTATTATTATAAATAAAGACGTGCTAACGTAAACACGAACCCAATTTTTTTTGAAACTTCTGTTATGGCCTGTCGGTTTGTACCTTTCTCTCTCTGTCTCTCGAGCTCTTCTTCCTTGGGAAATGGAAAAAGGATGAATTAAGAAGAGAGAAGAATATATGTACTTGTTTCACTCCTGAATTTAGCCGTTGGGGGGATTTTTTTTTTTTAGTTGTATATTTGTTATATATTTGGTGTCTTTCATTGGGAGACAACTGTAGAGAGAGAGAGAGAGAGCTGCGAGAAATGGCGGCGAGTGTTCTGGCGGGGATTCTGATTGCGGTGGCGCTGTTGCCGGCTGCTTTAGTGCTGGGCGGTTTTTCGGCGGCGCTGAAGCTGGAGAGAGCCTTTCCGGTTGGCCAACGAGTTGAATTGAGTCAGCTCAGGGCTCGGGACATGGCCAGGCATGGAAGAATGTTGCAGTCTTCTTCCAATGGTGTCATCGATTTTCCCGTCGAGGGTACCTACGATCCGTTCCACGTTGGGTAATTCTATGGTCGACTCTCTATTTTTGTGTGTACACGTGTTCTTTTTCTTTTTTTTTTTAATAATGATTTTGGATTTTGAATTATGGGTTTTTTTTTTTTCTTTTTTTGGTTTCTGATGTGATAGTGTTGGGGAAAGTTTGGATCTTCTGTGGCTTTTGATTGATTTTGGAATATGGGTTTTCATTTTTAAGTAGTTGTCTTTTGTCAGTTTTTGTTTATATGGGTTTTGATGTTCAATGTTTGTTCCTACGTTTCTTTATCTGCTTGTTATTTATTGTGTTGGAGAAATTTCTTGTTAACTGAACTATTATTATATCCGTTTGCTTTTTTCTTTTCCTGTGTGTCTTTTGTTGTTCAATCTTTGGTTTTTCTTTTTCTTCGTCTTCATTTTGCTCTGCCTCCTGTTCTCTGTGTTCCTCTGGAATCATTTGGAGTATTTATTTTTGTGTTTTGTTTAATTTTATTCCTTATTTTGGTCAAAATTTGATTCATTAGTTCCTTTGTTACAGGCTTTATTATACGACAGTCCAATTGGGTTCTCCTCCAAGAGAATTCCATGTGCAGATTGATACAGGAAGTGATGTTCTGTGGGTCAGTTGTAGCTCCTGCAATGGTTGCCCCCAATCGACTGGGCTCCAAAAAGTATCTCTTTTCCTTATCCATATTCTTTCTTTTAAGTCCTGTAGCTTTCTTTAAACAATAGGCGCAATATACTGCTACGAATTTTCAATACCATTGCTCGCTTTTCGTCCAGATTCAGCTCAATTTCTTTGATCCTGGGAGCTCATCAACAGCTTCATTGGTCTCTTGTTCAGACCGAAGATGCAGTATTGGACTTCAATCGTCAGATGCCATCTGTTCTATTCAGAACAATCAGTGTGGATACACATTCCAATATGGAGATGGCAGTGGTACATCCGGCTATTATGTGTCTGACTTATTGAATTTCAACACGATTCTTGGGGGCGCGGTGACCACGAATTCTTCGGCTCCCATTGTCTTCGGGTGAGTCATCATGAATTTTTCATGCCTAAGATTATGTATTTTTGTCTGTTGATTTGAAGTTGGAAGTCATTGCCTCAGATGTTGGATTATGAAACAGGTGTAGCAACACACAGACAGGAGACTTGACAAAGTCAGATAGAGCAGTTGATGGGATATTCGGGTTTGGGCAACAGGAAATGTCTGTCATCTCACAACTTTCTTCACAGGGAGTAGCACCAAATGTATTCTCCCACTGCTTGAGAGGGGATGATGTCGGTGGAGGTATACTGGTATTCGGGGAAATCATAGAGCCTGGTATAGTTTACACGCCACTTGTCCCATCACAGTAAGTTCTTTTCCTTGGAAGTGATCTGCAAAATCTCAAATATTTTTTTTTTACTGGGCGTTTTGTTGAATGCAATGTGATTGGTTGTAAATTTTATGAAAGCAACAGTTTATAGGTTTTCATTAGACTTCTTCATGTGTTTTCACAAATTTCTCTTGTAGGTTCTTTTTGGTAAGTAGTTTTATAGTTCTTAATCCAAACTACATTGCCGGTTTGACTTTTCACAGCTTCTCTAAATAAAAGATTTGCACTAGGTAACTGTTCTGTAGTTTATGATCTGTGCTTTCTCATTCTTGTGATTCTTGACAGTTTTATAAGCTTGTCCCCTTCCTTTGAGTTTATGGATCGTTGGTAATACTCTTTAATTTTTATTTCTAAAACTGAAAAGGTTAAATTCTTAGATTTTGCACATTGTGGTAAGACCAAATTTTAAGGTATTAACGGATTAGCATATCACAACTTTGAGTGCCGTGTTGCTTACATATCTTAAGTTTATGTTTGAAAAAAGGGAAAATGGTCTCATGGTCATTGCAAATTTGTGAGGCAAAAAGGATATTGTTCATATATTTCAAGAATATGAGATGGAATGATCAATTTCTTGGTAGTTTGAGAATCTGTTCTGGAAATGCTGATTATATCCCCTTCATATTCAGCAGATTTTTTATTTTTTATTTTTTTTATTGCAATTTTCTTTTGCTTGGTTATGTTCAGAACGGTGTCTTGAGCAAGTTCAAGCAGATCCTTTTTTTTTTTTTGTTAAGGCTGATTAGGTGCTGACTTGGTCTTACAAGGTTAATATGATTAAGAATATTAATCCACGGCGATCTTGAAACAGAGGTTCAAAAACCTTACCTTCCGATTTTAGAAAGTATTGTTTATGATATCATAGTCATTAATTGCTAGGAATCAGAGGCAATTTCTTCTTCTTAATTGAGCTACTGGAATAGGTTCAAGTTCTTCAATTGATCTCATAATTTATTTACATTGGCCGTTTAATGTACCAGCTCTCTCTTGGCCTTTCCATTTTGCATGTTAATTAATCAAATCAGCTGATACTTGGAGCTAGATCTCAGTGTTTAAAAATCCCTGTATGAGTCAAACTCAAAATTTCCAAACTAATTTTTATTAGGTTGACTTAGGGTTGCAAGATTAACAAATGCGGATAGCACAAACCATTTCACCTCAGATTCTTAATTTACTTCTACAAGTCCATTCACCAGCCTAAACAAACAAAACTCATACTCTAGTTTCAAGTTCAAAGCTTACAAGTGTTTCTTTTTTCCGGTGAAGTAATATAGGAGAGAAGTAGATGAAGCCTACTTGGAATAAGCTCCAAATTCACCCCAAAAGGAGTACTCTGAAATAGTGTAACTTGAGTTACTATGCTTTGAAAATTAAATAGCTATTCTTGAGCTGCAGGAGTACAATCCTTTATCAATTTACAGTTCTCTCTTTTTTTGACATTTTTATCTGAATGTCTGCGGTTCCTCTTAAGTTTGACAATGAACTTATTGGCGTTAGTTTGTGGGAACTTTTGAGTTAAAGGCCACTGGAGAGCTCATATTTAGCGCTCCTTGTTGGCAGAGGATTCTGCCAGTTTGTCTTTGTCTTCATCTTTCTTGCTATTGAAGAGGCTAAACTTAAATTAGATACAAAATTGGATCAAGAGGCCAAAACTATATAAATTAAATCCAATTAGTCAAATGCTAAAACAGTGTGAGGGAAAACGAGTTCTTAAGGAAAATTATTTGTAGAGATATGTAGAACCTTTAGGTCTCCTGAACATTTCAATTCGTTTACATGTTGAATAGCTTGCTGTACATGATAAGTTTTATTTGAAATATGATATGACAAAGTTTTTTGGATACACCCCTCCTCTCCCTTTTGCCCCTGAGTGGGATCTTTTCCCTTTTTGTTTTGTAATAGATGCTTCTGAAAATTAGATCATATAAAACTTGACTGCAGCAGTTTGACTGATCACTTGTCTGTTTTAAATTTCAGGCCTCATTATAATTTGAATCTGCTGAGCATTTCTGTCAATGGCCAAACGTTACCCATTAATCCATCAGTGTTCGCAACATCAAGTGGCAAAGGAACCATAGTTGACTCCGGGACAACTTTGGCATACCTTGCAGAAGAAGCTTATGATCCTTTTGTCAGTGCTGTATGTTTCTTTTAAGCAAACTCTCAGTATTTAACCATTCTATTTGGAATGCTTATGGGAAATATTTGAAACTTTTTGTTTTTTTGTTTGTCAAGAATGAAAATACAAGTATTTTGAACAAACTTTGAAGCATGTTATTTTCTTGACCTGCAGGTAACGAATGCTGTTCAACAATCTGTGCAACCTGTTATGTCCAAGGGAAATCAGTGTTATTTAATTACCACCAGGTTCAGTTTCGGGTTATATCATCTGTTCCTTCTTCCTTGAGTGCTAGTCTTTTCAGACGATCTTAACTCTGAAATGAATCTTTACTTTGTGTTCAGTGTCAACGATTTATTTCCCCAAGTTAGTTTAAACTTCGCTGGTGGCGCATCAATGAATCTAAGACCTCAGGACTACCTCTTACAACAAAATTCAGTTGTGAGTTTTCAAGTTTTGATTTTGATTTTTCTTTTCTTTTTCTTCATAGAAATCACCGGTGAGTTTAAGTGGGTTGCAAGTTGCCTATTCAGTTGAACGATCCCTTCCAATGATTCCATGCGCTAGGCTATTTGGCTCTCTTTGTTCTATTTCATGCATTTTTTTTTTAGAGAGAAATGTTCTATTTCATGCATTTAAAAGCACATGTAGAATGTCAACTGTGACTAGTCAACCAATTTTTTCCATCATTCAATTAAGCAGGAAACTTAAAGTGCATCTATGCAATGCAACTTGAAGATTCTCAAGTTGTTCCTATTACACATCGAAGATTCTCTAGTATTGCCGGTTTCTTAAATAATGTCTTGCCTGACCATTTCCTAGTATAAATGCTGCTCCTACTCTGATTGACTGTTTCCTTTATTTACTATTGCCATCCAACCATTGGCAGTGGTCTGTTTTGCCTAGTAGAAATAACCCAAACAAGATATGAAGCTCAGTAGCATTCCCAATACATAGCTCTGTTTCTATCTTGTCACAACACTAAGAACGATGGCTTCATATTTTTATTCTTTAACTTTGGTGAATTTCCTTTTACAGGGTAACTCTGCAGTCTGGTGCTTTGGCTTACAGAAAATACAGGGTCAAGATATAACAATTTTAGGAGGTATAAAGACTGACCGGAAACTTTGCTTTAATTGATAATTATGTTAAAGCCACTGATTTAAATGTTCATATTCTGTCAAATAATGAAAACTTGGGACCTTTCCTAAAACCTTAAAATCAATTATGTTTCTTTTGAAAGATATTGTTTTTCATTTTAGATCACTAGCAGCAGTAGGGGTGGAAGTTTAGAACCGCCAACCGCTTCTTTTATAACCGTTAACCACCTAGTGGTTAGCAGTTATTGGGTTTTCAAAAACCGCTAACCGCTAACCGCCTTTTTAAAATATAATATATTTTTATATTATATATATAAATATTATGTGATACAACAATAAGTCATTGTAATATAGTGGTAAGTATTCCCTTCTATCATATGGGTGGCTAGGGTTCAATCCCCGCCCACGGTACTAGTTTATTAAAGTTTAAAATTTATATAAGCAAGCCTTTTAGCCCATGGCAAGCTAGCAGGCTTTTTTTAGCCCAGCTTGAGTACTCATGAGTTCACGCTTGTGCAAGGAATTTTCCTTGATGAGTTTAGCTAAGCCCAAATTTTATTTAAAAAAAAAACGGTTAACCGCTAACCAGACGGTTAGCGGAGGCTGTTAGTAACCACCTACCTAAAGTAATTTACTAACAGCCTAGGCGGTTGCGGTTAGCGGTTTTAGCCACTAACTGCTAACCGCTAACCATAACCGCCTTTTCACCCCTAAGCAACAGCTTCTTTCTTTGATTTTTCCTGAGTTTAGGGCACAAAACTACTTTTTGCTTCTCTATGAAAATATATTTTACAACAGCTTTTCTTGCCTTTCCCTATTATTTATTTACAAAATACAAGTTCCTACCTACCCTAACTTTTTTCATAAAATCCGAACACAATCCCCAATTAAAGACAAAAGGATGATAGAAGAAAGATAAATGTTTATATTAAAATAATGTATAAGAAACCGCTTTTAGTTTCCAACACATTGAGAAACACTGTAGCAACCATTGAAGGTTGGTTAAATGTAGGAAATCTTATGTCAGTAGGTTTTTGTGGTTTTTTTGAAATTGTTCCTAAACATAGGCAATTGAATGACATATGGGTATCTGCTGTTAGTGTTCTTAGATCCTAGTAGACACTATTTTGCATGAGGATCTTGTATGAGGTTTTTGTTTATAGAATCTAACTTGATATTATCTTTTGATATCGGGAGCCTATACAAGGCAAGGCCCTTCGGACCCACTCTTGCAGAGTAAGCCTCGGTTCCGTACACCGCACCCTCGGAAGTTTCCCTACACCCTTACACAAAACTGGGTAAATCGTTGGCTTCTCATCATGGAGTGTAGCCTCAAGTAATTGTTTGCACTCAAGAGGTGTTGAACCTTGGACCTTGAAGGGAGCAAACCTCCAAGATCAAGGCCTTCACCACTTGGGCCAACCTTGATATTATCTTTGTGGGTCATTGAAAGCTTAAATGCGCTTAACATGATCCTGGATCTGCTGTTCTAATTTGGCTTCTGAATGTCACTGGACAATTTCCTGTTTTTCTTATTCTTCCTTTTCTTTTTCTCCAATCGGGGCTACTTCTAGTTTGGTTTCACATTCAATTTGCTAGAATCACAGTAGTTACTCCAAATCTTCTTTTTTAGTACAGTGTGCTTAACTTATTTATTTCTTGCTTTTCAGATAACCATTGTGCTTTAAGATAACAACACACTATTTCTTTTTGCAGACCTTGTTCTAAAAGACAAAATAATCGTTTATGATTTGGCTGGTCAACGGATTGGATGGGCTAGCTATGACTGTGAGTTTCAATATCCTTTCTGAAATGGCCTTTGGACATCACATGAGAAGAAAATATAGCTAATTTTTCGTAATCTATTGCAGTAAAGAACAACACAAAATGGTTTAATCAATGATTTAGGTCATTTGTTGATGATTTATAGATTATGAAAAGCATATTGACTCGTTCAAATGCTATGTGGGAAAGAAAGAAGCTAATATTACTCCCTGGTGTCCAAATGCCCCTCCAACTTAATTGAGTTTATGCATGTTTGAATTCTAATCCCCGTGTGTTTGAATTTATCAAATTAGGTTCGACGTCAGTAAATGTCTCTGCAAGTGCAAGTGGTCAGAAGGAATATGTTAAACCTGGGGAATTAGGTGAAAGCAGCTCACTACAGAAGGAGCCAGCAATAAGCATGATTGCTTTCCTAATAATGCACATATCACTGCTTGGCAGCTTCTTGTTTTTGTAGCGAACAATGTGAAAGGTCTGACTTCTGGGACTACCTTTCTTTTGCCGGTTTATATTTCTAACAATCGGCAATGCCCATGTTGTTTTACTGTTAGAGTTTAGATTGTTGCTTTGCAGCACGGTTTGCAGTAGGTTCTGTGGCTGCTGAAGTATTTCTTCTTCATCAGCCTCCTAGGATTACACGTTCTTCCTTTGGCAGCATTTGTAAATCTCATTCACACAGATTATTGGTTTCATAGCAGAATATTTAATACATACAAACTTCCATTTTTCTTACTTCTGTAACATATTCTTTAGAGACAATTTCACTCTAATATCTCCTGAACTATGAAGCAATTTTCAACCTCCCCTCACCCCTTTCAATTATCTTAGCAGAGAAAGCAAAAATGATCAAAATGCAGAGAAAAGAGAAAACAAAAGGGAAAATAAAACATTATGATTTTATCCCAAAAGGTAGTTCAATCGATTGAGACCACGCTTAATAAAGCATAGGTCACTAATTCAAATCCCCCTCCCCCTCTTGTGTGGACATGTCAAAAAAAAAAAAAAAAAAACTTTATGATTTTGGTGTGTGCAATGTGAAAGTCTCATCAAAAAGTGAAAAGACATAAATACCTTTCTACTATAACTAACTGGATAAAAGTGGATGAGTATTTTTGTCCCATCAAAAAGTAAAAAGACAAATATTCTTTCATTATAACTAATTGGATATTATCCAGTTTAAATGAATTGAAGAGAATAATGTTCTATATTTGTAGTTCTTGCAATATATTATTTACATGCAAGTTTAGTTGGGGTCATTAATATAATTCAAATACTATGGTTTTTTGAATTACTGTTTTCAGTAAGCAGTTCATTTTTTATATTATGGTGGATTTAATAATTGATTTTAAGTTTAGTTGGGATCATTAATATAATTCAAATACAATGGTTTTTTGAGTTACTGTTTTCAATAAGCAGTTCATTTTTTATAGTATGGTGGATTTAATAATTGATTTTTAAAATGTTCTAAGTGATTTCTTTTGAGTGGGTGGCAATGACTCCAATGACATCATGGCTTGGTTTAGTTGTTGATTAAAGCAAAGAAGTGAAAAGAAAAGGATAAATATACAAAATTTGTTTTACCATGAGAAGGGCCGGGTGAGTTTCAATTTCTTATTTACCTCAAGATTGGAGCTATTTCTTCTTTTAAATTAGGGGAAATTATCTTTTCTCCCGTGAACTACCACTCAATTACCATATACCCTCATTAACTACCAACTTTACATTACGATCCCATCAAACTACTATTTCGTTACCAAAACCTCATTCCGTTAGTCAAGGTCATTAAGTTGAATGGTCAACTCATCACATGCATGTAAAGTTAGTAATTAATGGGAGTATATGGTAATCGAGTAGTAGTAGTTCATTGAGGAGATAATTACTCCCAAAAAATGCATACGCATTCAAGGCATGTGAGTTTATGGGACGCACGTGATGGGTTAACCGTTTGACAAGGTCGTAATTTAAAATTGGTAGTTGATAGGGGTATATGGTAATCGAGTGGTAGCTATATAGGGAAAGGATAATTACCCCTTTAAATTACTCATGTAGTGAAGGGAGAGATTCATGATTCTGTCTTGCTATTTACTTTTGCTGATACGTTTTAATTTGTTTCTACAAATAAAGTTCTTTGTGAATATTGGATGGAAGTTTCAAAGCATTATTTAGCCACAATTTTGAATATTAAATTTAAAATATTACAGAACATGAAGAGCACATTGAAAAAAGAAAAGAAAAAAAGATCAACACAATTTGAGCCTAATTTGCCCGTATCCACAATACAAAAGCCCAAAGGGCTATATATCCTTCTCACTTACTTGGACTGATAACTTAGTAGAATGAACACCCATATTTAAAATGGGATTTACATAATTTCGTCGACATGTATCTCTAATTTTTTAATAAAATTTCTTTCAAAGTTTGTCCCTACTAAAAAAACACACAATTTTCAATGCTTAAAAATATGAATGTGATTCTAACCCACTTAGCCAACAAACCAACACAGAGCCATTTTCTCTCTAGGCTTAGAGCACTAGAGGAGAAAGGAGGGATAGTCACGTCTAGCCTTGGACGGTGAAGGAAACCGAAGAGATTCGCATCAAGCTCACCAAAGGTGGAAGATTAAGTGCAGTCTGTGAGATGGCAGAGGACTTGACAAACCTTTGGGGGAACTTTTCGCTAGTGGAAGAAGAAGACAATGAACTGGAGATTATGGCACCAGCTATGGCAGAACTTACTCAGAGAGGAGAACTCTGTCTTGTGGGGAGACTCATTGCTGACCGGCTGGTTAGTAAGGAGACAATCAGGACTAAACTGGTCAGAGGATGGAGACCACTAGGGAACCTATCGTTCAAGGTTCTTGGAGAAAATCTATTCTTGCTGGAATTTGAATATGAGTGTGATAGAATAAGGGTACTAGAAGGTAGGCCATGGGTATTTGAAAGGAGTGTACTCTTCGCGGTGGAGGTGTTTGACGGGATAACCCCTCCGTCTGAAATTGATTTTGATAAGGTAGCTTTTTGGGTGAGGATATATGACCTCCCGCTGGCCTGCATGGGGAAGGAAATTGGAAGACAACTAGGAACCTCGATTGGAGAAGTCTTGCTGGTAGAAACAGATGAGGAAGGAGCTGCATGGGGAGAGTTCCTTAGGGTACGAGTCATGGTGGACCTAACTAAACCTCTCCTAAGGGGAAGGAGATTGAAAATTCAAGGCAAATCTTTTTGGGTACGGTTTCAATATGAACAACTACCTAGAATTTGTTTTGAATGTGGTGTTATCAAGCATAGGAAGGGAGGATGCCCAAAACGGAATATGTCCAGAATTAAGAAAGAAGAACCCGAGTATGGGCCGTGGCTACGGGCTCCCTCTCCATCGCGGTGTTTCAAGAATGATTTTAATCTCTGGAGTAGTCGCAGTTCTCCTAACCAGAAAGAAGTGAATGCTGCGTCTGGGAGCAGAAATCTGACGGGGACTGGTTCGAGCGATGCAGAGAGCTCAATGCCACGAGGAAAACAGCCACAAGATAGGAAAGAAGATGGTATTCGGGCAGAAACCCCGGTGAACGGAAGGTTGAACGACGGTAGAGTCACGGCTGTATGGGGGTTGAGTGATGGTAGAGTCACGGCTGTACGGGAAAGCAAAAATCACGAAAACCAGTATGGGACTCACGTGACTAGAGATAGCATGGGGGAGAGAGACAACATGGATGCTATTAATGTTACTGGGAAAATGTCTGAAAAGGGCCTGACACTGAAAAAAGGAAGTGTCATGTCTAAGAAACAAGAGGAAGAAGGATATAATAGGAGCAAGCCATCAAGTAAGGAAGGTGAAAAAGTCTCTGATTTCCGGCCTATAAGTTTATGTAATGTCATCTATAAATTGGTATCTAAGGTGCTAGCAAATCGTTTAAAGGTGTGGTTGCCAAAAATTATTTCACCATTTCAAAGTGCATTCATTCAAGGTAGATTAATCACTGATAATATCATAGTTGCATATGAAACCCTTCATACTATGCACTCTAAAATGTATGGGAAGAAGGGATACATGGCGATAAAGCTAGACATGAGCAAAGCGTATGATAGGATGGAATGGTGTTTCTTGGAGAGGGTTATGAGGAGGATGGGTTTTGCGGAAAGGTGGATTCATCTTGTTATGATGTGTGTTACATCCGCTTCCTATTCGATCTCAGTCAACGGAGCTCCGGTGGGACTTATCTCCCCTTCAAGGGGCATCCGACAAGGTGACCCCATTTCACCTTATTTATTTCTTCTCTGTGCAGAATCTTTGAGCTCTTTGTTATCTCAGGCAGAAATGGATGGTTCCATTGTTGGGGTGCCGACCTCAAGGAGGGGACCTCGGATCAATCATCTATTTTTTGCAGATGACAGCTTACTCTTCTGTAAAGCAAGTCAAGAGCAGTGGCAAAGGCTGTCCATGTTGTTGAATGCCTATGAGAAAGCATCCGGACAACAGCTAAACAAGGACAAAACAAGGGTTTTTTTCAGCAGAAATACGGATTCAGAGACTAGACAAAAAATAATGAGGATGGCTGGGATCCCGTCTTCGCAGCGTTATGATACCTACCTCGGACTGCCTGCTTTGGTTGGGAAATCCAGAATTGCAGCTTTTCAAGGTATCAAGGAGAGAGTGTGGAAAAGACTCCAAGATTGGAAACTTAATTTCCTATCTCAGGCGGGGAAAGAGGTGCTTCTTAAAGCGATCATTCAAGCTATACCTACGTATAGTATGAGTGTCTTTCTTTTACCAAAAGCTCTATGTGATGAAATAAATTCCTTAATGCAGAAATTTTGGTGGGGGAATCAAAAAAAGGAAAAAGGGATCCCGTGGATGAGTTGGAGTAGAATGGGCCTTCCGAAGTCTCGTGGGGGAATTGGGATTTCGAGACCTTCATTTTTTCAACAAAGCTCTTCTTGCTAAACAATGTTGGAGATTATGGAAAGAGGAGGAAAGCATAACAGTAAAAATAATGAAAGCCAAGTACTACCCCAATGAATCTATCTTAGAGGCTAAATTGGGAACCAAGCCCTCATTCATTTGGAGAAGCATTCATAAATCTAGAGCCTTGGTTAGAGAAGGTCTAATATGGAGGATAGGTGACGGTTCAAGGGTGCACATTTGGGGAGATAAATGGCTGCCAACCCCTACAACCTACTGTGTTCAATCTCCTCCCAAGAACCTTGCTTCGGATGCTATGGTAAGTGATCTCATAGATAGGAGAGTTGGTGCGTGGAAGCAAGATCTGCTCTTAGAAAATTTCAGCAAAGAGGAGGTGGAGGCAATTCAGTCCATCCCTATAAGCTTCACTAATCAACCGGATAGACAAATTTGGAGGGGAACAATGAAGGGGGACTTCACGGTTGGAAGTGCATACCACATGGCTAAGGAAAATGAGGCAAACCTTCAAGCAGGGACTTTCATGTGGAGGGCGTGTCAAAACTTACTACCCACAAGAGAGAATCTTGCAAAACGGAGCATAATCAAAGACCCCTCCTGCTCAATTTGTGGGTTGGAGATAGAATCTACAGAGCATATTTTATGGGAATGCTCCNCAAAAAAAAAAAAAAAAAAACTTTATGATTTTGGTGTGTGCAATGTGAAAGTCTCATCAAAAAGTGAAAAGACATAAATACCTTTCTACTATAACTAACTGGATAAAAGTGGATGAGTATTTTTGTCCCATCAAAAAGTAAAAAGACAAATATTCTTTCATTATAACTAATTGGATATTATCCAGTTTAAATGAATTGAAGAGAATCATGTTCTATATTTGTAGTTCTTGCAATATATTATTTACATGCAAGTTTAGTTGGGGTCATTAATATAATTCAAATACTATGGTTTTTTGAATTACTGTTTTCAGTAAGCAGTTCATTTTTTATATTATGGTGGATTTAATAATTGATTTTAAGTATAGTTGGGATCATTAATATAATTCAAATACAATGGTTTTTTGAGTTACTGTTTTCAATAAGCAGTTCATTTTTTATAGTATGGTGGATTTAATAATTGATTTTTAAAATGTTCTAAGTGATTTCTTTTGAGTGGGTGGCAATGACTCCAATGACATCATGGCTTGGTTTAGTTGTTGATTAAAGCAAAGAAGTGAAAAGAAAAGGATAAATATACAAAATTTGTTTTACCATGAGAAGGGCCGGGTGAGTTTCAATTTCTTATTTACCTCAAGATTGGAGCTATTTCTTCTTTTAAATTAGGGGAAATTATCTTTTCTCCCGTGAACTACTACTCAATTACCATATACCCTCATCAACTATCAACTTTACATTATTACAACCCTATCAAACTACTGTTTCGTTACCAAAGCCCCATTTCGTCAGTTAAGGTCGTTAAATTGAATGGTCAACTCATCACATGCACGTAAAGTTAGTAGTTAATGAGAGTATATGATAATCGAGTAGTAGTAGTAGTTCATTGAGGAAAGGATAATTACTCTCAAAAAATGCATACGCATTCAAGGCATGTGAGTCTATGACACGCACATGATGGGTTAACCGTTTGACTTAACGACCATGACTGATGGAATTGAGGTTTTGTTGGTAACAAAAAAGTAGTTTGACGGGGTTGTAATTTAAAATTAGTAGTTGATAGATGTATATGGTAATCGAGTGGTCACTACATGAGTAATTTAAAGGGGTCACTATCATTTCCCTATATAGCTAAGGGAGAGATTCATGATTCTGTCTAACTATTTACTTTTGCTGATACGTTTTAATTTGTTTCTACAAATAAAGTTCTTTGTGAATATTGGATGGAAGTTTCAAAGCATTATTTAGCCACAATTTTGAATATTAAATTTAAAATATTACAGAATATGAAGAGCACATTGAAAAAAAAGAAAAGAAAAGATCAACACAGTTTGAGCCTAATTTGCCCATATCCACAATATCCACAATACAAAAGCCCAAAGGGCTATATATCCTTCTCACTTACTTGGACCGATAACATAGTAGAATGAAAACCCATATTTAAAATGGAATTTACATAATTTCGTCAATTCTAATTTATAATAATGACATGTATCTTTAATTTTTTAATAAAATTTTTTTCAAAGTTCTGTCCCAACTACTAAAAAAAATACACGACTTTTGATGCTTAAAAATATGAATGTGTACCAAAAATTAAGTGAATCTTTGAAAAACACAAAAGATCAAAGTGATTAGACCCTCTTGGCCAAGGCAAATTTTGTGATTATTTGAACATTACGATGTGTTAAAAAATTTCATTTATATTACTTTATTTGAAATATTTTATTTAAAATCTTAGGAATTTCAAATGCCATCCACATTACCCAACAGTTTTGGGATATTCTCAACATGGGTTTATTGTTAATAGTAAACAGAAAAGAAAACACTAATCATTGCAAGGCCAAAAGCTAGCAGTTGCTCAAACATAAAGGATCATAAAACATACTCGAGCAAGAATGTTTCGATTTCCTTTGTGGTGTGAAGTATAAACACCTACAGGCTACAACCACTGTTCGGATGTGCAAGTTACATATAGCCAAAAGCTTGCACAAATGTTAAAGATAATTACCAAAAAAGAAAATCAAAATCTCAAAAGCCTTGCCAACATAAACTATACCATATCATTCATGTACTCCATTTTCATTCTGACGCAAAGAAAAACACGTATTACCAAAAAGTTAAAGACATAACTATGTCAGTAATCATCCAAAAGAAAACCAAGCAACCGGAAGGGCGGAGGGATTCAGCAATAGAACATCACATCCTTCACGTTGTCCTTGATCAGAGGAAGGGGCCGGCACTCCACTCTGGCCCCACTCCCGCTTGTAGAGCCGCTGTCCGATGCATCACCCTCAATGTAGTATCTTGCCCGGAACGCCGCCAAATGGGCATAATACGCAGGTGGCACTGCATATGCAAAAATATCATTTCAGTGGTGTAAACTTGCATCCACAACTTAATGCTAATTTAGATGAAATCAAAAAAGAAAAGGAAAAAGCAAGAAGGAGATCAAGACCTATGGATACAGATCGTGTGCACCTTGCAAACCTGAAAAGAACGTTGTGAGTAACAGAATACAGAACACAAAAACACAGAAAGAATCGAGTATAAAAAGGAAATTACGTGTAACATAGATTATTTGTTAACGTCTGCAATGAATCTGCACCGAAATTGTTCTCATCATACAGCACATGGTAGTGTGTTGGTCGGCTAGTTCCCTACAAGTGCAACCAATACAAATGAAAATTCAAATTATTTCTTTACAAAACAACCTGTCCGTATGCATTCATAAGAACCCCTTCATAACTGCTAATTCTACCAAATGACTAGTTTTACCTGAATTCCAGCATGGCTGTTCAGGTAAAAGTCAAACCCCGTTGGATGGCAAATCTTGGTATCGACAACGGTACCTACACATTAGAGATTCAACAGAAATCAGTGGTGTTCAAGAAACCAAAATAATAAACGAAAATTGATCAGAGATAAACTTAAGAACCTGGAAGAATATTGCCACTCCGGTCCATCTGATCGCGATTTCTATGATCTGCAGGAAAAAGCCGTGTATGATGTCTTTTCTGCACCACCACAAAAGTAACAGGCGGTAGATATCCATCCTGAAGTGAGAGGCAGGCCTGGAAGAAAGTCTTACAAATTAGAGCTGCATCAAGCTAACCATGCTCATCAACATAAGGAAACAAGAAACTTATTCAATCACATAGAAAACATGACTGATGGTTGTTACTTGACTTGTTGTACACGAAAATACTCGTTATTATAAAGTATGAAATGATCAGGCAGCAATTCATTCAGAAATAAAAGAATATTGCATTAAACCAATATACAATACAAAAAAAGCAACACTATTTGATTCAAATCAAATCTAACAATCAATCATATCAATTTTTGAGACTTCTCTTTGTGAAATGTTCCTTCTCATTACAAACTATTCAGGCATTCTTCCCTCGACACATCATGGTGCCCCCCTATACAGTGACTCCATAGTTCACAGCAAGATCTATAATACCTTTCTTATTGCATCCATCTCATAAAGCAGAACTTGGCTGAATTGACCTTCACTGACACCATCTCTGCAAAGTAAAACGAATTGATATAAGACATACAAAAATATTTATTTTTTTCATGACTGAAAACAAATTTTACCTGTAGAATATAATCCTGTGGGGTTTCTGATTAGTTGATTTTCTGAATGCTATAAGTAGTTCCCTGCAAAGAGCCATGGACAATGGGGTGAGACCAAAAATAAAATAAAAAATTCAACAGCAATAAAGCACCATGCATGTCAACTTCCTACCTAATCATTCCTCCTTGAACTATGCCCCTTTGAGGATCCTGAGATGATGTATAGAGATCTTGGATAATTTCTTCACGATGAGCCTGTGCAGAGAAAAGTCCTCTGTACTTGGTGACCTCAGGCCAATCCATTGAAGCCACTACCTGTGTCAATCAACTGAACTATTTAATACAACTATATTAAACAAGGGCAAGAAAACTGAAGAACATACCGCTGCTATTGATGGAGAAGAGTCCTCTCCTGGCTGGGGATGCGTCACATCCGCACCAAATATAATCGTAGGGCGATCAGTCACTAGAGGAATATTTCTACGAATCGCATCACTTAACACGGTGTTACGCCCCCCAACCTGTAAAGATTTTACTTCTCAGTTCAAAAATTGAAAACCAAAAATTTTACAAGAATCTGTCAAAAATCGAATAGAACAACAAACAAACCTTCACGTTGATTTTGAGGGACACATTTTCAAGGTACTGCTTACTAAGCTTTGATGCTTGCTTGGGCTGACAACACTGAGAAACAATACCAAGTTCTGTTTCGCAGATTCGTTTAATTTTCCCTGTCAACAGTAAGTAATCTTTTGAGCAAAAGAAACTGGTTCTTATCACAAAATCAGAACACCAGTTAAGGTACTCACCATATGACCCAGTGATGTCAGGCAAAATAATTATCAATAGCTGAAGCTGTCCTGGCTGTCCACTTTCTGTAAGCTTTGCCACACTTTGCTTGTGAATATCCCTGAGAGCCATCTCAACTTGGTGACTATTAGCTGATCGTATGGGGATCAAAGGCATTGGGCTGAATTCCTGCCAAGATATTCAAAAGGATCCACAAAGTCAATTATTTTAGATTCAAAAAAGGTATCTGCACATCATGCAATCAATAGTTCATCATTTAATCAATGAACTCATACCATTCCTTTGCTGCTGCACATACTAATCAATTGCTCACAAAAATCATATGGAAAATCTCTGTTCACTCGTGTAGAGAAGTTCACACACGTCCAAAAATCCACTCGACCGCCATTGATCATTCTCTACAATATTAGAGACACAAAGGATACTCTAGGTTAAAATATCTTCAAATTCCAAAATAGTTGTAATTATATGTATTGCTATTTACTGGTTGTCAATAGATAGGTGAAAAGGAACAAGAATAATTTGCTAGAACCAAGCAACCAACTACAAAATTAAAATATCCAACCTTGTTTATCATGTTCCACTGCCCCATTCTAGGTTGTTCGCTTTGTTCTCTCCCTGCATTATTATACAAAAGCTGCAAAAGTGAAAGTGAGATTAAATTTGATAGTAAGATTGCCTAAAGAGCTCAAACAAACGCAGACCAAAAATTACCTTTGGAGATGGCAAAACTCGAGCCTCAACCAATAGATCTTCCTCCCTTACTTGAATTCCAAACTCCGTATTTACAAGCAAATTGCTATTAAACTTGTTTTGCCTAACCATCTAGTACAAAAGAGAAAAATCCATTACAACATTACTGACACATGCAGGTCCCCATTCAATTTATTTCAATGAAACCACATTGAAATAAACGAGATAAAACAACTTATCACCAAATTAACAACATCAAAATACCTTCTTGATACTCTCTTCCCTATCTTGAGGCCGTTGACAAGTTGCTCTTAAAAGACTAGTTACTTGTCTTTCATTTAATCTTTTGGAGTATCTCTGTCCAGCAGCAATCTTACAAAGCTGCAAAACAAAGAAAATCTTTCATAAACTGAGATGAAAGACATAATAACGCTCATACAAAATAAAGGGGAAAAAAAAACTGTCAGAAGCAATAAGACAACCTCCATAGGCAAATAAACAGGTTTTGTATCACTTCCAGCTTGGAGGGCAGGCAGAGTCACATTCTTAAGCACAATATTATATTTCTCACGATAATATTGAACAACTGATGTTTGGGCATTCCCGTCATCAAGAGTAAACCTACAGAATCAAAAATCTGACACTAAATCAGCAAAAAAACACACACACACACACACTAGAAAGAAATGCAGAGAAAGAGAGACGGAGACAGTAACAATCGATGATGGTAAGGGAGAAAATCATAGTGACTCACGTTAACTGGCTAGTTGGTTGGGTTGTTACCCCAGTGACTTTGTAACTTTTGGAAAACTCCCTATTAGTAACCTCTACTTTGATTCCTCTCAGTGCTTTTTTAATCTGGGAATCAAAAAGAAAAGAGAATCACTACATAAACTTATGAAACACAGAAAAAATGAAAAATAAAATAAATAAATAAATAACTTGTGCATGTATCAACAAACAAATGTAAGCAAAAGCTTTCTCTGTAAATAGCAGAAAAGAAAAACATAGATAGTATATGTAAAACTTGTAGTGCATAGGAAGTGACACCATCCCGCCAACGATTATAAAAGGAAACAAGAGAGAGGGCCTTTTATCCTAATATATTATATACCTCTAGAGCAAAGCTCTCTTAAACAAGCTTAGGCATTTACCAAAACTAACCAACATTTATCTCAAAAAATGTGAAAGGAATTTATTTATTTTTTTGGATAAGTACTAATGCGAAAGGAATTTATAAAAAGCTCTTTTAGAATGCAACATTCATGTTCACCATCTTAAATCATAAAGCCAAATCCTAAGTTAGGAAAAATAACCTTCAGCCGATCTTGATCAGACAGATGCCTTGAAAAATTGAGATTAAAATGTTTTCCAACAAAATCGGTCACAAGAATGGGTTCATAGAAAGCACGAGCTGACACATCTGCAACAAGAGAATCAAAAGTCAAAACAAGGCAATACTTGTGCATTTCTTAGTGAAAGACCCGAAGGAATATCGATGAAGCAATACCAATATTAAGAGAAAGCCCCATTTGGGTTGGACGAAGACTCTGATAATACCCTCTCCAGTAATCAATACCATTACCCAGCTCACCCGGTTGGCCCAACCTAGGATCGAAAAATGACCTCCCCACGACGGTGTAACTACAATCAAAATCAAACAAGTTAATAAATGTACGAGGACTTACATCTTTGCAATCTATACATGCAAGGATTACAAAATGTACAAATTTCTAAGAAGAAAAAATTAGGTTACATCTCTGATGGTGCCGCTCTAAGAACCACGTCAAGAACTTGAATGGTTTCTTGGGGACAATCATGCTGCCTGCCGCTCAAAAACTGTCGAAGATGATGAATGTCAGCCTTAGAAGCGAATTTGATTGCCACTTTGAACTGGCGCTCCCTTCTGGTTCTGCACGTTGGACATAGAAAAGAGATTCAGTTAAAATGAAGATTGAAAAAATAAATTCAACAAAAATGGGATAAATTCGAACAGACAAAGATGAAAAATACCCCGCTGAACCAGATGAGGAGGCACGATCATCGTTGTCTAACTTGACAACAAAGTCCTTTGACATAAACGGCAATGGCCCAGCTGTGTAGAGGCTCTTCCTTCCATCATATGCAGGATTTCGCATACCCAAATGCTCTTTGTGCATCTTCACTAACTGCTTAATTATGTCTCGGCTTACTTTCTTTGATGTAACCTCAGGTGTGATGGAAACCTGCATTTCAAATGAAAGCAACAATGTAACCCATCATAATAATAAGGATCTGCGAACCAAAATACTAATACTAAGAAATCAGAACCGCAGAAGATTGTAATGAAAGGAAAAATAAATTTGACAAAAATAAAAAATATTTTTGAAAGCAATTGTAAAACAAAACACCTTCATCCTAAATACATATGACCGACTTTATGTTTATTTTTTGAAAAAAAATAATTAGTGAAAGAACTCACATCGTAGTGATGAAGATCCTTGTCCGCCACTTCCACCAGAAAATGGTTGGCTCGGACAACGATTTTACTCCCGATTTTCCCGTATCCGGGCCTATTCGGAAAGCCTAATGCCTTTGATGACGTCGGCGCCGCCGAAGGCTGCAATGTAAGCTTCTGGATTTCACGGTTTAATGCATCCACCGGGGTCGAAGCAGAAACCGGTGGTGGAGCAGAGCTCGACGACGCAGAAGAGTGCGATGAAGCTGGAGCTGCTGGAGGAGGTCCAGCCGGAGAAGCGGCTGGTGGAGGCGCTGTCTGACGAGGAGCCGCTAGACGAGGAGCCGCCGGATGAGGCATCTCCGGGAAAGAAGCTTGTGCAGGAGGAGGCGCAGAGTAGCTTGAAGGACCACCGCGGCCTCGTCCTCCTCCGCCTTCTCCACCCCTACCTCCTCTTCCACCGCCACCACCTCTGCCTCTCCCGCCGCCTTGATAAGCCGCCGGAGACGGCTGATCGCGGCGAGGATCAGGTTGCCTACCACCGCCTCGACGCGACATTGTGGCTTAGCAGAAAAAAAGAAGTCTCAGAGGAGCGTAGATGAGGGCGACACAGTGAGAGCATGAAATACAAAAGATCCGGCGAGAGGAAACGACGACAGAAACTCAGAGAGTGTGTGAGAGAGCGTGGAAACGGGCGAGAGCATGTATATATAGAGGACAAAAAAATCTGGTGAGAGAGGAAAAGACGTGGAATTATGGCATGGAGCCAATGGGGGTGGGACGGCGGCTATTGTCAGACATTTTTACCCCCTCCCTCCTTCGTCGAAACAGAGCAGAGCAGGTATTTTAGGGTTTGTATTTAAAATTTGAATTAGATACCTCTTTTTTTTTTTTTTTTTTTTTAAGGGAATTAGATACCATATTTAATTTACAAATTAACTAACTTTATTTTAATGAAAAGAATCAAAAGTCGAAGTAATCTTATCGTTAAAGAGGTATAAAAAAATTGGTCAAGGATAACAAGTAACACTCATTCCAAGCTATAAATGCGGGTTCCTGCTCTTAATAAAAGAAAGGTTATAATGGTCTCTAATAGATAGTTTAATTAGGTAAAATTATGTTTATTGAAACAAACGTCACTAATTTGAATCTTCCTCATTTTTTTGTGTAGACACGTAAAAAAAAAAAGAACTTCATTTTGACCCTTTAAACTTTAACGCGATTTTACAAACTCTCCCTTAATTTTAAAATCTCTCACTTTAAACTCCTAAATTTTGAATTGCTTTAAATTAGAACCCTTTTTTTAACATACAAAAAAGATAAAAATATATATATCCCTACTTTTTTTAAATAAAAAAAATATTTTGTAAGTTGAAATTTTATACAAAAATTAAGGATATAAACGTCATGTAATATTTAAAATCTAACAAAAAGATTCACATTAAAAATAATTGAAAGTTTAAAAACCTAAAATAAGATATTTTAAAGCTTGAAAAAATTTGGTAAAATCACATAAAAATTTAAAAAGTTAAAGTGAAGTTAAAAAAATAAAATTAATAATAATAATAATAATGCTAGGAGAAGGATCCTCGAAAGGTCTTTAGAAGGACATAGTTGTCCATTTTATTTTTAAACAATTATACCATCTAAAAATACACTAATAAAGGATCCATTTCCATAAAAGAAATTGGAAATGCAAGGCCGCGCTGGCACAGTGACGTCATTGGTAAAGCCGGTTTATGGGGACGCACGGTAGAGACCCCTCCGCACATGNTCTCTCACTTTAAACTCCTAAATTTTGAATTGCTTTAAATTAGAACCCTTTTTTTAACATACAAAAAAGATAAAAATATATATATCCCTACTTTTTTTAAATAAAAAAAATATTTTGTAAGTTGAAATTTTATACAAAAATTAAGGATATAAACGTCATGTAATATTTAAAATCTAACAAAAAGATTCACATTAAAAATAATTGAAAGTTTAAAAACCTAAAATAAGATATTTTAAAGCTTGAAAAAATTTGGTAAAATCACATAAAAATTTAAAAAGTTAAAGTGAAGTTAAAAAAATAAAATTAATAATAATAATAATAATAATGCTAGGAGAAGGATCCTGGAAAGAAGGTATTTAGAAGGACATAGTTGTCCATTTTATTTTTAAACAATTATAGCATCTAAAAATACACTAATAAAGGATCCATTTCCATAAAAGAAATTGGAAATGCAAGGCCGCGCTGGCACAGTGACGTCATTGGTAAAGCCGGTTTATGGGGACGCACGGTAGACCCCCTCCGCACATGATTATTATTATTTCTTAAAAACCGTTTCCTTTGATGAAACTGCTTTTTGGTGGCATCCAGAATCCGTACAGTCTTGGCACGACGATTCACCTCCTCCTCCCTCCTCCCTCCTCCTCCTACGCGCGGCGCATATGCGACATTTATTATTCAACACTCTCAATGGTGATGGATATTATTGCAAAATTTGCAAGCTATTTATTTTGATTCTTGTCTTTTAAATTTTCAAGATCTCTTTTTTTTTTTTTTTTTGAGATGATCAAGAAGATCTTTTGAATGATGGCAAAAGTATTACAAATTTTTTTCTTAAAATTAATTAATCAAACTATATATGAACTTACAAAATTAATTATATATATATCATGCAAATAATGTGATTATGCTAAATAATCTTTATTTGGTTCACCGCAATTTGCATGCGGTGTTTCGGTGGTTTTAAGGTAACTGTATGTAGTTAGATAAGTACGAAGATTTGAATTTCCATAAGCTATTTTGATAGGACTAGGGTTGGTTGAAATTGTGTTTAGGGGCGTAAAATTACTTTTAAAACTAAAAAAATCTATTTGAAAAAAAAGTAGTCGTTTGATAAAAAAAATTAAAAATATTTTTAAGGATCCAAAAAAATTTAAAATGGTAAAAACACATTTTTTACAAAAGTTTAAAAATGAAACTTTTGTTCAAAAGCTCTTTTTTACTAAAAAACTTTATTTTTTAAACACATTTCCAAATAGGCTCTAAGAATCTGTTTGGGCTGCGTTTCAAAAATAGAGTTTTTAAGCAAAAATTTCATTTTTAAGTTTTTGCCAAAAATAAGTTTTGACAGTTTTTAGACTTTTTTTACTCTTAAAAATGCTTTTAATTTTTTTACGAAACGAGTACCTTTTTTTTTGTTTTCAAACGGACTTTTTGAATGTTAAAAATATTTGTATGCCCTTCAAACGTAATCAGAAACAAGCTTTAAGTCATACTATGCATTAATTGTTTTTTTACATGTCCACACAAGAGGAGTGATGAAGGATTCAAACTAGTGTCCTCTATTTTATGAGACGTAATTTCTAACCAATTAAACTACCTCTTAGAAATATATTATGCATTAATTAGACTTGAAAGATCGTCGGTGCACACTATAATTACGTGGTAAACACGCAAGTGGCTATTTTTTTCTTCTCTAATATATCTTTACCATTGCTGCTCACATCAAGGGGGAACACATCATTGAGAAAAAAAAAAAAAGAGAAAGAGATCAAATTCCTTTAGACATAAATTAAATATTAATAAACTAACATAATCTTAATTAAATAGTAATAATTTTTAATAAGACAAAGAACAAATGATAATCTAAAGCTAGCGTGACATGAATATCGCGTGGGCAGAAAAACGACGATTTAATTCCAGGTCGTCCGCAAAGTCAATGTAGACCCCACCCCAGAGGATAAATCCTTTGGCGGGTGGGACCCGGAATCCGTACGGTCAGTATTTTTTAGCGTCGTGGTGGTTGGTTGACGTCCTCCCTCCCCTCCTGCTGCACACTACACACAGCACACCGGTACACGTAAAGGGTAACGTGGGGCCAAAATGTGGAAACATCAAAAGCCGGACAAACTGAAAACGTGGGAAAGCAAAAAAGACGACGCGCTAAAATACCAGACACCACTGGCACAGTGGCACTACGTTTCCAAAGAGAAAGGATAGGATTTTTTATTTTATTTTATTTTTTATATTTATCAACAAAAATTATTTTTTAAGTAATTTACCTAAATCTTATCTTTTTATGCCGTTTTAAAAATAATATTAGGTTAATTATAATGAAGGAGTGTTTTTATCATTTCACTTTTTGAAAGAACAAAAATATCTATCTAGTGCATCCACTATGACTAACAAAATATTTTTCAATTCAAATAAAATAAATAATGAGTCGTGATACATTAGTTAAAAAACACAATACGACAAGCTTAAGGATTGTTTGCATTACGTATGGGTTTTCAAACGGCACGTAATCAAATTTTTTTTTTTGTTCAAAAACGTACAACTTGAAAGATTAAACTGTAATTTTTTCAAATGTTTTAATTAACTTTTTTTTTAAAAAAAAAGTTATATTTTCAAATCGTTATTCTTAATTGTACCTTTTATAGTCACAAACCTAAACCGGCCGACCGTTAACATATCGAAATGGCTTTGTGGTTTATTAATCAAATTCTTTGCATTCTTGCGTCTAGTGAGTTGATATGCTAAATTCATCCTTAAATTTTTATTTTTTATATTTTAAAAAAATAATGAATAGAGTATGTTAAGTTAGCGAAAATGTAGAAAGAAAAATAAAAATAGTAATTCCTTAGTGAAGAGGTCTCTGATAATGGGATCTAGGATATAGACTGTTATCGTGGGGTGGCACGCTGTGGATAGCTCCCAGTCTTCCAGACGAGGGAAAAGGACGGATTTAGTGGTGGAGTCGTGGGACGGAGGGTATTGTGGTCCCATGCTCAGTCTGGGAATGTGGTTTACTTGGTGTGCGCTTTTTTAGCATCGACCGAAACTTTCCCAGGACATGCAATATTTGTCGTCGCGTCAGCACAAGAAGAAAACCCACAGGTGTAAGTATACACGTCAGGATTAAAAGAAGAAGAACAAAAATATAAATAAATAAATAAAGGGGAGGTGTGCTTGAAACTTGAAAGGGAAGCAAGAGCGACCAACTCAACAAGTCAAGGAAATTCTAAAGGTTATTAGAATTAAATGAATTTGAGATTTTTCATATTAATAACAGCTGTCATCAATCATCCTTTTCAACATCTCAATATTTTTTGTTTTCATATTTTAAAAGCGATAGTCTTATCAAATAATCACGAGCATAAAATTTTTATATTATAAAGTAAAAATTTGAAGAAAATTATAGTCAAAATTATAAAATTACAACTTATAGATATATACATAACGATCTTATATTTAAGAGAATAGCCAGACTCAATCCTCGACTCTCAAGCCATGAAATTATTCACATCTTCGACTCAATAAGCCAGGACCACAAAATACAGAGAAAAATAAAGAAAATGCACAAAACACCACTAGATGAAGGCTGCCAGATGATTCTGGTTAAAGCGTGAAAAAACTACGCACAAGTACTTGCGAGTCACAGTCCGTTACAGGTTGCCGAAATCAGAAGTGACAGGTACTGTTGAAAGTGGGCGAGGCTAGTATGCGCGGTGAAGGGCGTGTGTCGAGGTGGGTCTAACAAAAGGATGTAGATTGAGCTTTGAAATAGTTCGATCCAAGAACCCTATCAACCCCGAAAAAAAGAAGTGATGGACAGCACATCTGGTGTGGTGGCGCACAAGCATATAACAAAAGAAAATTAAGCAAAAAGAAAAAGGGGAAAAAAAAGAGTCGGGCAATATCTTATGAATTCTTGTACTGTGATCAAATCATGCATGAATGGGAACAATTCCCGTACAAAAAAATTCCAATTTATAACCTACGACCACTTTCCTCCTCCCAAAAGAGAAGATTCAAAGTCTCTTTTTGTTTTTGTTTGTTTCATGCTTACGTGCCCACACTTTAATTATTTAAAGGGTGTTTTTTATTTTTATTTTTTAAAAATATTTTAATATGACACAAAGATAAGAGTAATGAATTTTAAATGTTTTATGAGTATTTTATGTTTTGGATTAACACAAAAGGGAGAAGGGAAAATTTTTATCTCAATTAATAGCTTTTAATTGAATAATTAATTATTTCAATGTTTTAATTTGATTAAAAAGAAGAAAAAAAAGTGAATTATTTAAGTAATATTTTAATAATTAAAAATGATATTTAACACTATAAAATTATTGGCCAAGTTGGTGAATCGGGTCCTGGCATCATATTTCCCTCCGAAAAGGAATAATCTGGTCCTGGTGGAGATAAGATTGAAGAAGATGTACATAAATGGGAAAGGGAAACTCAGAAGAAATATGGAATGTGAAAGGAACCTAATGTTGGTGATAAGTTTTTGATGCCTTTTCTTTTGTAAAGTCCACCTTTTTCCTAAGCCTTGCTAAAGTAGAAATAGTGAACCAAAATAATAATAATAAAAAAATAGAGCCTTGTTAAAAATGGGCATGAAGATTAGGATCAAAAAAAGAAATAGAAAGTCCCCAAAAAGTAGCTCAATCGGTTGTGAACTACGTCTTATGAAGTGGAGTTCACAAGTTCGAATCCCCCCTCCCCTTACCTTTACGTGGACATGTCAAAAAAAAAAAAAAAAAAAAAAAGGAAATAGAAAGAGTAGTATTACAAGTAATGGAAATTCGTTATGTTGCTTACTACGAGTAATTTTACTTTTCACATCAATTTCACCTCATGAACTTTTAATTTAATGCAATGTACTCTATTCGTCAAATTTTAAACGTTAAAAGTGATAAAATGACCTTTATATCCTTATTTTTTTTAAAAAAAAAATCAAAAGGTAATTTGGTCTTTTTAGTCATTTCTGTTAGGGGTTAACTGCTGAATCTAATGAAATGGGTCAATTGAATCAAATTGAAAGTTTAAGGGGTTAAATTATGAGTTTTTTAAATTTGGGGGGTTTTTTCAAAATTGGCAGTAGTTTAGGGTCTAGAGTGAAGTTTCCTTTTATATTTATGTGATGTGTTTTAAGTAACTTTTCATATTAGCCGCTAAAAAAAAAAAAAAACTTAAAACACGTCATGTCATGAAAATGTGTGTGAAAATTAACTATACTCTTAAAAAAAAAAAAATAATGTTTTTAAGCTTTTGTCACTAGCTCGTTAATCAGCACCAAAAGAGTAGTGCATTTTTTTTTTCTTTCAATTTTTTACTTGTTGGTAGCTCCATTTTAATCTTGAGAAATTACGAGTCTTTCCAAAAATAAAAAATAAAAAAGATGAATTTTATGATCACTATCATCATTATTTTGAATAATACATTGGAATATATACAATTATTTTTGTATAATATAATTCAATACACAAGTCATGTCATGCATGTATAAACATAGGATACTACAAAGTAAACAACAAGTCTTTTTTATTCTCCGTAGCCTTTTTCTCCTATTCAATCAGAGAAAAAAAAAAAAAAAAAACAACAACAACAACAACAAGAAAAAATCTTTTTTATGTCATACAGTCACGTCTCATGCATCGGCGCATGAGCCACACGCCTTAGTCAACCGTCCCTTCTGGCTGCTCCTCCACCTTCATCGTTGCCATTTTTGCTGTCTATTAGGGTTTCTGCTGTTTTTTCGCTTGTTTTTACTTTTCTATTATTCCCTTTGTTTCTTCGTATTTTTTGTTGTTTTGCTTGGATTTTGTGGGTTTTAATCTCCCTGTGTACTTGGAGGTGATTTTTGCAATGAAGACTAGTGCTTCCAAAGACAATACTCCTTTTTCTTTGGCTCCAAAACCGTATCTTACTAGTGTCGTTCCTGCATTGACTGCATTCATGTGGTTGATTGTGTCTTTGCTGGGGGTATAAATGGGTTTGGACTTTTTGAGATTCTTACACCGGTAATTAGGGTTTATGAACCTCTTAAGGTTTGTGATCCTTCATGTACTCATTTTGCCTTTAAAATTGCTTTAAGCGGCTCCTTCGAGAGGACTGAGCTATTTATTTGGCCCATTTCCTATATTGTTCTGTTTACTTGCACTGTTAATTTTTGTGTTTGGGGTTATTGTAAGGGAGTTCATCCCTTTTTGGTTTTTTGATCACTTATACCCCTTTTCCTATTTGATTAAAAAAAAAAAAGATTTTTATTTTATTTTTTAAAAAAAGGAAAAAGAAAAATCAAACTAGTGGCCACTTTTCTCCACCCCATAGAAAAGCTTCAAAGAGAATCAAACCCAAGATACCTAGTTTTATATGCATGCTTTGGAAAGAGAACCTCACACTTTAGATTTATTCTTGCTAGCTTGGTTTGTAACATATTAGTCCCACATGGAAGTTTCATTGGTTCTTAACTACTCTACACAACGAATATTAAACAAAGAATTTATTTTGTTTATGTTTCCACGAAAAGTTAATAATATTCTTTCCTTGTTCTTATCACATTTTTATATGCTTTCACAGACACTGACAGACACAAAAAAAAAAAAAAAAAAAAAAAAGATTATCTCAATATGCCTTTTTAATTAACTCCAAATTAAGCATTACTTGCTTATTTTATCAACTTCATGAGCACGTAATAAAAATTGAAGAGATCGACTCTTTTATTTATCTTCAATATTTCTTTTCCAAGCTTTGAAAGAAAATACAAAATAAGAATAAATAATTTTAAAAAATTGAAGATTATCAATGCATCCAATAAAATAGATTATCCCATTTATATATATATATATATATATATATTTGTAGCACTAAAAATAAAATAAAAAACACTTATAAGAGTAATGCTATAAGACTTCTTATAGTCTTCCTAGAGGCTAGAGTCATCTCAAATGTAATGTGATTTTTAAAATCATCAATAGATCAAAAGTCAATAAATCACATAATAAATTCAATGGTAATTTTAAAAGTCATATCACATTTAAGATGACTCTATGAAACCTTATAACATTACTCCACTTATAGAGCTATACCTAAATAAACTATAATTAATCAAAACAACATCAAAAGTGCAAATGAACCTTGTAAAGGTCGGCACCTCTTTGCCTCTATCAGGCGTATGCTGTACATCGTTGTTTTCAAATCGCAAGTAAGGGATGATTTTACTAAATTTTTAGCTGTGTTTTTAAAAATTTCGGTTTTAAATCACAAATCCAAATGAATTATAATACAAATCCCATCCATGTAGTAATGCGTCTATATCTATAGGGATTCAAACTCATATGGTGATACTCTAAAAATTGTACAAGCGCTTCGACAAGGGCGAAATTAGCATTTGGAGTTTTGGAGGAGGCAAAATTAAAAAATTTTAAGGACTTTTTAAAAATAAAAAATAAATTTAAGGACTGTTCGCACAAGAGAAAGGAAAATGATTTAAACTAATAAACTCTATTTTATTAAGTATTTTATCCGATTAAACTACCTCTTGAAAACTAAAACATTTTAAATATTAAAAAAAGAAAAAGAAATGCGGGTCCAAGGAGGCTCATTTTCTCTCATCCAAATAGTGAAAAAAAAAATAAAAAAAATTCCTTACTTAGTGGTCATTCCTAACCTTCTGGTTCCCTTTGCTTTTTCCGAATAGAATGGCTTTAGTAAAAGCAAGGTGAAAAGAAAAGGAAAGGGCGTTTTCGCCAAAAGTAGCACGTAATTGCTAGTCCAAGTTCTACTGGACAGGTGGGGTATGTGCGATGATATGGTCATGGTCGACTCCTTTGTAAATTGTAAACCGTAAACTTGTCTGGCTGTGTCCCTATTTTGTTCAACGCCTTTGAAATATCCACCTAGAAATTAGAACGCAGTGTATCGTATTTTTCTTCTTTCTTTTCTTTATTGTTATTAAACTTTACTTTTTTATTTATTATTCTGTTTGTTTTAATGTATAATATTTTCATTATTTTTCAGAATAAAAAAGTCTAAAAATATAAATATTTTCCGTACGGAAAAATGAACCATAGCCCGGCAACTTTAGTCAATTTCCGGCTGATGGTTTGATTGTTTGAGAAAGAGAAACTTAAATTCAAAAAAGTAGTTTAGGATATTTAAAAATGTGTGAAACCCTCTTCCAAAACTAAAGAAGGGTTATTTATTTATTTATTATTATTTAATTTTAATTTTAATTTTCGATGTAACCAAAAAGACCAATATTTTACGTCAAAAACATATATAATTAATAGTGACAATTTGTATTCGTGTGTAACGTTTAGGTTGTGTCAATAAATTGGTATAAGAATACAAGGAAAAGTATAAAAAAGCCCCCAAAAACTAACGGATTCGGATCCAGATCCTCTCTAGTCCATAATGGACTAGAGGGTATTCAGTTCATGGCTAAAATTTCTTTAAAGAAATCATAGGGCTATAAATGTGCCACTTGTTCTCTTAATAAAAAAATAATTAATATTTAAAAAATAAATAAAAATTTTTAAAAAAGGTAGCCAGCAACCCATAGGGGATGGCCGGACCACCCCTGCTGGCTTGGGGGTGGCTTCGGCCACCCCAGACCGGCCAGCCGGCTGGGGGTGGCTCTGGCCACCCTTTAGTTTTTTAGAAATATTTTTTTTAATTTTTTAATTATTTTAGTTTTTATTTATTTTTAAATATTAATTAATTTTTCATTATTTTTTTTATTAAAAGGACACATGACATATTTGTGACACTAGGATCTCTTTAAAAAGATCTAATCCATTAACTGGATACTCTCCAATCCATTATGGACAGAGGATCCTATTTCAAAACTAACAGCCGTTTGCGATAGAATCTCGCAATGTTTCAAAAATATTAACGTAGCGCATTAAACTACAAAATGTATAAAAAATGTCACTTATTTTTTTATATTCCTATGATACCTATATTCTTTTAACAAGTAAAATAATTGTAAAAAAAACCAAATAATTTCTTAAAAATACAAAAAAGGGCAAATAAAAACAATTTTTTAACGAAATTTGATTACAGAGACTAAAAAATTGAATTTTTTTTTTTTTTTGGAATATTTGAAGAACTTTTGATTTTACTTTTATAAGATATAAAGCAATTTGTAATTTATGCCAACTATAGTGACTAATTATTTATTTATTCAAAAAACATTTTTTTTAGTATTTATACTCTCAATAGTCTTTTTTTTTTTAAAAAAAATAAAAAATAAATTGTGTTGCTCGGGCGGGGTCTCAGGAAGGTCCGGTTGGGTCTTGGCAGTGTCCTGGGCAGGTCTTAAGTGAGTACGGCGAGGTCTCGAGCAAGTCTTGGTGGGATCTTGGGTGGGTTTTGAAAGTTCCCATAAATTTGAAAATGAAATGCTAAAACTTAAAAAATAATTTATAATTTTTAAAAATAAAAACTAGTTTTCAAAATTTAAAGAAAATTTTTAATAAATTACCGAACACATTTTCCGATGGATTAGACGTCTCTATTGTTTTATATTGTGATGGCTTGGTGATAGTCATTGTCATTGACTGGGAAAATGTTGGTCAAATCTTCTGCGAAAGAAAAAGGATAATTACAAGTATTATCGTGGACCCCATTCTTAATTCTTGGGAACGGGGTAATTATGGTTTCTCAGTCGATGGCGATTTCCAATTTGAGCCTGTGACTTGTGACTGTGAGTGTGAGATCACCCCAAAAGTTCGTGTTGAGGTGGGTTTTTAATTTTAATTTTTGATATGCTTAGGCAAAAATAAAAAAAAATAAAAAGTTAAACTTGTGACGTTGATTTTATAAGATGTAATTTCTAATCGACTGATTTATTTTTTGAAGAAATTTTTTAATTTTACTTGCTGACAAGGCATATAATAAAAGACACTTTAGTTTATAAAATATTCGCATGCTTTTTAATATATTAAAAAAAATCCAAAATAATAGAAGAAATAAATCGTAGAATAAATACGTTGCTTGGGACTTGGGAGGGAAGCAATGAGAACGTTTTTGCGTGGAGCATGAATTCCTTTTGCCTTTTGCTTTTCCTATTTTTGCTTTGGTAAAAAGTTGGCAGATAAAACCCTTTTTTTTTTTTTATTTAATTCCTTAATGACGAGGGAGGGAAGCCAGTGATTTAAGTGATGTGACGTGGATGGGTGTGAATGAGTTGTCAAAATTACTACTGAACGGTTTGTCAACTCTGTCTCTTGGATTCGCTTCGATATTGACGTATTTGTCATCTTCTTTCCAAGTGAAAAATGTTGAGCGCTCTTTAAGGCCGTATTTCGCAATAGACAAAAGCAAATTTAATTGATGTGAAAAAAAAAAAAAAAAAAATTTATTATTTTATAATAATTTTTTTATTTAAATAATAATAAAAAATAATTAATGTGATATAAAAAATAAAAATATTAAAGTTAATTTTGAATTTTTTTTTTGAAATTTTAAGTTAAGTCTAATCTAATCCATCCTCAAACAAGGCCTTAATTTTTTTTGTTGTATTCTTTTAATTGTGATGTAATTTTTAAAATTATCATTGAATTTGACATTATCATTATTAATTTTTAATTTATTAATGATTTTAAAAGATACTAAAAAAAAAAATACTTAGCATTCCTCAAAGAACCATAAATTAACGGGCCCAGAAGAGGCTCATTGGTGAGGCTCAAAGTTACACCAGAGAGTCAAACTGGAGAGTCAAGGTAAGCAGATTCTGGTTTATGTATGTTGCACTTAAATGGCACGTGCCTTTTTGTTTACATGGATTAGATGTACGTTGGAACTTCTGCTTGTAGGTTTGCCCTCACAAGATTCCTTCCTTCGCTTGCAAGGAAAAAATCACCAAATAGGGAGGGAGCCTAAGTGCTAAGCAATGGGGTCATCATTTCCAATACAAAACTAATACAAAACTTTCCAATATTTTTAGTACAACACCCAGAATAAAGAACTATTTCATGTTATTCTCTATATTGAATCCTACTCCATAAAGTTACTTTACAGCTCTCACACTAACAAAACAGAGGCCCTTTGCAGATTAGAAATCCCAGACTACAGGGTCAACAGGCTTATTATTATTCTCTTCACAACACAATATCACTGCAAATAAAAAACAAGGGGTAATTTCAGAGCATATAAAAGAAAAGAGGGAATCAAATGTTCCCATTCTGCAGAAGAAAGGGTATGTTAATAAAAATCCCACAAATAAACAAAAATTTAGTAATAAGAACGAACGCATGATAAAACGGATAAAAAGGGGCAACGGAAAACCAGTTTACTTTTTCGTGCATAGGTATATCGTCATCATGTTCATCCTAGGGATATCAGACCCATTGAAGTTGAGGCCTAACAATATTAGGGAAATTCTGTTTCAGCTTATTTTAATGGTCATTAACCATATATCAGCTAAAAAGAGTGCAAGTAAAGGAAATATGCTTTGGCTACCTGATCATTTCTCTTCCAAAAGAAGAGATGTGCAAGAAAGAAGGGATGACAACTCATCCTGCGTTGCCAATCCAGAGCCTTGCCATCTTATTCTACCAAATTTGTCAAGCAGAAAAATATACCTGCAGAGAGAAAATGTTAACAAATGGCAGCTTTTAAACAAAAACAACTTCAAGTTAGGCAATCATAATCTTTTGTACCCGGTAAGAAGGTTAAGAATTTTTAGTTCCTTCCGGAAGTAATAATGGTCACCAAATGAATAAACAATCTGCCTCTGAAGTGCACCCTTCCCTTCATTTTTAGGTTTCTTCATTATCCGAAGAAGCAGCTGCTTAATAGGGCTCTGGCACAAGAACCACGAGTCTATTAATGACACCTGTAAAAACTCAAATATTTTATTGATAATTTAAACGTAATTATTTAAAGATAATTATCCACGAAAAATTATTAGAGCAGCCTGAAAGAAAGACACATGCACCTTAGTATGACGTACTGTTTGAAATTTGTTAACTAGAACATGTTTGTAACTTCAAGACAATTCTAATATCCAATAATGCACATTTATATATATCCCATCTGGAATGAGCTAACTATGAAGCATAAACTACTTGGAATAATTCCTTTTGCTCATAAATTTCTACTACTACTTTTCCAAAAAATAAAGATCAAATCTGCTGCATATAATGGTATTGCAAAATCCTGAGTTCTTGGCGGATATTAAATTGTTCCATGAGATTTTAATTTTTTTCAATCAATTTAATGTGTTTTGACAAATAAATGTTTTCATTAATTTTTTCTGTTGATTCAGTAGTAAATTTGTGTGAAATTTCAATTATACGCTTAAAAAAATAAAGTTACCCAAAAAAAAGAAGCAAAGAAACAAAAAAGTTGTACAAAACAAAAAAAACCACTGTCAGGGAGGGGATTGGCCTCCCCCCTGGAGAGGTTGGGCTCCCTGGTGGAGCCCACTCCCCTGGCCTCTTGTTCTTTTTACATTTTTTTTTTCTTTTCCTTTTCTGGTAAATTTTTAAGGGTATAACTGAAATTTTACTTGGTCGATGGAAAAAAGAACAAAAAGATCTATTTGAGATTTAGGCAAAATGCAAGACATTGATTGAAAAAATAAGAATCCTAGGAACGATTTAATATTGACTGAAAACCTCTGGGTAGTGACTCGACAATTTCGCAAGATTTTATGCAGGAAAGAAAACAAACACAGTGATTCATGTGCATTAGTGGCAATTTGATTAAGAGCACAAAAATATCACTATACTACAAGTCCCTACAGAGACCAAAAAGAAAAAAAATGTCTACATTCAGTCTGACACAAAACATAATTCTCCTTGCTGTGAGGCATAATCTGATAATCCACATTGCCATTTGAAAATACGGTCATCATCAGAAGGGCTCAAGTTTTCAGCATGCTTGACCACATGGTGAAGGAGGACAATTGGAATGAATTAAAGAGAGAACAAGTCTCTGTTTTGTCATGGAAACTCTCTCAGTACATTTATATGCAACTTCACAACAAATGCTAAAAAAAGAAACAGAGCTATGTTTGTGCAATTCATCATACACTTGCACTGACCAGAATCTGAGTCTACAAAGAATCAGAAAAGAAAATTTGGAACAATACAAAGATGAGTAGATCATAAGTAACACAACAAATGGTTGGAGAATTTGAGGACAATACCCAGTATTACAGGTCTTGTAAGATCAATGAGACCTAGGTCCATAACTTAACAGTTGAACCAATAGTATACAAAGGTATAGTACCTGATATAGCTGAACATCTTTTGAATTACTGTACGCATCAAGAAAAGGCCCACTCCAAGAATCAATCATTGCCTGTCAAGGAAAAAAAGCACTAGATTGTAGCAGCAACAGCAAGACAAAAGAAAATAAAATTGCCAACCAAGTAAATTTTTTCTTTGATAACTAATAAAAAATTTTATTAGAAAAGAAAAGTGTAAGTACCCAACTAACCAACCAAGTAATTTTTTGAAAGATATAGGTTCCAAGCAATTCTAGGCTTTAACGTTATAAAGAAAAAGGGAAAAAAGAAAGAGAGAGGGGGAAGTAAGAGATACACATAACGCAATCAAGTGAGAGAGATAATTGAACCAGTATGATGATTCCGTTTCAGTTTCTACTTAGCATACCAAGTTTTTAAGTATTTATCAATATATGTTCCATTTTGAAAATGTCTTAAAATGTTTAATTTATTCTTCAATTACGTCACAAACTCTGGGTGAATGCTTAGCACAGCAATCAGATTAGCAATGTAACAAAACATACAATAGGTTCCTGATATAATACTATATAGGCATCTAATAGCATGCCTGTCATTTCAGATTTGACGTTTTCATTTTCTCTCTTCCCTCCAATCCCCCAACCCTCTTCTCCTTTTGTCCTTATAGTCGTTTTAATCACCTCATTCCAGCTGACAAACAGCTTCTAGACTTCAGCCTATGAAACCATATTGGTGAAGTTCATGACTCACTAAACATATTACATGGTTTCTTGCATGCTAAAAGGTGTAGTACAAGATATCGAGAGTATAACCAACTTGTTGCATTTACTTACACAAGAAAGAACAACCCATAGCAATTTTGGTGCGCAAGCACAACTGAAGTTCTAACCTGGGAGTTTGCTCGGAATGAAAGACATAGCAAAGTTGCTTTTGGGATAGCTGCTTTGTCAGCAGCAACCATATCTCCATTAGAAGCAGTGGGCAGCTTCAATGTTTTACCATCAGAGTAGGTCACTTCTCTGTCAGGAAACTTCACAGCCGCTATTGCAGGAATTACAATTTTATTTGCCGTTGCGATCTGGACAAATACTACAATAAAGTCATTCTACACACTTAAAGATAAAACAAAGAACATGACTTTTATTCTTTTATCAGCATTGTTGAAGTAAAAGAACCACCACCCAAAGGATCTGACTGCAGTGCTAGGTAATTTGAATCACAACTAGGTAGATTACTCAACTATACGTAAGCTCTATTTGACTATCTCAGCACACTTTTTATATCAAATCCCATGTATAAAACAGAAAGTGGATATTTAGAATTATTTGGAAACCAATGTATGATGTCATCATCCAGACTCCACTTCACTGCACTTAATATACTACATGCTCTTCTATTCTATACAAATAATTTAAAACTAAAAGAAACATTATTCTCAACAAAATTTATTTTAGCTCTACTGGAGTAGACGATATGGCATTATTTGAATGGGACAATACCTTACCACCATGTTGCTTGAGTTCTGAAAGATCGGCAAAGTATCCCCTGTTCATCTCATCTGCACTGCTCTAAATCACATTAGCAAATACTAATCGAATTTCAATATATGGCCCATAAAAGAGTCTCCAACAAAAATTAGAAACTGGAGACTCACAGCCGAGCACGCTCTTTCTCAATTGCCGCTTTGTTTCCCAGCTTCAATCGAAAGGGTTTCCAATAATAATAATAATAAAAGTTAGCTTATCCATGATAGATTGCACCAACAACAAACATGCGTAAATACACTCCGTTTGGTTATTAGGAAAATGGTTATTTCGACGAGAAAATTGATAAAAAGAAGCAAAACAAAAAGGGGATAGAAATCCCAGCTCGGATATGCCAAATAGTAGCCGTATCAGACAATCTGAATAGAAGTTAAAAGGGAAGAAAAAAACAACAATAAGGAAAAAAATAGAACTTTAGCTTCTTTCGGGGTCTTGTTCCTACATTTTCTCAGAAACCAAACGGACCCAAAAAAAGAAGTGAAAATGAAATACCTGGTAAAAGTCGAGGAAGCGAATGGACGACCTTTGAGCTAAATGCTGTGAAGGAAGCACATCGAGCTTCTCTTGGTGCCTCGAAAGCTGAGCACCGAGAATCGAAGCTGCTCGGCCCGAAGAAACTTCGGGAATCAATCGCCTCAAACTCTGCATATTTTCGGTCTGATTTTTGCTTCCTTTCTCTCTCTCTCTCTCGCTCTGTGAGGAACCCTCGGACGAAGAAGAATTGTACAGTCTTCTCCGTAAGCTGGTTGTCAGTAGTCGCTTCGCATAAGGCCTAGCTCCAGGCCCATCTTGAAGATCTGGGCCCATTTCTTGTAAAATATTCAGCCTTATGTATGGATGAATGGGGCCGGGCTTATTCTGTATGGATGAAGTGGTGGGCTAAATATATTATGTATGAGTAAACGTGTGAAGAGTTGCAATCCACTAAGTGATGTGGCACAGGTAATGGTAGAGGTCACTTTTGTACCATTCTCGTATCCTTTCAAAAATAATATGACTCTTAAAATTATAAAGAATTATATAAAATCTGATTGCATGTATGTATTGATGGTAATTAAAGCTTCAAGGGGGTTGTAACAAGTCAAGAACAATGTCTTTTTTTATTTTTTTATTTTTTTTGACATGTCCGCACAAGAGGGGGAGAGAGATTCGAACTAGTGACTTCCGCTTCATTAGGCGTAGTTACAACCGATTGAGCTACCTCTTGGGGACAAGTCAATAATATTGTCTTTCATTAAAATTGAGGGTTAATGTGTAAGGGAAGGATTGAACTAAATGATTTGTGTTGCCCATATTCGACTACAAATTAGAAAAGGTATGTAGCCGAGATAATTAGCCTTGTTTGGGAAGCAAGATTTTCCAATTCAAACTCAATTTTTTCTAAATTCATGTTTGGCAATTTTTTAAACTCAACTGAAAAATTTTCAACTTAACTCAAAAATTTTAAACCCAATTAATAAAAATTATAAATAAAGATTTAAGATATATATATTTAGGGTGGCCGGAAAACCCCAAGTGGTGGCCAGACCACTCCTAAGAATTTGAGGGTGACCGATCTACCCCTCCCCCAATGGCCGAAGCTAATGGCCACCCTCGTCTAATTTTAGGGTGGTGAAACACTTCCAAGTAGTTGCTAGGGGTGCCCGAGCCACCTCCATTAGTTTTAGGGGTGGTTGATGCTAGGGGTGTCAAAAAAAACCGGGGAACCGGAACCGGAACCGGAAAACCGGGAAACCGGGAAACTAAAAACTGGGGTCCCGGTTCCGGTTCCGGTTTGGAAAAACCAAAAACCGGGTACCCCGGTTCTGGTACCCGGTTTTTACCGGGTTACCGGGAACCGGGTTAAATATATATTTTTTTATTATTTTTAGTTAGGGCTTTACATTTTAGTTTTTTTGTTTGTTTACATACTTGTTTTTACTTTTTATTGTTTTAAAGTTTTCTTTATGTACCTAATTTAAAATGATTTTTAGGGTATTTTAAAAAATTGAATTTTTATTTCTAAGGCCCATATAGGCAAAAACATTGATTTTTTTAGGATTTTTGGGCTTTTTTTAGGTTTATTTTTCAATTATTTGGAACAATTACAATAAAGCCCCTTTAATTTGGACAAAAATACTAGATTTTTTTAAAAATAACCAACTTATGAAAAAAAATTGGCTTATTTTAGGCCCAACACCTAAAATAAGCCCAAAAAGTAATTTTTTTTTAAAAAAACCGGTTACCGGACCGAGTACAACCGGAACCGGCCGGTAACCGGGACCCCGGTTTTACCAGGGTGCCGGTTCCGGTTCCGGTTTCCCAAAACAAGAAACCAGGGTACCCCGGTTTCGGTTCCCGATTTTGGCCAAAAACCGGAAAACCGGGCCGGGTTGACACCCCTAGTTGATACACCTATTAGGGGTGGATCACCCCCAAGTAGTTTTTGGGTGGCCGAGCCACCCCAAAATCGTTGTTGGGGGTGGCTTGACCACCCCTATCAATTTCGAGGGTGGCAGATCCAACCTCGGTGGTGACTCAGTCACCCCTCGGTGGTGGTCCGGCCACCCCTATTCAAAACTGCCCAACTTTTTAAAAATAATATTTTTTTAATTATATATATTTTTATAATTTTTATTTAATTTTATTAATTACCATCCAAACATAATTTCAACTCTTTTTTCTTCTCGATATTCATACTAAAAAAAAAACTCAAAAATGAATTGAGTTCAAAACCAAAAATTTGCATTCCCAAACAAGAAAGCTCTTCATTCTCTCTAGGTAGAGATTTTGTGCCTCTTTGGTGAAGCTTTCCAACCACTGGTCGTGTGGTTGTTGGGGGAGGAGAAAAGGTTTTCCTCTTTCCCTCCTCCTCTCTCCTTTCTTCATTTTCTCTTGTCGTTGTTTTTCTCCCCTCATCCCATCTTCTTCTTCCTTTTCCAGTTGATGTTACTCTTGTTTTTCTTCTTCTTCTTCTTCTTACATATTTATATATAGGGAAAAATATAAAAAGCCCTTTAAATTACCAGTCATTTACAATTTAGCCCCATAATGTTAAAAAAGTAATAAAGTAGCCCCAAAAGTACCAAAATGCAAAAAAAAAAAAAGAAAAAAAAGGGTAAATATTTATTTATTCCAAAAAACTTTTTTTTTTGGTATTTACTAGCCCATTGTTTTTTTGTATTTTTTAAAAATTGTTTATTATTATTATTATTTTACAGTTAGTTGTTAAAAGAATAGGAGTATTATAGGAATATAATAAAATAAGTGGCATTTTTGTTACATTTTGGTAGTTTGAGGGTTACTTTATTACTTTTTGAACATTGAGGGGCTAATTGTAAACGGCTNTAAATAAATATTTACCCATTATTTTTTTTTTTTTTTTTTTTTTTTTTTTTTTTTTTTATATTTTTCCCATATATATATATATCCATCATCCACTGCCACTTGGTTCTCCTCTGCTCGTTGTTCAGTTTCTCCAATGTCACGTGCCGCTCGCTGCCACCCTATTGGAAATGTTGGATATCTAGATTTGATTTGTTTTTTTTTTTTTGTAATTTTTTTTCAAAATTAGATCTAGTCTCCTCAATTGGTTCCACGTACCTACGTGTCCGCCCACAATGCTCACTGACTTTCCTACTTTCGGCCGCCTTGCCCCATTCAGTCAGCCATGCGTCGGCGAGTAGGTACCATGCGCCGACATGTGTGGATCTCTTGCGCTAGTTAGTTAGCTTTGTCCGCCTCTCCTACTTTTTAGCGAGGCTATTGGTAGTTGGTTTTTTTTTTTTTTTTTGGAAAAAATATAAAAAAGCCTCTCAAACTATTAGCCGTTTACAATATAGCTCACAAATATTCAAAAAGTAATAAAGTAGCCCCCAAACTACCAAAATGTATAAAAAATGCCACTTATTTTGTTTATATTCCTATAATACTCATATTCTTTTAACAAATAAAATAAAAAATAATGGAAAAAATATAAAAAAGCCCCCCAACTACCAGCCGTTTACAATATAGTCCCCCAATGTTCAAAAAGTAAAAAAGTAGCCCCCCAAACTACCAAAATGTCACAAAAAGGCCACTTATTTTTTTATATTCCTATAATACCCATATTCTTTTAATAAATAACATAATAAAATAATTGTAAAAAAACCCAACAAAACAAAAAATCAATGGGCGAATATTTATTTATTCCAAACAATATATATATATTTTGAATTTATTAGCCCATTAGTTTTTTTGTATTTTTTTAAAAATTGTTTAGTTTTTTTACAATTATTTTATTATTTTATTTGTTAAAAGAAAGTGGGTATTATAGGAATATAAAAAAATAAGTGACATTTTTGTTACATTTTGGTAGTTTGGGGGGTTACTTTATTACTTTTTGAACATTAGAGGGCTATATTGTAAACAGCTGGTAGTTTGGAAGGCTTTTTTATTTATTTATTATATTTTTTCCTAAAATAATTGTAAAAAAAAAAAACCAAACAATTTTTAAAAAAAATTCTAAAAAACCAATGGTGAATAAATACCAAAAAAAAAAAAAAAAGAATAAATAAATAATTTTTGTATTTTTTTAATTTTTTTAAATAATGTTTGGGTCAAAGGTGGGGGAATCGAAATCGGGACTTCTGGGTAAAAGAGGTGCATAATAATCACTAGGCTACAATAACTTATTATTTATTATATGAAATATATATAATATAAATATAAATATTATATTTTTAAAAAAAGGCGGTTAGCGGTTAACGGTTAGGCTGTTTTTCAAAATTCACTAACTGCTAACCGCCTGGTTTTTACTAACCGCTTTCAAAGCGGTTAGCGGTTAGTGCGGATAGCGGTTAGTGCGGTTAGCTGTTAGCGGATGGGGTTAGATGGTTTTAAATTTCACCCCTTTATTGCTCCATTCTTAACCCTCATTGCACTATCCTCAACAACATGCACTATCTTTCTTGCACTATCCTCAAGAAAGATAATGGGTAGGGTTGGAAATGCACCAATCCCTTACCTATGTAGTCCAAGGACCAACAACTAGTGGAGAGCATCCTTCATTATAGTTTGAATTTCTGAAGTCCATTTGCTACCATCTTTCTACAAGTCATCTTAAGCTTCCCACATTTCTCAATGCTACATATATTTCTAAGCGCACATTTTTTGACGTGTCAATAAAAATTACTATTAAATTTTAATAAATTATTATTAAATTTTGAATCTAATAATAATTTTCACAGCCAATTAATGTGCATAGAATACTTTGGGAAAAGAATAAGATAGTGGAAGTTATCTTCTTCAACACTGTGCATGCATTAAGTATGGTGCTTAAATCCTTAAAAAACTAGTGGATTCCACATAAGAAATTTTGGATCAAGATGATTATAATTGTAATTATTAATTTCTTCCAATTATAATCATTCATGTCTTTCAATGATTTCAAATTGAACAACAGCTAAATAACTTTGGCTCATGTCTCCACTTCCATTATTCTTTTTATATATATATATATAAATAAATAAAGAATAATGGATCATTCAGGCGATTACTAAGCGTCTCTCTACCACAAATGTTGTCATAAGAGAAGTTCAAATGGCTCTTTTAACTATTCAATCAGCAGTTTTTTTTGGGGTGTACTCTCTCATTCTAGAAGGGGATGCAATCAATATCATCTTAGCCATTCGAAATCCGAATCTTTACAAGGATTGGAACTTTGCTTCCATTATTTCGGATATCAACTTTTTTTTACTATTTTTTCATAGCTGGAAAGTTAGTAAAGTTTCTAGAAGTGCTAATGTTCGAGCACATTTGTTAGCTAGACGGGTTGCTTCGAACCTAGTGTTTGGAAGCATTCCCGACCAATTGGTCTCCCATTTTTTCTTCCATTCGGATTAAGAATGGAGAAAACTCCCTTGTAAGCCTTTTCCTCGTTTGCTTTTATATATATGGATCAAAAATGGAGAAAACTCCGCTGTAGCCTTTTCCTCATTTGCTTTTATATATATATATATGTGGAGGTCTCCTCATATCATACAAGATGCTGTTTGTACACCAGAAGATCATCCTTGTACTTGGCAATCCATTTTTCTATTATCGCCACTTCTGTCTTTCTTTGCTCCACCAACCGTTGCGGATCACTTGGCTTTGCCACCAGTATGTCCAAGCAATGAGAACCTGCACAAATTGAACGTTTACTAGACAAATATCTGGAAGATATACTTGTAAATAACTATTTGCAAGAGCATATCATGATATACAATTTTTCTTGGAAAAATTTCACTTTAAATCCTTGAAATACTATACACACATTTTAAGAAGACCTCACAAATTTAAAAAACTTTCAATTTAACTCCCTGAATTTTTAATTTGAATCAATTGACCTTCATCAGTCAAATTCAGCCGTTAACTCCTAACGAAAATGACTAAAAAGACCAAATTACCATTTGATTTTTGTTTTTGTTTTTTAATTTTTAATTTGAAATTAAGGGTAAATTTGAAATTTTATTAAAAAGTCAGGGGTATAAATGTCATTTTTATCATTAAAATCCGACGAAGGGGGTACATTGCATCAAATTGAAAGTTGAAGGGATTAAATTAAGAGTATTTGAAATTTGGGGGTCTTTTCAAAATGTATGGTAGTTCAGAGGTCTTAAGTAAAATTTTCAAATTTTTCTTTCTTTGCCGATTATGTTTTTGTTTACTTCATCATTTGATTTGGTTTTATGTTCTGTTTGAGTAATACTACTCTTTACTTCACTAAGTAATTGATATTAAAATTCACTTAAAACACGTGATCATATCAATCGAGTGTAAAGAGTGAAGATCAGCATTACAGCTCGCGTTGGTAATTAATTAGTTAACAACTTTACGGAGGTGATCGATCATGTACCATTAACTGTAGAGACGGCGACGACGCTGTCTGATATGTTCTCCAAAACCCTATGATCAAAGATGGACATAATTAAATGACTAAATAAGGTAAGAGAAATTATAAATTTACACACTTCCAACGAAATTGAATGAGTGAAAAGTTGATCAGTTTCTTGAGTTTTTTACCCGCCACTACTGTAAGGATCTCTTAGCCCATTGGAGAATATAATGTTACTAGCAAAGCTATGGAGAATCAATTTTATATCCTGCAATTTCATAATGTTATCAGATTAATTAGCACCGAAGGAATCATCATATAGAAATAATTTTGAAGAACATACACGACCGCCGTAATAGGTTGTCACCCAGTGAGGCCGAGGTTGGACACCATAGAGGCTCTTGCAGTCATTGATGAATTCGTTTAGATTGAAAGGTGATGGAGGGAACATAGAGCCGTTGCTGTCATGGCCAATGGGCATAACCATCTCACTACATTTCTGTACATATATATAAATTAAACTAGCTAGTCACTTTGTTTTTCCTAAACAATACCAAAACAATTGGTTAAACGGAGAAATGTTGATACTAGAGATAAATATATAAGAGAGAATGATTTATAAACGAAACTCAATTCAGGCAATTACAGACTGGAAGAGGATTGTGGTGCTTATAGGCAAGTCATATTATTATAATCAAATCAAAGCCAATGCCACGGCACTCATGAATTAATTCGGTTATAGATTGAATATTGGTGTTCGGGTGTGAGATCAATGAGGGCTTCTTTCTTTCTTCTTTTATTATTATTTTTTATTTTATTTATCGAGGTATTTGGGGCTTCGCCACAATTATATTTATGGGATACCATGGAAAGCATTTCAAGTAATTTGATTAAAATTCAATAATGATTAATTATAAGTTCAATGATGATTTTAAAAGTCACATTATTTTTAGAATGATTTTTATTTTATTATTATTTTTTTTTAGGCAAATAAGAGAAAAGGGAAATAGAATTTTTAATGTGACTTATAGCATTACTCAAATGCCCTTCCATAGCATTGGTTGGGTAAAATCCGGGATTTCAGTTGCGGGTGTGGTGCTTAGAAATTGTTAAGACTTAAATGCTTTGATCATAAAGCATCGGAACCAATTGACTTACCACTTGAGCCAACCTCTTGGATTAATGGGGTTAATGTTATATGTAGACTATATAGTTAAATGTATAACTGAGAAAGTTACCTGCCATTTCCACCCTTCATTTGTTTCAGTTGGATAATTGAATTCATTCACGTCATAGCATGATTGGTTTCCTTTATCAGCAACAACACCCGCATATATTTGGCCAAGAGTATCGTTTCCAACAGCTGCTCCATCAATGGCTCTGCAGATAACACTAACTGGGTACTCTGGGGGATGATTATATTGAGCTGCGCTAGTAATTATCGAGTCCAAATAGTCCTTCAGATCATCAGATGTATTTAATTGACTGAATAAACAAGACACAAGTTTTAGGTTAATTTGTAAGAGAAATTAGAGCTATGGAATAGCCCTAAATCACCCATTGTCCTAAAAAATTAAGTGGATAGAAATGAGTAAATTTAATAAAATACTTTAACACCCCTCCCGTTGGCTCAAATTAAACCCAACATATAAGATATTTCAATTAAATAAGGAGTAAATTGACCGAAGACGAAGTCAAGAACTCGAAACTTCAGATTCCGATTTAGGAAAAGAATGCTATGAGCCTACTAATTACCCGCAAGTGTTAAATCTCTTGCTAAGGGTTGAAAGGCCATGAGGTGTGGAAGCAACTCTATCAATTTCAGCCCATGATTGCCGGATGGTTTCATAGCAACTTTGACTAGTTTCCTGCATCGGCCATGCTATAATTAGTCTTTGAAGGCTTTAAGCATAATTTAACACTAGATGTAAAATATAAAAAAAAAAAAAAAATTGGCGTTTTACTTTAAAATCCTTGGTTACTATAGAGTAGTATCCAACTTGTGGTGCAATGCCTTCAAAGTAAAGGATTGGAGCTGAAGAAGCTAGAGATCCAAGGACAATGTGTGGATACTTTAGCCGAAACCATGCTGCAAGCACTGCAAAAATATGTATATATATTTTATATTCAAGACAAAGCATGAAAAAGTTAATTAATGTTATCTAAGGAGCAGAGAAATGGATTTATAGTGACTTACTTCCTCCATAGGAGCCTCCAATAACAATTACAGGAGAATTTTCTGCAGATAAATTTTTCTTTACGTGTAAGAGCACAGCAGCGTAATCTGCTAAAGCCTGAGCCGAGTTGAAATAACCACGAGTACTCTCATTCTTCAATGCCTCTTTCATTGATCCAGATGGTATCGATTTCCCATAGAACCGATGCTATTATTTAGATCATACAACAATTTCTCAGTCTAAGGACTAAGATTATGCAGTAACATGTCAAAACTATCATAATTCTCGGTTCCAAATCGGGATAAAAACCAGTTGATTAGTAGTGAGTTGTTACGAAACAATTTTATAACCCAAAAGGGTTGGCTCAAGTGAAGTATCAGGTCTAAAGTATCCATGTGATGACGAAGAAAAATCGAGTTTTACCCGATTCGTGTGAAATGAGTATTTTGCACGGTATCCTCGATCGGAACTAGCGGGAGCGAACCCCGGACACCCGATTAAAAAAAAAAAATTTACTTCACTTTTACCTCTATGTACAGTTGGAGGGCCTTAAACTGGAGGGCATTATCATTGAGAAACCCAATGATGGAAAAATCAACATCCAAAGATTCTTCTGCGCCAAGATATGCAAATATTGGTGCGTTGGAATCCGCTCCACCCCAGTACTTAGAGTTGATCAAATATCTTTGTTGAAAAGTGGTGTAGCTATCAGGCCTGTAGTTGAAGTGATCAAGTGGTTGGGTGTAATAAAATGTTTTGAAATCCTCGGTGTCGGATGAAGAAGACGTGGTTTGAGGTTGATCATGTTGCCATGTTCTCCGTGTTGTTCCAACTCCAAGCCTCGGAATGTTAAACGGCGTCGCAGAAGCAGAAATTGAGAAAAATAGGAAGAGGAGAGAGAGCAATTGCGACGAGTATCCAAGAGAGTCCATGGCCAACAATTTCTCTGTGAATTAAGGTTCTTTCAATTTTAAGGTTTTAATGTTCTTGGGACATATATTTATGCTACATGTAGCCCACCAACATCATTAATTCTATTATTTCCCCACCAAAATCATTATTTGAACTATCCCATTTCTTTCCATATAACAATTTTAGCGTATATATATATATATATATTCAGGTGTGAGCTGACGCACAACCCACGTATAATTGTAGTGGATGCGGGGAAACGTTTATCTTTTGATAAAGGAGCCATTAAAGCATTGTATACAGATGGTGTTTCATGGAATCTGGCTTCAGACCCGTGATGGTGTTGATCCGCGAGCGGAGGGAGGGGGGGTTGAGGGGGGCACTTGCCCCATCGACCAACTCTTCAAAATTCTCCTTACCCTTGGTAAAAAAAAAAAAAGAAAAAAAAAAAGAAAAAAAAAGAAGAAAATGACATGATTATCGATTTATGCCTCCCCTCAGCAACTCTTGAGGACAAATGCCCCCCCTCAACTAAAGGTTTGAAGATGTTACAGTTGAGTTAACTTTAACCATTATAACTTGAAACTTGTAAACTTGCAGTTGCAGAAGAGCAAAAAGTTGAATATGATTTTTGAAACTTGTAAACTTGCAGTTGTACACTACAAAAGAATGAGTAATTAGTAACGTGTGAAAATTCACACGTTACTAATTTAGTAACGTTTTAATTTGAAAAACGTTACTACTGGACAGTAATAAAAAAATATTTCTAAAAAAGCTCTTGGTAATGTTTGAACACTCAAACGTTAAAGTCAAACGTTACCATTTAGTAACGTTTGAATTTTCAAACGTTACCTTTGGTAAAAGTTTATTATATATTATTTTATGATGTAATTTATTTATTATTTATTATTATTGTTTAAAAAAAAATTTGAAATGCTAACGTTTGAGAAATTCAAACGTCACCTTTTTGGTAACCTTTGAATTCATCAAACGTTACTAAATATAAAAAATTATTATATATTTTATATATTTATTTTTTATTTCATAAAATTTACATATATAAATATACATATATATTATTAATTAATGGTATAATTTTAATTAGTACTATAATTAGTATATAATTATTTAAGAGTATATTTAATATGTAATTAGGTACTACTATACTTAGTATATAATTAATTACTATTATATATACTTAATATGTAGTTAACTAGTAACATATTATTGATCACTACTATAACTAATGTCCAACTAAAACAAATAAAATGAAGCCCAAAAAAAATTGAAATGAAATGAAACAAAAAAATGGAAAAATATATATATATATATATTGCACCAAAGTACTATAATTATTAAGTACTATACTTAATAGATAGTTAATTACAACTATAATTAGTATATAAGTAATTAGAAACATAACTAATATGTCATTAAGTACTACTATAATTAGTACTATAATTAATAAATAGTTAATATTTACTAATGTCCAACTAATAGAAATAAAATGAAGCAAAAAAAA
>CM017324.1:8764429-8842268 GCA_006937295.1 Carpinus fangiana
AAAAAAAAAAAAAAAAAATACAGCGTGCAACTTGCAAAACACAATAAGAAGACCAAAAAATCAATTGTTATATTTCTAACATGTTCAACTCTTCCCAATAATTTTCTTAAAGTATGGAAGAAGGCATGGTATGTACATGCTAACATTTGTGCAAGAGACAAGAAAAAAAAAAAGAAGCATGCAACTCGCAAAGCGCAAAAGGAGATTGAAAAATCATTTGTAATTTCTAACTTTCTGAGCCACATGTTTTGTTTCCTAGAGTAATGTGTCAATTAAATTAAAAAAGGCTAAAGATCAATTGTCAAATGTCCTTACATCTTACAAAAATTATAAAAACTTTGAGGCATTTTTCTTTTTAAAGACTTGTCAATTTTTCCTTTCACTTTCCAACTTCAACGAAAATTTGAGGTATATATGTAATGTAATTAAATTTTTATATTTAGATTTAAATTTTTGATTTTTCTTTCACTTTCCAACTTCAACGAAAAATTGAGGTATGCAATTAAATTTTTATATTTAGATTTAATTTTTTTTAAATTAATTGTTTTGATATTTATATTGCTATTCTTGATAATTGTTTTTATATTTAATTATTTATTGATTGATATAGTTTTTGTTTCATATTTTAATTGTATAAAATATATAATTGTAGTTATATGAGATTATGGAGAAAAAAACGATTCTATAGAGCTTCAATTAAATTCTAAACGAGCTTGTGTTAAAGTTGGTGAGTAGAGACAAATATTATATTTCCAACCTATTAACAATCATGCATTCTTGGACCCATGTTGCAAGGCCCGTCTTCTACAGCCTCAGTGATGTTTCCATTTTGTCCCACTATAGTGAAATTTTTTTGTCCCCCCTCAATGAATATCCTAGCTCCACCCCTGTCCGTGAGATATTTGTTTTTGGTCTAAAGTCTTGGGTTGTGGATGAGATCTATATCCTTGCTTTTGGGTCAAGGATGAAGAGTTTTGGCATGGGGGTTTTCTACTCTTAGGTCGACGAATAAGAGCTACATATGCATTGGAATGAGTCTGTTTGGAGCAGATTTGTTGTTATATTTGAAAATTAGTTATGTGTTAGCAGGTCTTGTTTGAGATTGGGATGATTGTATCTTTGACGTTTGTAACCTCGTAGCTTCGGCTATATATAGTTGCATCAGAGCCTTTTGCTTTGTATTGTAAGAGCTTTATGCTTGTATTATCTTTAAATGAATGTGACTGAAATGTTTTGCTCTTAAAAAAAAAAAAAAAAAAGGAATCCAGCTTCAAGAAAATGAGATGGAAAATCACAGTATATGTTATATAAATTGTGGTCATGGACAACAAATTTTGGGAGAGATTTAACATTCCACGTGTTCAAATAAATTTTTAACTGTTCAACTATTTACTCATACAGTGAATTTCATATGAGGTCTTTTACAATTGTTGTCTAAATTGCTGAGATTCCAATCCCACATGACAAGTTTATTTATTTTTTTAAAAATAAAAAAATATCTTCGGGTTAGTTTTAAAAGAAAAATGCTATACATACTCTTAAATGTTTATTTTCTAACATGACAGTAAAAATTGACATTGCATGCTACAAGCACTTTCATGTGCTATTTTATTCAATGAAAAGTTTCACTGCCACATTAGGAAATATGCAGTACTTAAGAATTGTTAAAGTATTGATTAAATGATTAAATTCATCTATTTCTATCTGCTTTAACTTTTGGAATAAGTGGTGATTTAATTAACATAGTATTAGAGCTGATGTTTTGAGTTCAAACCCGGTCTTTTTTCATTAATCACACATTTTAATTCAAAATTTCACGTGTTGGATTTCACTTATTAAATATGTGTTTGAGACCACAACGTGAATGAGAGAGTGTTAAAATATTAATTAAATGATAAAGTTTATCAATTTCTATCTACTTATGAAATAATTGATTAAAATTCAACTCAATTTGAAGGAAAACTTTGTCTTAAATATAATCAATGACAACAAACATGATTAAGCTTCTACTTTCAAATTCAATATTTATTTTTAAAATTGCAACTACAAATCAACACAATGATTTTGGTTAAAAAGTGAAAAATCTTTGAAAATCTTAAAGGTAAAACTACCCAAGGTAATCAAACCAAAGAAATCAATCGCTAAAGAAAACACAATTTGTAGGCATAGTAAAATTATAATCCCTAGCTTGTAAAATATTAAGAATATCTGTACGCAGTCAAGCTCCATGCTTGTCTCCCTATCTCTTCGATAGGCTCCAGCTTCTCATTAGCCAATCTTCTATACATGAAGATTGGTATACTTCAAACGGTTGAAGGAAGCGTAATGGATGTGGTTTGAAAACTAACAAACTTCAAGAGAGGAAAAGCAATAATGGATTCAAGAACCGGCACTGATAAGATTATTTTCCCCTACAAATGTAAATAATGTGTTCATGCACATAAAAGTAAATGGAATTTACATCCGGTAAGAACTGGTGGATCCCACATAAGGAAATTTAAAATCAAGATGATTATAATTTAATTATTTCTTCAATTCTATTACCATATTATGCCCAATAATGGATCTGAGTGCATGAATATAGAATACTTCATATCTTTCAATGACTTGAAATTAAACATCAGCTAAAAAACTAAGGATCCATATAATATTCTTTATAATAAAAACATATGGAGCTCGATCTCCTCATGTCGTACTGGAATTCATGCGCTGTTCGAGCTGTAGAAGATCAGCCTGGTACTTGGCAATCCATTTTTTAATTATCTTTATCTCTTTATTTCTTTGCTTGACCAACCAATGCGGATCAGTACATAAAGCCACGCTTATGTCCAAGCAATGAGAGCCTGCAGAAATGGGGCATTTACTACACTTAACTCCTAAACAATCTCTTGGAAGATATATATATATATATATGTTTATTTTATTTTATTTTTCAACATATTAAGCTTATGAGAAAATGATGATTTAATATGGTATCAGAGTCAAAGTTCTTGAGATTAAACCTTGATACCTTGACTTCTTCAATTCACCTACATTTAAATTAAATATTCTATGTGTTGTACCTAATTACTGATTAAAAGAGAGTTTAAGCCTACACGCGAGAGATAATGTTAAAATAATGATTAAGAACATACTTGGGATTGTGTTTGAGAAATAGAGCTTTTAAGTCAAAAAAAGTTTTTTTTTGTTTTTGTTTTTTTTTTTACTTTTACCAAAAGTGTGTTTTGACAATTTTTAAAGTAAAAAAGTCAAAGAAATACTTTTGAAATTTTTTATCAAACATGCCAACTTTTAATTAATTTGGCATAACTTTTTAGGTATTAAAAATACTTTTTACCATTTATAACTCAATCTCAAACTGGCTTTAAGTGATTAAATTTACCTCAACCTATAGCTTATGGAAATTAAAAGGGTGATTTAACATTTATGATGGTTTATTCATTTGATCTTAATTATTTTATTTTATGTTCTTTAATTGTCCCTTGGCAATTAATAAATGAACAAGCTTGCAGAGGTGAGTAATACCTTCAGCTGTAGTGACGGCTACGAGGCTGTCTGATATGTCCTCCACGACCCTATGATCAAAGATGGACATAAAATGACTTAAGTATACATATATATATATATATAGAGAGAGAGAGAGAGAGAGAGAGAGAGTGATTATAAATTTGCACACTGCTTCTAATGAAAATGATTAACACTACAAAAGTTGAGTTTATTTTTTTACCCTCCACTACTGTAAGGATCTTTTAGCCCATTGGAGAATATGATGTTGCTAGCAAACCTACGGAGAATCAGTTTTATGTCCTGCAATTTCACAATGTCAGAAAGCATCGACAGTTGTTATCAACGTACGAGAGCACAACATCAAACAATAGATTAATAAGGTACGTGGTGGTTATATATGCCTCTCAAGGAAGCTGTAGAGGAAAGTATTGAAAGATCTATCTAAAAAAAAAAAATACGATAAATATATAACAATCAGAAAAAAAAATCCATCATCATATATATATATTACCTGACCGCCGTAATAAGCTGTGACCCAATGAGGCCGAGGCTCGACGCCATACAATTTCTTGCAGTAATCGTTGACTTCGGTTAGATTGAAGGGTGATGGAGGGAACATAGAGCCGTTTGTATCATGGCCAATGGGCATAACCATATCACTACATGACTGTACACATCACACAACACGTACAAGTCATTTAATTATAACCAATTCACACCCAATGCCACAACACTACTCATGTTTGTACTTTTAGTTGAATAAATATTCTCCTTCCCTCTCTAAAGAGAGAAGAAACGAAGAGGCATCTAGCCATAACAAAAACATTCTGAAGGGCTAGGTTAAACATCCCATATTATCATCAAGCAGTTAAATATAAGATTAAGTTAACATTTTTATTTATTTTATTTTATTTATTTTTATTTAGGGTCAATAGTGTCCACCCAAATTAAAAGTTGATTCTATTGACCCTTTATCAGCATCGATATTCAAAAGTCGATACTGATATATAATAGGTCATTATCATTAACGTAGAAATTAAATTAAGGTAGACACTAATATGTTTTTTATTTAATTTCAATATAACAACAGTAACAAAATTTGAGTCAACGCTAATGGCAAAATTTTGTTGCTAATAGCTTCCCAGCCACTTCAACTCATGTGCAGGCAAATTTCCCACTAGGTTATTAGCATCGACTTTCTTATATATGTCGGCGCTAATGGCTTAATTCTTGTAGTGAAACGTGTTTCCATTAAGATTTTCTACTTAAAGCATGTTTGAAATTGTGTTTGAGAAATAGAGCTTATAAGTCAAAAATCACTTTTTGGCCATTTGTGGGTTTTGTAGACTTTTATTTTTTTTTGATATAAGTTTTGTAGACTCTTAAAAGCTAGTGATTTCTATTTTTTTTTTACCAAACATATACTTTTTGAGTGTTTAACGCATTTTTAGGCCTCTCAAACGTACACCCAAATATGCTCTTATTCATGACCAACAGTACAATATTATGGTGATCAATTATGATGAGGTTAATGTTATATATATATAGTTAAATGTATAACAACTGAGAAAGCTACCTGCCAGCCCCACCCATCAGTTGTTTCACTTGGAGCATTGAACTCATTCATATCATAGCATGAATTGTTTTGTCTATAATTGCTAGCAACAACACCCGCATATATTCTGCCAAGGGTATCGGTTCCATTAGCTGCTCCATCAATGGCTCTGCAAATATCACTTGTTAGGTATCTTGGGGCCTCATAATTATATTGAGCTGCTCCAATAATTATTTTCTCCAAATAGTCCTTGAGCTCAGAAGAATTATTTAATGGACTGCAAAGACACAAGTTTTAAGTTTATTAGAGTTTAGAGGTATATATATTGAACAGTATATGATCATCACAATGAGGAAAAGTAATTAATTACCGGCAAGTACTAAATATCTTGCCAAGGGTTGAAAGGCCATTAGGTGTGGAAGCAACTCTATCAATTTCAGCCCATGATTGTCGGATGGTTTCATAGCAACTTTGACTGGTTTCCTGCGTTGGCCATGCTATAATTAGTCTTTGAAGGCTTTAATCATAATTTATTGACCCTAGATGTAAAATATATATATAAAAAAAAATTGGCGTTTTACTTTAAAATCCTTGGTTACTACAGAGAAGTATCCATCTTGAGGCACAATGTCGTCAAAGTAAAGGATTGGAGCTGAAGAAGCTAGAGATCCAAGGACAACGTGCGGATACTTTAGCCGAAACCATGCTGCAAGCACTGCAAAATTATGTAAAACAATGTTAGGTTTTTAGTGTTGAATAATTCAGACGTATCAAAACATGTTTGGTTGTAAGTTTTAAGTCGGTGGAAAAGTTGATTTAAGACATAAGAATTCGTGGTTGTTCGTGTCTTGTTTTCTCATAGAAAACCTACTGTAGTTCGACTTAATCTATAACCAGTTCAAACTACTGCAGAAAATTCGCAGTAAACCAAGATTTGATTTTTTTCCTTGAAGCTCAAGTTAAGTCTATTTAAGGACTTCTCATGCACGTCCAAATACAAGGTTTTAGGGTATTTTGCATTTTGCTAAAAGATGTTTCTTTATTTCTAGAGCACTAATATTTTGTGATGGTTTGTGTGGTAGTTATTAATTTTAAACTCAGCATTATCCTGTGGGGAGTCATTGGACTATATTTGAAAAATAAGACAAAGCATGAAAAAGTTGGTGACAAGTTAAATATTAATGTCATCTACTATGAATTCATCTAACATTATAAAGTGTACAGTATTAGTAGCTAGTGGCTGAGAAAGAGATTTATAGTGACTTACTTCCTCCATAGGAGCCTCCAAAAGCGATTACTGGAGAATTTTCTGCAGACAACATTTTCTTTACGTCTAAGATCACAGCAGCGTAATCTGCCAAAGCCTGAGCCGAGTTGAAATAACCACGAGTGCTCTCATTCTTCAAAGCCTCTTCCATTGTCCCAAATGGTACCGAGTACCCATAGTACCGATGCTATTATATATTAATTTAGGTCATACAACAAATTTCTCTGTCTAAGATTAATGCATGCAACAATATATATGTCAAAACTATCATAATTTTCTGTACCAAATCTGAAGTGAGATGTTATGAAACAAGAATTATATAATGCATGCAATATATTAAATCACCATTAACACAATATACTTTACTTTTACCTCAATGTAGAGTTGGAGGGCATTAAACTGGAGGGCATTATCACTGAGACACCCAATGCTGCCTAAATCATCATCCAAAGGTGCTTCTGCGCCAAGATATGCAAATATTGGTGCGTTGGAATCCGCTCCACCCCAGTACTTAGAGTTGATAGCATATCTTTGTTGAAAAGTGGCGTAGCTATCAGGCCTGAAGTTGAAGTGATCAATTGTTTGGGTGTAATAATATATTTTAATGTCGAACGAGGAGGACGTTGTTTGGGATACTTCATGCTCCGATGTTCTCCTTCTCACTCCAAGCCTGGGAATAACACGCTGCCTCGCAGAAGCCCAGATTGAGAAAAGTAGGAAGATGAGAGAAAGTAATTGCAATGAGTATCTAAGAGAGTCCATGGCCAATTGCACTCAAAGATTATGCAGAATATAGTGTCAACATTTAAGAATGTCTTCCATTCTATATATATGAATCACATGTTCCCTCTCCTCCTCTTGTGTAGACATGTTAAAAAATAATAATAATTTCAAAACACATTCGAAACAGGGAGAGACAAGTTATTCATTGTTATAATATTTGAAACATGAGATCAGTTAAAATCTTCTGGTCGGATCTGGCTTACATGTTATTATTTTAATAAAATAACAGTATGTATGCTGTAGTTTAAGCAGCGGTCAAGATTGAATATCTCACTTTTAGAAACTTTTTTTTGTTGACATGTCTGCACAAGGGGGGGGGAGAGGGGATTCGAACTAGTGACCTCCGCTTTATTATGCGTGGACCTCTTAGGAGATAGAAAATGAAGAGAGGTTTTGAGAGATTCAATTTTCACCGTTGCTTAAACTACANTGAAGAAGCTAGAGATCCAAGGACAACGTGCGGATACTTTAGCCGAAACCATGCTGCAAGCACTGCAAAATTATGTAAAACAATGTTAGGTTTTTAGTGTTGAATAATTCAGACGTATCAAAACATGTTTGGTTGTAAGTTTTAAGTCGGTGGAAAAGTTGATTTAAGACATAAGAATTCGTGGTTGTTCGTGTCTTGTTTTCTCATAGAAAACCTACTGTAGTTCGACTTAATCTATAACCAGTTCAAACTACTGCAGAAAATTCGCAGTAAACCAAGATTTGATTTTTTCCTTGAAGCTCAAGTTAAGTCTATTTAAGGACTTCTCATGCACGTCCAAATACAAGGTTTTAGGGTATTTTGCATTGTGCTAAAAGATGTTTCTTCATTTCTAGAGCACTAATATTTTGTGATGGTTTGTGTGGTAGTTATTAATTTTAAACTCAGCAATATCCTGTGGGGAGTCATTGGACAATATTCGAAAAATAAGACAAAGCATGAAAAAGTTAGTGACAAGTTAAATATTAATGTCATCGACTATGAATTCATCTAACATTATAAAGTGTACAATAGCTAGTGGCTGAGAAAGAGATTTATAGTGACTTACTTCCTCCATAGGAGCCTCCAAAAGCGATTACTGGAGAATTTTCTGCAGACAACATTTTCTTTACGTCTAAGATCACAGCAGCGTAATCTGCCAAAGCCTGAGCCGAGTTGAAAAAACCACGAGTGCTCTCATTCTTCAAAGCCTCTTCCATTGTTCCAAATGGTACCGAGTACCCATAGTACCGATGCTATTATATATTTAGATCATACAACAAATTTCTCAGTCTAAGATTAATGCATGCAGCAATATATATGTCAAAACTATCATAATTTTCTGTTCCAAATCTGAAGTGAGATGTTATGAAACAAGAATTATATAATGCATGCAATATATTAAATCACCATTAACACAGTATACTTTACTTTTACCTCAATGTAGAGTTGGAGGGCATTAAACTGGAGGGCATTATCACTGAGACACCCAATGCTGCCTAAATCATCATCCAAAGGTGCTTCTGCGCCAAGATATGCAAATATTGGTGCGTTGGAATCCGCTCCACCCCAGTACTTAGAGTTGATAGCATATCTTTGTTGAAAAGTGGCGTAGCTATCAGGCCTGAAGTTGAAGTGATCAATTGTTTGGGTGTAATAATATATTTTAATGTCGAACGAGGAGGATGTTGTTTGGGATACTTCATGCTCCAATGTTCTCCTTCTCACTCCAAGCCTGGGAATAACACGCTGCCTCGCAGAAGCCCAGATTGAGAAAAGTAGGAAGACGAGAGAAAGTAATTGCAATGAGTATCTAAGAGAGTCCATGGCCAATTGCACTCAAAGATTATGCAGAATATAGTGTCAACATTTAAGAATGTCTTCCATTCTATATATATGAATCACATGTTCCCTCTCCTCCTCTTGTGTAGACATGTCAAAAAATAATAATAATTTCAAAACACATTTGAAACATGCATAGACAAGTTATTCATTGTTATAATATTTGAAACATGAGATCAATTAAAATCTTCTGGTCGGATTTGGCTTACATGTTATTATTTTAATAAAATAACAGCATGTGTGCTGTAGTTTAAGCAGCGGTCAAGATTGAATATCTCACTTTTAGAAACTTTTTTTTTTTTTGGCATGTCTGCACAAGAGGGGGGAGGGGGAATTCGAACTAGTGACCTCTGCTTTATTAAGCGTGGTTCCAGCCGATTGAGCTACCTCTTAGGAGATAGAAAATGAAGAGAGGTTTTGAGAGATTCAATCTTAACTGTTGCTTAAACTACAACATACATTCTAATAATATCTAATATAACGAGCTTATAACCCGCGCTATGAGGTGGATTCTTCATTATAATTTAATTTTAAAATTTAAACATATCATTTTTTATTATAAGTTAAAAAGAAGTATAAAAATATCATTTTTTATTATAAGTTAAAAAAACGTATAAAAATATATCTAACTTATTTAAATAAAAAAATGGTTAAATACTTAAAAACCCCCTAGGATTTTGACACTTTATTTTTTCCTCCTAGGGTTTGATTTGTATCATGGGAGGTCGTACCTGTGGTTTTTATAAAGACAGAAATAGTATCTCCGTTAAAATTTCATCCAAAACTTAACGGAATGCCATGTCAGCACCAATCACATTGCGTCACGTGTCCTATAATTATTTTTTTTAAAATTTTTTTATTTAAAAAAAATAAAAAATGATATTTTTTTAAAGAAAAGGAAAAAGAAAAAGAAATTAAAAATTTTGGAGGTGGCCGTAAGGCCATTTGGAGGGGGGTGGCTGGCCACCCCCTTTGGCCATGGGGTGGCCAGGCCACCCAAAGAGATTTTAGGGGTGGCCGAAACCACCCCCAGTGCTTGTTGTCAACCCACATTGTCAAGTGCTTGTTGCACATTAAGAATTTGCAGCATAAGGTACTATTGCTCCATTCTTAACCCTCATTGCACTATCCTCAACAACATGCACTATCTTTCTCGCACTATCCTCAAGAAAGATAATGGGCCTTGGGTTGGAAATGCACCAATCCCTTACCTATGTAGACCAAAGGACCAACAACTAGTGGAGAGCATCCTTCATTATAGTTTGAATTTCTTAAGTCCATTTGCTACCATCTTTCTTCAAGTCATCTTACCCTTCCCGCATTTCTCAAATGCTACATATATTTTTAAGTGCACATTTTTTGAATGTCAGTAAAAATTAATATTAAATTTTGAATCTAATAATAATTTTGACAGCCAATTGACGTGCATAGAATACTTTGGGAAAAGAATAAGATAGTGAAAGTTATCTTCTCCAACACTGTGCATGCATTAAGTAACTGGTGCTAAAATCCATTAAAAAAATAGTGGATTCCACATAAGAAATTTTGGATCAAGATGACTATAATTGTAATTATTAATTTCTTCCAATTATAATCATTCATGTCTTTCAATGATTTCAAATTGGACATCAGCTAAATAACTTTGGCCCGAGTCTCTACTTCCATTATTCTTTATAATATATATATATCATTCAGGCGATTACTAAGCGTCTCTCTACCACAGATGTTACCATAAGAGAAGCTCAAGCGGCTCTTTTAACTATTCAATCAGCAGCTTCTTTTGGAGTGTACTTTCTCATTCTAGAAGGGGATGCAAACAACATCATCTTAGCCATTCAAAATCCGAATCTTTTCAAGGATTGGAACTTTGCTTCCATTATTTTGGATATCAACTTTTTCTTATTGTCTTTTCATAGTTGGAAAGCTAGTAAAGTTTCTAGAAGTGTTAATGTTCGAGCACATTTGTTAGCTAGATGGGCCGTTTCGAACCTAGTGTTCGGAAGCATTCCTAATTGGTCTTCCATTTTTTCTTCCATTTGGATCAAGAATGGAGAAAGCTCCCTTGTAGCCTTTTCCTCATTTGCTTATATATATACAATTTTTCTTGGAGAAACTTCGCTTTAAACCATTGACATACTATGCACGCATTTTGAGAAGACTCCACAAATTTAAAAAACTTTCAATTTAACTCCCTGAATTTTTAATTTGAATCAATTAACCCCCATCCGTTAGATTCAGCCATTAACTCCTAACGGAAATGATTAAAAAGACCAAATTACCATTTGATTTTTGTTTTTTAATTTATAATTTGAAATTAAGGGTAAATTTGAAATTTTATTAAAAAGTCAGGGATATAAAGGCTATTTTTATCACTTTTAACGTTTAAAATCTGATGGAGGGGGTATATTGCTTCAAATTGAAAGTTAAGGGGATTAAATTGAGAGTTTTTGAAATTTGAGTGGTTTTTTCAAAATGCGTGGTAGTTCAAGGGTCTTAAGTAAAATTTTCTCATTTTTCTTTCTTTGTCAATTATGTTTTTGTTTACTTCATCATTTGATTTATTTTTATGTTCTTTTTGAGTAATACTACTCTTCACTTCACTAAGTAATTGATATTAAAAATCACTTAAAACATGTCATATCAGTTGATGTAAAATGAGTGTAAAGAGTGAAGAGCAGCATTACAGCTCGTTCTTTTTCCGTTGGTAATTAATTAATTAACAACTTTACGGAGGCGATCGATCGAGTACCATTAAATGTAGAGACGGCGACGATGCTGTCTATATGTTCTCCAAAACCCTATGATCAAAGATGGACATAATTAAATGACTAAATAAGGTAATTAGAGAAATTATAAATTTACACACTTCCAACGAAATTGAATGCGTGAAAAGTTGATCAGTTTCTTGAGTTTTTTACCCGTCACTACTGTAAGGATCTCTTAGCCCATTGGAGATTAATATAATGTTAGTAGCAAAGCTATGGAGAATCAATTTTATATCCTGCAATTTCATAATGTTATCAGATTAATTAGCACTGAAGGAATCATCAGATAGAAATAATTTTGAAGAACATACACGTCCGCCGTAATAGGTTGTCACCCAGTGAGGCCGAGGTTGGACGCCATAGAAGCTCTTGCAGTCATTGATGAATTCGTTTAGATTGAAAGGTGATGGAGGGAACATAGAGCCGTTGCTATCATGGCCAATGGGCATAACCATCTCACTACATTTCTGTACATATATATAAATTAAGCTAGTCATTTTGTTTTTCCTAAACAATACCAAAAAATTGGTTAAAGGGAGAAATATTGATACTAGAGATAAATATATAAGAGAGAATGATTTATAAGCGGCAAAAAGTACTCGATCAATTCAGGCAATTACAGACTGGATGAGGATCGTGGTGCTTATAAGCAAGTCATATTTTTATATATAATCAAATCAAAGCCAATGCCACGGCACTCGTGAATTAATTCGGTTATAGATCGAATATTGGTGTTTGGGTGTGGGATCAATGAGGGTTTTTTTTTTTGATGATCGAGGTATCTGGGGCTTCGCCACAATTATATTTATGGGACACCATGCAAAGCACTTCAAGTATTTGGCCAAAATTCTATAATGATCAATTGTAAACTTAATGATGCTTTTAAAAGCCATATTACTTTTAGAGTGATTATTTTATTTTATTTTATTTAGGCAAATAAGGGAAAAGGGAAATGAAATTTTTAGAGTGACTTATAGCGTTACTCAAGCGCCCTTCCACAAAATTGGTTGGGTAAAGTCCGGGCTTTCAGCTGGGGGTGTGACTATAAGAAATTGTTAAGACTTAATGCTTCATGAAGCATTAGAACCAATTGACTTACCACTCGAGCCAACCTCTTGGATTAATGAGGTTAATGTTATATGTAGACTATATAGACTATATATATAGTTAAATGTATAACTGAGAAAATTACCTGCCATTTCCACCCTTCATTTGTTTCAGTTAGATAATTGAATTCATTCAAGTCGTAGCATGACTGGCCTCCTTTATAAGCAACAACACCCGCATATATTTGGCCAAGAGTATCATTTCCAACAGCTGCTCCATCAATGGCTCTGCAGATAACACTAACTGGCAACTGGGTATTCTGGGGGATGATTATATTGAGCTGCGCTAGTAATTATCGAGTCCAAATAGTCCTTCAGATCATCAGATGTATTTAATTGACTGAAGACACAAGACACACGTTTTAGGTTTAATTATATATAAGAGCAATTATAAATGAATAAATTTAATCAAATATTTTAACAGTCACCCTCCTCAGTTGGCTCAAATTAAACCTAACATGTAAGATATTTCAATTAAATAAGGAGTAAATCGACGGAGGATGGAGTCTAAGAACTCAAAACTTTTTATGATAACATGTTAATTCACAATTTTAACAAATGATAATGAGAAAAAGAATGTAACTAATTACCCGCAAGTAATAAATCTCTTGCTAAGGGTTGAAAGGCCATGAGGTGTGGAAGCAACTCTATCAATTTCAGCCCACGATTGCCGGATGGTTTCATATATAGCAACTTTGACTAGTTTCCTGCACCGGCCATCATATATAGTTGCAATCTATATACAAGAAGTCTTTGAATTAAGGCTTTATGATTATATATATATATATATATATATATATTAGAAAGCAAAAGAAGGAGAGAGAGAAAAGAGAGAGAGCGAAAGTATGTAATAGACTACATTGAATTGAGACTAATATTATTAACAGTATTACTGAGGACTCTATTTATAGCTAGAGAGATTATGAGTGATAGGCAAGTAACCTAGTAGACTAAGGAAATGTAAACTTAGTAGGCTAAGGAAACCCTAGAATTAATAAGGAAGTAAATAATTCTAGAATAATAAATAACCCTAACATAATATTCTTAACATTAATATACAATCCCATGAAACATAGAGGAGGAAATCATGAGATTGTTGTCTTTGTTTGGATATGCTTGATCTGATTAGATTTTGTCTTCTAACACTCCCCTGCAAACTGATGGTAGGAACTTCCTTCAGCTTCCTACTATTAGTTTGTCTTGAAACAAATGCAATTGATAGTGAGACAGTTTAATCTTACCGTTAACCCTAGGTATCGGTCTGGTTAATAGGGTTACCGATTAACCGACCGATAACCTATCGGTTAACCGAATATTAACCGTTAATCGACCGATAAGTCGTTTAACCGAAAGTTATCAGTCAAAATGGTAACCGGTTAAACCGGTCGGTTATACCGGTTTTCGTGGGCTTTTTCGCTTTTGGGCCTTTTTTTGGGCTTTTTATTTGAGGTTTAAGTTGGAAACAACTGAATTTATTATTATTTTTTTTTTCATTTGCATATTCAGGCCCATTTTTTCATTTGCATATCCAGGCTCACAACTTGTGATGATAAATTGATAATAAATTTGCAGGCCAAGTTCAAAGAAGATCATGAAGCATGCACGATGGGTTGCTGGAAAGCCTGAAATTATATTACTTTGCTGGAATTATCATACTTCCTAAACAAGCCTCCTCAATCTCATATTCTCATCAGTAAATTAATGATGTTACAAATTTATTTCCATGTGACCATGTCAAAGAAGAGCTCCCTTCCAATGCTTTCAAAGAAGAGCCCCGTCAAACTCTTGCCGTCGATTGCAGGAATGCTGGATGGCGCAGCCAATCCCTCTCAAAACTTCCCCAGATATATAATGCAGCCCAACAAAAAATCAACCATCATCATCAATTCATCATCAAGAAAAACCAACGGATCCACCTAACACCTAACAGATCCACATGATCAGTGGCGGATCTAGGAATCCATTTTACCGGGGGTCAATCTCAAATTTTTTTTACTTACCGGGGGTCAATTCCAATTTTTTTTTTTTTTTGGCTTGATTTTTTTTTTTTTTTTTTACTAGGGGCACTCGCCCCCAGGGTGCCCCCCTTTATATCCGCCCCTGCACATGATCAAGTTACCAACAACATGCATATAGCAAGAAAAGCAAAAAAAAATACGATAATTCAGCAAAAAAAAAAAAAAAAATTAAAATTTTAGGACAGGTAAACCAATAACAGAATTTTCAGAAATCGAAAAAACAATAACACCTGTTAAGACGTAAATATCATATAAAAGGCTTCAGCTTCAAAACAAATGACAATCAAACCCCATAAATCCCTTCTCAGTTTGTGTTAATTCCAAACAAAAATATGAAGAATTTTCCTTTTCAAGGCAAGGGAAAAGGGGGAATAGATTTAAAAAAAAAAAAAAAAAATCATAAACCACAACAAAACCCAGATAAAAAGGCCCCAGTAGAATAATCCAAACGAATAATTTCAGGCATGTAAGAAATAAATCGGATACAGTTTGAACCAAATAAATTTTTAAGAGATCTAAAACCCTCGAAACCGATCGATCTTGAAGAAAAGTCAGACAGTTTAGCCAATAAATGATAATAATAAGTTAATAACAATAAATTTATATATATAGTAGTATAGTACCTGAAGAGAGGCGTGTGGTCTTAGTGGAGGAGACCCGTCGACCCGAGAAGGGGATGACAAGGAGGAGTTGCCAAGGCCTACGACGGTGGATGCGGTGGGTAGGAGATTCGGACTTGGGAGGTGATGGCTGTTGCGGGTTACAAGGAGGGAGGGAGGGAGGGAAAGGGATGGGAGATTGGGGGCGACGGTTGCTGCTGGAGAGGGAGTTTTAGGTTTTAGTTAGGGTTAGGACTTAGGAGAAAAGAGATATATATATACTAAAACCAAAACGACGTAGTTTTGGTCTCGTTTTGGTTTCAACAAAGTTATATATAAGTTATAAGTATAACTGTATAACTATAAAAATTAAAAAATTAAAAAATAAAAATACTTATCGGTCATATCGGTTAACCGATAATAAAAAATTAACCGATCGATTACTGACCGATAAGCTTATCGGTATAAAATTTTTAACTGATTACCGACTGATAACTATTGGTTACGGTTATATCGGTTCGGTTAATATCGGTAATCGGTCGGTTAATCAGTAACTGGTTAATTTGCCCACCCCTACTTACCGTAAACCACCGAGGACAGTCGGATCTTGTCGTAAAACTCCATGGGGCAGTTGGATCTCGTTGCAATTTACCCAGGGCCGGTCGGATCTCACCGCAAAACCATTAATGGACGGTCAGATTTTCACTGCAACATATATATATTTTTGTGATAAGCCTTGGGTTTAAGATGTTACCACAAGGCTGAAACTTGAGAAGGACCTGGGTTTTGGTTGTTACTTCAGGACCATGATATTACAACAATGAGGAGATAAAATGATCCTTGGGTTTAAGATATTACTACAAGGTCATTTTTTTTTCTTGCATATTTTGCTGCAACAAGATGGCTTGGAGGAAGGACGCTGGCACAAGGTATTCCGGGAACATCTGGTGGATGGAAGGACGCCGGCATAAGGTACTCCAGGAACGTCTGGTGGATGAGAGGACGCCAGCATAAGGTACTCCAAGAAACTTAGTAGGCTAAAGAAACCCTAGAATCAATAAGGAAGTAAATAACTCTAACATAATATTCTTAATATTTATATACAATCCTATGAAACATGGAGGAGGAAATCATGGGATTGTTGCCTTATCTAGATAGACTTTATCTGATTAGATTTTGTCTTCTAACATGGGATTGATACTGTATTAAATTACCAGTTATTCCAAAAGCTTAAGCTGATAAGAAGAAGTAAATTTAATCACTTAATTATTAGTTTAACACTCCCTTTCACGCGTGGGATCAAACTTCCTTTTAATAGGTGAAGCCCAACACGTAGAATATTTAATTTAAATGGGGGTGAATTGACGGGATCAAGGTTTGATTTCATGACCTTTGACTTTGATATTGTTAGAACAGTTTTCCCCATGGTGGATGCCCGTTCTTCGGGGTCTTCAAGATTTGCAATACATCATTGTGTGCACTCCAATTTGCTACAAAAAAGCAAAAAGCGTCAAAGGGCCTGTCGGTGTTTCTACCGCGGGCACTCCGATGCCAAAGTTAAAATCTAAGAGAAATATTATGCGTCGGCGCACAATAAATCAATATACCCAATCATTTTTGATTATGAGAGAGAGAGAGCTTTTATACCTGCCGTAGGGGCCTATTTATAGGCTAGAGTGCTGAGGTTGAATTGAACTGGTTCTCCTGGAGTTTGAGTTGGATTGGGAGTCCAGAGTTGAGATAGCACTCAACAACTATCATATAGAGATAAACCTTCAACAGCTATTATGTAGAGATAATTTTGAGTAGTCATATTGTAGAGATAATCTTGAATTCAAGGGAGCTTTAGCTGGGATTGAGCTTCTTTATTCCAATATAATCCCAATTAGAATATATCTTCTGTTAATTAATGAAATAGCCATTGCTATTTAATTAATGTCTTTATGGGCCTATCCTTGGCCATTGGGCCCAAATTTGGTGGGCTTGTAGTGTGAATTTATTCCCAACAGTTACCCCCCAATTCCCTTAGCCAAGGTACTTGGATAATGGGAATTTAGTCAAAGCCTTATGGTGGCTTGTTGTTCGACCTTATCTGAGACTTGTGTCTCCCTAGTGAATGTGCTTTGAGCTCGTCAGTTGGAGCTCTTTAGCTCTATTTTTGGCATCATCTGTGTTCTTGTGAGTACTCCCCCAACTCTATCATTTGCCCAGGGGTTAAACCTGTATAATAACCTTCAAATAATTCACAAGTCTTTCGACAAACTAACCTTTGCCCCGTTCGCCTTAGGGTGATCATTGTTTTTATCCAAGGTTTTCTCCTTATCCTTGTTTTAGAGGGTTGTCTCCCTATTCATTGTTTTTGCACAAGGTTTTCTCCTTGTCCTTGTTTTAGAGGGTTGTCTCCCTATCCATTGTTTGTATCCAAGGTTTTCTCCTTGTCCTTATTTCAAAGGGTTGTCTCCCTATCCATTGTTTTTATCCAAGGTTTTCTCCTTGTCTTCTTGTTTCAAAGGGTTGTCTCCCTATCCATTGTTTTTATCCAAGGTTTTCTCCTTATCCTTGTTTTAGAGGATTGTCTCCCTATCCATTGTTTTTTCAAGGTTTTCTCTTTATCCTTGTTTCAAAGGGTTATCTCCCTATCCATTGTTTTTATCCAAGGTTTTCTCCTTGTCCTTGTTTCAAAGGGTTGTCTCCCTATCCATTGTTTTTATCCAAGGTTTTCTCCCTGTCTTCTTGTTTCAAAGGGTTGTCTCCCTATCCAATGTTTTTTCCAAGGTTTTCTCCTTGTCTGTCAGCTTTTTACCGAGTTGTCTCCCGTTAATTGTTTTTTTCAAGGTTGTCTCCTTGTCTATCTGTTTTTTACCGGGCTGTCTCCTGTTAATTATTTTTTCCAAGGTTGTCTCATTGTCTGTCTGTTTTTTACCGGGTTGCTTCCCGTTAATTGTTTTTTCCAAGGTTGTCTCATTGTTTGTTTGTTTGTTTTTTTTTTTCGGGTTGTCTACCTAATTCTTCTTTGACATATCCGGGGGTGATATACCCGGTTCTTCATTGAAATATACGGGGGTGATATACCCGATTCTTCATTGGAATATCCGGGGGTGATATACCCGGTTCTTCTTTGAAATATCCGGGGGTGATCTACCCAATTCTTCTTTGAAATATCCGGGGTGATATACTCGGTTATTCTTTGAAATATCTGGTGGTGATATACCTGGTTATTCTTTGAAATCTGCTCGATAGACTAAGCTTAAACTTGCAGAATAATCTTCAACCATGATATATGAATCTTTCAATAGACAAACTTGTGTTCCCTATTCGCCTCGGGGTGATTCCTTGTTTTTGTCCAATGTTTTCTCTTTGTCCTGTCTACCAAAGAGTAATTATCAAAGGAGGTCCTCCGAGGACGCTCCGATGCTTAAATCATCACTACTCTTTATTCAAATCAAATTCAATTATTGAAAGACAATTGAATGATAAAAACATAAGCCAAATCCTAGGTCAAATCCAATATTGAAAGACAATTCAATAATAAAAGCATAAATAAACCAAACGATGGTACCTGAGTGTGCTACTGATAGCACCCTGCCGAATCTTCTTGTTTTTTGCCCAAGGTTTTCTCCTTGTCTCCAGGTACGAGCCTTCTTGTTTTTGCCTAGGGTTTTCTCCCTGTCCTGTCTACCAGAGAGTAATTGTCAAAGGGGTTCCCGGTGACCGAGAACACTCCGATGCTTAAATTAGCATTACTCTTTATTTAAATCAAATTTATTATTGAAAGACAATCACATAATAAATAACACAAATAAATAATATGATGGTACCCGGGTGTACTACTAGTAGCACCTTGCCAAATCTTCTTATTTTTGCCTAAGGTTTTCTCCTTGTCATTTCTACCAAAGAGTAATTGTCAAAGGGGTTCTCAGGGACCGGGAACACTCTGATGCTTAAATTAGCATTACTCTTTATTCAAACCCAATTTACTATTGAAAGATAATCAAATAATAAAAAACACAAATAAATCAAACGATGGTACCCGAGTGTGCTACTGATAGCACACTGCCGAATCTTCTTGTCTTTTGCCCAATGTTTTCTCCTTGTCTCTAGGTATGAGCCTTCTTGTTTTTGCCTAGGGTTTTCTCCCTGTCTTGTCTATCAGAGAGTAATTGTCAAAGGGGCTCCCGGCGACCGAGAACACTCCGATGCTTAAATTAGCATTACTCTTTATTTAAATCAAATTTATTATTGAAAGACAATCACATAATAAATAACACAAATAAATAAAATGATGGTACCCGGGTGTACTACTAGTAGCACCTTGCCAAATCTTCTTGTTTTTGCCTAAGGTTTTCTCCTCGTCATTTCTACCAAAGAGTAATTGTCAAAGGGGTTCCCAGGGATCGGGAACACTCTGATGCTTAAATTAGCATTACTCTTTATTCAAACCCAATTTACTATTGAAAGATAATAAAATAATAAAAAACACAAATAAATCAAACGATGATACCCGAGTGTGCTACAGATAGCACCCTACCGAATCTTCTTCCCTATCTTCTTATCCGGGAAAGGATATCCTCAGAATGCAATAATTTGGAACAAGGGTTACCTTATCCTCGTAACCAATCAAAACTCAATTTGGAATTTAAATCATAATAGCCTATTCCTAAACTAGAATAGGAATATAAGCTTAAACCAGAATAACCTATTCCTAAACCAGAATAGGAATATAGACTTAAATCAAAATAACCTATTCCTAAACCAGAGCAGGAATATAAACTGAATAAGAAAAACCTGTTGCCAAACGCAATTTTTTGCTCCAAATTCACCCAACGTGTAGTTTTTCTTTTTTCTTTCTTTTCCCTTCTTCTTTTTTTATGTGTCAGCGGAGCTTCTTTTCTTTTCTACTTCTTAGTTCTTACTCTCGGCACCTTCTTTCTTCTTTTCGAAGCACAATAGCATTTTTTTCTTCTTCTTTTTCTTTTCTTCTCCTGCTTCATCAGACCACCTTCGTTTTTCTCTTATTTTTTATTTTTTTTCTTTTTTCACAGATCCTTCAATGCACAGCAGCACGTTGACTGGATCGGAAGTCACAGTGTCGGTGACGGCAGGATAGTTCGGCGAATGGCAGTGGCGCGAATCCGCAGTGAACGACTGTGGACTGGGACCGGGGCTCCAGGAATCGGTGAACGGCAGTGCAAGTCAGCGGCGTCGAGTGGCTTGGGGGTCCGGCAATCATTGGGTCAGCGGTCCCTTGAGTGCAACCCGGCCGTGTGTTGGGTCTCCGGCAGTGGAGGGTCTGCGACGAACAGTGGTGTCGCGGGTCTGCAGCAGTGGTGCGGTAAAGCTGTGGGCTGGAGGCCGGTGGTGCTGCTGTTGGAGTACGACCAAAGATGTTGCTGTTGGAGTGAAGTCGGCAGTCTTGTTTGCGGTCAGTGATGGTGGCTCCAGGAATCGGCGGTCATGGGGGAATCTTTGACGTGGCAGATCTCAAACCGCGGCTTCACGTCTAGCAGCTCCGGCAATCTGGCCGTGAAGCGTTCGGTCTCCGGCAGTGCTGTAGTCCAGAGATCGCAGGCTGGTGCATAGGTTTTCGGAGTGTGAATCGTAGGCAGAACCGGTGTTGGGCTGCTGGGTCTCCGTAGAGAGTGGATCGTGAGGCTCCACTTGATTGTGAACATGGGAGGCAGATCTGAGATCTAGCAAATTTGTTGAAGCCTTTCTCTTTATTAGAACGCATTGTCCTCCAAATTCTTTGCCGAACTGCTTGTGCAATCCTCATATTTTTCTTTTTCTTCATGATCATTGCAAAAAAATAAGAATGTCTTTTCACCGCAAAATTAGTCATTATCTAGCAAATTTGTTGAGTACCAGAAAAATAGATATATAATATAATATTAAAGCTAGGAAAGTAGCCATGTTTTGTCCATTGAGAAAACAACTTTCAAGCTTTCTTCTATCCATCCATGTGAGATCTATGCACAAGATAGACATGCTTTTTCATAGGCTTTGACCAACAAGTCAAATGACTTGATATCGCAATGATTTATCAGATGCTATTAAATTCACCAACTAAAGAAAAACGTAGGAGAGACTTATCTGGCAAATTTGTTGAAGCAAACACCGAATTGGGATCGGATGCAGATGTGAGAAATGCGTGCAAATCTACTAATTAAGTTTGCACGCGCGATCATCATGATTTCACTTGGCTTTCGCCAGCTGATTTCTAGATTTGCTTGAACTGAAGTGGATATGAGATTTCAATAGTCGTGATTTCACTTGACTTTCGCCAATTGATTTCTAGATTTGCTTGAACTGAAGTGGATATGAGATTCCATTTTGTTGTGAATGGGGATCTCTATATGGGAGGCAGATTTGTGCAGATCTGCTATGGACAAAGCAGATCGGCGAGTCTTTCCGGTTGGTTGTCGTCGGAATGCGTGCTCACACCGTGATGAATTTTTTTTAATGAGAAACGAACTAGTCGTTCCCACAGACGGCGTCAAACTGTTAGAACAGTTTTCCCCACGGTGGATGCGCATTCTTCGGGGTCTTCAAGATTTGCAATACATAATTGTGTGCACTCCAATTTGCTACAAAAAAGCGAAAAATGTCAAAGGGCCCGTCAGTGTTTCTATTGCGGGCACTCCGATGCCAAAGTTAAAATCTAAGAGAAATATTATGCTTTGGCGCACAATAAATCAATGTACCCAATCATTTTTGATTTCTGTTAATTAATGAAATAGCCATTGCTATTTAATTAATGTCTTTATGGGCCTATCCTTGGCCATTGGGCCCAAATTTGGTGGGCTTGTAGTGTGAATTTATTCCCAACAGATACCATGTTAAGATTTGTAGGAGAAGGAAAGAGATGGAGGCCGCTGTCTCTTTTATATTATTCAAGCTTATTAAAACCTAATACAAAAATTACAATATATAGACTAAACCCTAATGATCTAAAGACCAAACTACCCTTTAAACTCGTTGTATTCTTTTGAACCAGATCCAGATATTGCTACCACGCTGCTTTTACTTTGCGGTCTTGTTGGGTTTCACTAGTTGTATCTTTTCCCTTGTTGCTTCATGTTTAAGTCTGTTTAGCTCGCTGTTGGCTACAAGCTTGTATTGCTTTCGTTTTGGCTGTTCTCAGCTCTTTATATGAATGTTTGTTCATTATTAAAAAAAAAAGAAGAAGTCCAAACTACCCTTGAAATCCTAATGAGTCAAACCCTAATATCTCTTCTAACACTTTAAACGTAATATAACACCAGATCTAAATTAAAATATGAAATAAAAATAAAAAGTTGGCGTTTTACTTTAAAATCCTTGGTTACTATAGAGTAGTATCCAACTTGTGGTGCAATGCCTTCAAAGTAAAGGATTGGAGCTGAAGAAGCTAGAGATCCAAGGACAATGTGTGGATACCATGCTGCAAGCAGTAGCATTGCAAAAATATGTGTATATATATATATATATTCAAGACAAAGCATGAAAAAGTTAATTAATGTCATCTAAGGAGCAGAGAAATGGATTTATAGTGACTTACTTCCTCCATAGGAGGCGCCAAAAGCGATTACTGGAGAATTTTCTGCAGAGAATGTTTTCTTTACGTCTAAGATCACAGCAGCGTAGTCTGCCAAAGCCTGAGCGGAGTTGAAATAACCACGAGTGCTCTCATTCTTCAAAGCCTCTTTCATTGTTCCAAATGGTACCGAGTTCCCATAGTACCGATGCTATTATTTAGATCACACAACAATTTCTCAGTCTAAGGACTAAGATTATGCAGTAACATGTCAAAACTATCATAATTCTCAGTTCCAAATCGGGATAAAAACCAGATGATTAGTAGTGAGTTGTTACGAAACAATTTAATAACTCTAAAGGGTTGGCTCAAGTAAGTATCAGGTCTAAAGTTCAACCATGTGATGACGAAGAAAAACCGAGCCTTACCCGATTCGTGTGAAATGAGTATTTTGCACGGTATCCTGATCGGAAAGCCGGAGGGAAACCTGGATACCCGATTAAAAAAAAAGAAAAAAGAAATTACTTCACTTTTACCTCTATGTACAGTTGGAGGGCCTTAAACTGGAGGGCATTATCATTGAGAGACCCAATGATGGAAAAATCATCATCCAAAGATTCTTCTGCGCCTAGATATGCAAATATTGGTGCGTTGGAATCCGCCCCACCCCAGTACTTGGAGTTGATCAAATATCTTTGTTGAAATGTGGTGTAGCTATCAGGCCTATAGTTGAAGTGATCAAGTGGTTGGGTGTAATAGAGTTTTTTGAAATCCTCGGTGTCGGATGAAGAAGATGTGGTTTGAGGTTGATCATGTTGCCATGTTCTCCGTGTTGTTCCAACTCCGAGCCTCGGAATGTAAAACGGCGTCGCAGAAGCAGAAATTGAGAAAAATAGGATGAGGAGAGAAAGCAATTGCGACGAATATCCAAGAGAGTCCATGGCCAACAAGTTCTCTGTGAATTAAGGTTCTTTCAAGTTTAAGGTTTTAATGTTCTTGGGACATATATTTATGCTACAAGTAGCCCACCAAGATCATTAATTGTATTATTTCCCCACCAAAATCATTATTTGAACTATCCCATCTCTTTCCATATATTCAAGTGTGAGCTGACGCATAACTCAGGTATATTTGTAGTGGATGCGGGGAAACGTTTATCTTTTGATAAAGGAGGGCATTTAAGCATTGTAGATGGTGTTTCATGGAATCCGGCTTCAAGAAAATGAGATGGAAAAACACATTATATGTTATATGTATAAATCGTGGTCGTGGACAGCAAATTTTGGGAGAGATTTAACCTTCCGCGTGTTCAAATAAATTTTTAACTGTTCAACTATTCACTCATACGGGTGAATTTCATATGAGGTCGTTTATAATTGTTGTCTAAATTGCTTAGATTCCAATCCCACATAACGAGTTTACAATTTTATTTTAAAAAAATCTTAGGATTAGATTTAAAAGAGAAATGCTATACATACTCCTAAGTGTTTACTTTTTAACATGACAGTAAAAATTGACATTGGATGCGACAAGTACTTTCATGTGCTATTTTATTCAATGACAAATTTCATTGCCACATTAGGAAATATATATGTAGTACTTAAAAATTGTTAAAGTAATGATTAAATGATTAGATTCATTTCTATCTGCTTTAATTTTTAGAATAGGTGGTGATTTAATTAACATGGTATATATAGAGCCAATGTTCTGAGTTCAAATATTGTCTTTTTTCATTAATCAAACATTTCAATTCAAAATTTCATGTGTTGGATCTCACTTATTAAATATGTGTTTGAGACCACAATGTGAAGGGGAGTGTTAAAATATTAATTAAATAATTAAGTTTATCAATTTCTATCTACTTATGAAATAATTGATTAAAATTTAACCCACTTTGGATGAAAACTCTGTCCTAAATATAATCAATGACAGCAAACATGATTAAGCTGCTACTTTTGAATTCAATCTTTATTTTAAAAATCACAACTACAAATAAACACAACGATTTTGGTTAAAAAGTGAAAAACCTTTGAAAATCTTAAAGGTAAAATTGCTCTGAGGTAACCAAACCCAAGAAATCAATCGCTAAAATAAATACAATTTGTAGGCGTAGTAAAATTATAATCCCTAGCTTGTAAAATATTAAGAATATCCGTACGCAGTCAAGCTCCTTGCTTGTCTCCCTATCTCCTCGTAATGGATGTGGTTTGAAAACTAACAAACTTCAAGAGAGGAAAAGCAATAATGGATTCAAGAACCGGCACCGATAAGATTATTTTCCCCTACTTCCCCCACAAATGTAAATAATGTGTTCATGCACATAAAAGTAAATGGAATTTACATCCAGTAAGAACTGGTGGATTCCACATAAGGAAATTTAAAATCAAGATGATTATAATTTAATTATTTCTTCAATTCTATTACCATATTATGCCCAATAATGGATCTGAGTGCATGAATATAGAATACTTCATGTCTTTCAATGACTTGAAATTAAATATCAGCTAAAATACTAAGGATCCATATAATATTCTTTATAATAAAAACATATGGAGCTCGATCTCCTCATATCATACTGGAATTCATGCGCTGTTTGAGCTGTAGAAGATCAGCCTGGTACTTGGCAATCCATTTTTTAATTATCTTTATCTCTTTATTTCTTTGCTTGACCAACCAATGCGGATCAGTACAAAAAGCCACGCTTATGTCCAAGCAATGAGAGCCTGCAGAAATGGGGCATTTAATTACTACACTTAACTCCTAAACAATCTCTTGGAAGATACATACATACATACATATATATATATATATATATATGACAGATATAATTTTTCTTTCTTTATTATTAAATTTATGATTAAGTGATTAATTTATTTACTTTTTCAACATATTAAGCTTAAGAGAAAAATGATGATTTAACATGGTATTATAGTCAAATGTCCTGAGATTGAATCTTGACACCTTGACCTTTTCAATTCACCTACATTTAAATTAAATATTATATGTGGTGTGCCTAGTTACCTATTAAAAGAGAGTTTAGCACACACGTGAAAGTGAGTGTTAAAGTAATGATTAAGAATATGTTTGGGATTGTGTTTGAGAAATAAAGCTTTTAAGTCATTTTTTTTCTTAAGCTTTACCAAAAGTGTGTTTTGACATTTTCTAGAGTAAAAAAGTCAAAGAAATACTTTTGAAATTTTTTACCAAACATGCCAGCTTTTAATTTGGCATAACTTTTTAGGTATTAAAAGTACTTTTTACTAGCAATCTCAAACAGGTTTTAAGTGATTAAATTTATCTCAACCTATAGCTTATGGAAATTAAAAGGGTGATTTAACATTTATGATGGTTTTATTCATTTGATCTTATTTTATTTTATGTTCTTTAACTGTCCCTTGGCAATTAATAAATGAACAAGCTTGCACAGGTGAGTAATACCTTCAGCTGTGGTGACGGCTACGAGGCTGTCTGATATGTCCTCCACGACCCTATGATCAAAGATGGACATAAAATGACTTAAGTGTATATATATATATATATATAGAGAGAGAGAGAGAGAGAGAGAGAGAGAGTGATTATAAATTTTCACACTTCTTCTAATGAAGATGATTAACACTACAAAAGTTGAGTTTATTTTGTTTACCCTCCACTACTGTAAGGATCTTTTAGCCCATTGGAGAATATGATGTTGCTAGCAAACCTACGGAGAATCAGTTTTATGTCCTGCAATTTCACAATGTCAGAAAGCTCGACAGTTGTTATCAACGTACGAGAGCACAACATCAAACAATAGATTAATAAGGTACGTGGTGGCCCGGTTATGTATGCCTCTTATGGAAGCTGTAGAGGAAAGTATTGAAAGATCTATCTATAACTTCGAAAGCTATAAGCAGAATTTTCTAAGTCAACTAACAGGGAGTTAACTGGAAATTAAAAGACTAGCCTAAACATCTATCAGAGTATAAGAAAAGCTGAAAGTGGAAGAAAATACAGTGATCCGAGCTACTATACAACCTTAATAGATCTCTGGGCATATTTACTTTAAGACATTGCTAATTAATAACATCAACCATAAATATATAACAATCAGAAAAAAAAAAAAAAACCATCCTCATCATATATATATATATATACCTGACCGCCGTAATAAGTTGTGACCCAATGAGGCCGAGGCTCGACGCCATACAATTTCTTGCAGTAATCGTTGACTTCGGTTAGATTGAAGGGTGATGGAGGGAACATAGAGCCGTTTGTATCGTGGCCAATGGGCATAACCATATCACTACATGACTGTACACATCACACAACACAAGTCATTTAATTATAACCAATTCACACCCAATGCCACAACACTAGCTATTCATGTTTGTACTTAGTTGAATAAATATTCTCCTTCCCTCTCTAAAGAGAAAAGAAAAAAAAGAAGAGGCATCTAGCCATAACAAAAACATTATGAAGGGCTACCTGCCAGGCCCACCCTTCAGCTGTTTCACTTGGAGCATTGAACTCATTCATATCATAGCATGAATCGTTTTGTCTATAACTGCTAGCAACAACACCCGCATATATTCTGCCAAGGGTATCTGTTCCATTAGCTGCACCATCAATGGCTCTGCACATATCACTTATTAGGTATCTTGGGGCCTCATAATTATATTGAGCTGCTCCAATAATTATATTCTCCAAATAGTCCTTCAGCTCAGAAGAATTATTTAATGGACTGCAAAGACACACAAGTTTTAAGTTATATATAGAGAGAGAGAACAGTAAATGATCATCACAATGAGGAAAAGTAATTAATTACCGGCAAGTACTAAATATCTTGCTGAGGGTCGAAAGGCCATTAGGTGTGGAAGCAACTCTATCAATTTCAGCCCATGATTGTCGGATGGTTTCATAGCAACTTTGACTGGTTTCCTGCATCGGCCACGCTATCATTAGTCTTTGAAGGCTTTAAGCATAATTTATTAACACTAGATGTAAAATATAAAATAAAATAAAATAAAAAATTGGCGTTTTACTTTAAAATCCTTGGTTACTACAGAGAAGTATCCATCTTGAGGCACAATGTCGTCAAAGTAAAGGATTGGAGCTGAAGAAGCTAGAGAGCCAAGGACAACGTGCGGATACTTAAGCCGAAACCATGCAGCTAGCACTGCAAAATTATGTAAAACAATGTTAGGTGTTTTTTTTTTTTTTTTTTTTTCAAGCAAACATTCATTCAAACGACCAAGGAGCCAAAGGCCTTACAAACAGCAAAAGCAAGAGAGGGGGTGGATATTTTCCACTACAATGTTAGGTTTTTGGTGTTGAATAATTCAGACGTATCAAAACATGTTTGGTTGTAAGTTTTAAGTCGGTGGAAAAGTTGACTTAAGACATAAGAATTCGCAGTTGTTCTTGTCTTGTTTTCTCATAGAAAACCTACGGTAGTTCGAATTAATCTATAACCAGTTCAAACTACTGCAGAAAATTCGCAGTAAAACCAAGATTTGATTTTTTCCTTGAAGCTCAAGTCTATTTAAGGACTTCTCATGCACGTCCAAATACAAGGTTTTAGGTTATTTAGCATTGTGCTAAAAGATGTTTCTTTATTTCTAGAGCACTAATGCTTCTCCTCTCTTAGAGTATGTGGTAGTTATTGCTTTTATAATATTTTGTGATTGTTTGCTGGTAGTTATTAATTTTAAACTCAGGATTATCTTGTAGGGGAGTCATTGGACTATATTTAAAAAATAATCAAGACAAATTAAGCATGAAAAAGTTAGTGACAAGTTCAATATTAATGTCATCGATCTACTATGAATTCATCTAAAATTATAAAATGTACAATAGCTAGTGGCTGAGAAAGAGATTTATAGTGACTTACTTCCTCCATAGGAGCCTCCAAAAGCGATTACTGGAGAATTTTCTGCAGACAACATTTTCTTTACGTCTAAGATCACAGCAGCGTAATCTGCCAAAGCCTGAGCCGAGTTGAAATAACCACGAGTGCTCTCATTCTTCAAAGCCTCTTCCATTGTTCCAAATGGTACCGAGTACCCATAGTACCGATGCTGTTATATATTTAGATCATACAACAAATTTCTCAGTCTAAGATTAATGCATGCAGCGACATATATGTCAAAACTACCATAATTTTCTGTTCCAAATCCGAAGTGAGATGTTATGAAACAAGAATTATATAATGCATGCAATATATTAAATCACCATTAACACAATATACTTCACTTTTACCTCAATGTAGAGTTGGAGGGCATTAAACTGGAGGGCATTATCATTGAGAAACCCAATGCTGCCTAAATCATAATCCAAAGGTGCTTCTGCGCCAAGATATGCAAATATTGGTGCGTTGGAATCCGCTCCACCCCAGTACTTAGAGTTGATAGCATATCTTTGTTGAAAAGTGGCGTAGCTATCAGGCCTGAAGTTGAAGTGATCAATTGTTTGGGTGTAATAATATATTTTAATGTCGAACGAGGAGGATGTTGTTTGGGATACTTCATGCTCCGATGTTCTCCTTCTCACTCCAAGCCTGGGAATAACACGCTGCCTCGCAGAAGCCCAGGCTGAAAAAAGTAGGAAGATGAGAGAAAGTAATTGCAATGAGTATCTAAGAGAGTCCATGGCCAATTGCACTCAAAGATTATGCAGAATATCTTGTCAACATTTAAGAATGTCTTCCATTCTATATATATGAATCACATGTTCTGTTTGTTACAGCTATTCAAATTTCAAAACACATTTGAAACATGCAGAGATAAGTTATTTCATTGTTATAATATTTGAAACATGAGATCAGATATAATCTTCTGGTTAGATTTGGATTATATTCTGTTATTTTAATAACAGCATGTATGCTATAGTTTAAGTTACGGTTAAGATTGAATCTTATTTTTAGAAACTTTTAATAGGAGATAGAAAATGAAGAGAGGTTTTGAGAGATTCAATCTTGACTGTTGCTTAAACTACAACATACATTCTAATATAATATTATAATATCTAATCTAATCTAATATCTAATATAACGAGCTTATAACCCGCACTATGCGCGGGATTCTTTATTATAATTTAATTTTAAAATTTAAATATATCATTTTTTATTATAAGTTAAAAAGACATAAAAATATCATTTTTTATTATTATAAGTTAAAAGGATGTATAAAAATAAATCTCACCTATTTAAAAAAAAAAAATGGTTAGATACTTAAAAACCCCCTAGGGTTTAGACACTTTATTTTTTCTTCACTAGGGTCTGATTTGTATCATGGGAGGTACCTGTGATTTTTATAAAGATAGAAATATATAGTACCTCTGTTAAAATTCCGTCCAAAACTTAACGGAACGCCACGTCAGCACCAATCATATTGCACCAATGTGATTGGTGCTGACGTGGCGTTCCGTTAAGTTTTGGATGAAATTTTAATGGAAATACTATTTTTGTCTATGTGAAAACCACAAATACCTCATGTGATATAAATCAAATCCTAAGGGAAAAAAAATAAAGTGTCCACACCCTAGGAGGTTTTTAAATATTTAACCATAAAAAAATATTAAATATTTGTTCCTATAAGTATATATGATTTAAAATAAATAGTATAAAAAAATTAGCAAGAATACATTGACAATAATATAATTAATGTAATTAATGACATATAGAGTATACTGAAATATAATTAATGTAATTGATGACATCATATGGATATATAGATATAATTAACGTAATTAATTATATTGAAATAATTAACGCAATTAATGACGCTATATATATATACACATGACATCTTTTTTGTTTCCTTATTTGATTCGGACATTAATAATACTTAATTTATTGAATAGTTTAAATATGAAAAACTCTTGAAATATAATTAATGCAAATAATGACGCTAATTAATGACTGATTTTTTAAGAAAAAATTGGTTTACTCTTAAAAAATCAGTTAAAAAATTATGCCTTAAAAAACCGGTTTAGCCTTTAAAAAAATGGGTTCACGTTACATATCGCAATATTAAGGCACTTTTGAGAATGATTCGGCTTATACATATATATATATGTGTGTGTGTTTTAGGCACATGTCTCTTTTCAAAATAAATCCTGTGCATAACCATTTCCACAATTTCACCGGTGCAAACTTTTAATTTCAAAACAACAAAACATCTGTTGGGAAGTAAAGTAATTATGGAGTTTTTAGTTTTTACCAAGAATACATTAATATACATAAATGAACACAATTCTAGTCCAAAAGCCTAAGCTAATGGGCTAAGGTTCATTTATGTATATTAGAGCATTCTCAATAGAGGAGCCAAATGATACTTTTATCTAAAATGACTAATCAGATTTGTAAAAAACCTCCACATTGGATTAGCCAACAAAATGTTAAATGGATATTTTATTAGAATAGCAAAAAAAAAAAAAAAAAAAAAAACCTATACCTGTTTTCTCTTTTCCCAAAATTTTCTCTTCCACATCTATCTTTTTCCAAAATTTTCTCTAACTATTTCTCTCTTCACATATCTTTTTTCCCAAAAGTTGAAAAATAGGATATTTAGGAAAAATACAATCCTTAGAAAAAAAATTAAAAAATATAATATTTAATTAATATAGATAAATATATAACTAATAAGATGTAGGAGGCAATTAAAAATTCATTAACTAAACTAGATAAAGTGAGTTTTGATGAGTCATTTTGCATAAAAATTTGGCTCATCCATTGTGAATGCTCTTAAGCACTCTTTTGTTATATATTTTCTCAGTATGGAGCACAACACTCACAACAACATCATTTTAGATTTCCCGACTATTTTTCAGACAATATAAAACTCACTATCTACCCCCTCAACATAAAATAAACATGGGATTATTTTATCGGTTTCTTTGTGTTTAAGTTCTCAATATTCCTCCAACAATTTTTTGTTTTTTCCTTCCCCCCTTTTTTTTTCCTAATTGAATAAGGGCGGATTTTCCCTTTCTTTAGAAAGTTACAACTATCGGCATTTTCTTCTTCTTCTTCACAAAATGAGTAAGCTAATTAGAAACGGGTATCGAAATTCTTTGTTTTTAATTTGTTCACAAAATTCATGTCACATTNAAAAAAAAAAAAAAAAAAAAAAACTTACATGTAGATGTACTTTTCTCCAGAGCCATTTCATTTTTTTTTTATTGTTTCTCACCTGTTTTCTCTTTTCCCAAAATTTTCTCTGGCTATTTCTCTTCCACATCTCTCTTTTTCCAAAATTTTCTCTAACTATTTCTCTCTTCACATATCTTTTTTCCCAAAAGTTGAAAAATATGATATTTAGGAAAAATACAATCCTTAGAAAAAAATTTAAAAAATATAATATTTAATTAATATAGATAAAAATATAACTAATAAGATGTATGAGGCATTTAAAAATTCATTAACTAAACTAGATAAAGTGAGTTTTGAGGAGTCATTTTGCATAAACATTTGGCTCATCCATTGTGAATGCTCTTAAGCACTCTTTTGTTATATATTTTCTCAGTATGGAGCACAACACTCACAACAACATCATTTTATATTTTTCGACTATTTTTCAGACAACATAAAACTCACTATCCACCCCCTCAACATAAAATAAACATGGGATTATTTTATCGGTTTCTTTGTGTTTAAGTTCTCAATATTCCTCCAACAAGGGATTTTTAAATTCTCATAAAATAAACATGATTTTTTTTTTTAATTGAATAAGGGCAGATTTTCCCTTTCTTTAGAAAGTTACAACTATCGGCATTTTCTTCTTCTTCACAAAATGAGTAAGCTAATTAGAAACGGGTATCGAAATTCTTTGTTTTTAATTTGTTCACAAAATTCATGTCACGTTGATTACCGTTAGCAAAGAAAATTAATTATATGTTATTATATATTCTGAAATTCCAATAATAAAATTTGTTGAATAACTTGAAATTGAAAAGATTTGATTGTTTCTAGTTGGTGGGGCTTAGACATTTAAAAAGTAATTCAAAATTCAAAATTTTATTTTATTTTCTATTTTTGTTGGGAATGTGACATCATATTAGTGAAAATATTATGAATTTTTATTTTGGAAATTTTTTAAAAAATATATCTTTTCAGTTATGTTGAGATTTCAGAAGAGTTGTTTGATGGATAATGATGTGTGTCAATATCTGTTATAATTAATCTTCAGTTTGAATTCAAAATTTGGGATTATGTTATATGTTTCTTTGTGTTTTTTTTCTTAGTTTTTGTGGGTTTTACATATTATATATACTTATCTTTAATAAATACTGCACACAATTTGATCCATTTCCTGTAAAATGATTTTCTTAAAAATAGTTAACGACGAAAAATATTTTACGTCGAAATTAACAGAGCCTTAGTGTTTGAAGTGTTTAATTTTCTTCTCCATCACTTACGGATTTTGACTTCAAATTGACCAACGAGAGTCTAAGAAAATATATTTACTTTTTGATTCGAATTGCCTATGCGGTGACACTACCGTTTTGACCTTTTTGTGATCTCTGGCGGCAGAAAAACATTTGATATATGTGAGAGAGAAGATCCTAAGATCAGATTAATGGGTTATTGTAATTTTACAGTTACAAAGTTAATATGAAGCATATGAATTATTATTATTATTAGAAAAATACTAGGGGTTCTTCCCATAGTGTTTTCCTGGGTTCTTCCAGATTTACGTAAAACACGATTTAAGAAAAAATAAAATTGTAGTGGCCTCCACCACTGGTTTTTTTAGGCATTAGCACCAAATTTGAGGCCTTAACACCAAAATTGAGGCATTAACACTAAATTTAGGATGATCAAATCCATTTTGGGTGATATCATCCTTAAATGGTTAACTTTCCACCCTTAGGTTTTAGTTTTGAATCCAAAAATAAGTTTTAAAGCATTAGAACCTAAATATAAAATATTAACTCATAAAAATTAATTTGTTGGCAAAAAAACTGTACTACAATTTTATTTTTTCTTAAATCATGTTTTACATAAGTTTGAGAGAACTCAGGAGAACACTATAGGAAGAACCCCTAGCAAACCCCTTATTATTATTATTATTGCTTGTCTCTAATGACTTTGTGAAAGTGATGTGATTTTTAATTAGAAAATGGAGTTGAGGCTCTGTTATTATAACCCGTGCTAATGGGTGAATCCATTGAAGCTTAATTTGTTATGGACCGCGTCTATTAAAAAAAATGTCACTAGTGATAATCGTTGTGGTCCAATTCTTACAAAAGTGGTGGATTTGGTGCTCGAAAAAGTATACTATTTTTGATCTAATATATTATTATTTTTGAGAGTAGGTTTTAGATTTAAATTTTTCTAATCAATTTCTCCTTCTTTTTTTTTTTTTTTTTTAATAAATTTATTGTCTTTCATATCCTAGATTATCTCTTTCAAAAACTCTTCATACACCCTGGAAAATACTACAAATTCACATATCCAACGAAGTAACAATTTACGAATTTCATTGTAGCGAAAGAAAGTATACAAATATATATATATGAGTATTTTTCATTTTTCGTTTGCTTGTCTTTATTTCTTATGGTTTTGTTCTTCCATTTCCAATTTTTTGTTCAAATTTACATATGTCATATTTTATTTCTACTCTAATAGTAGTTTCTTTTACATATATATGAATTAAGGTGCTTTATCTGTGTACATAGGTAATAGACCGAATCACGTAAAATATTTTGTGTTATTTATTTTATTATTTCCGCATTTGATTTTCATAGGTTTATGAATTTCTTCAAAATCAACACAAAGATTTTGGTTAAAAAGTCAAAACTCTTTGAAAATATTAAAGGTAAAACTACTATGAGGCAACCAAACTCAAGAAATCAATTGCTAAAGAAAACATAATTTATAGACATAGTAAAATTATAATCCCTTGTAAAATGTAAAGACAATCTGTACGCAGCCAAGCTCCTTGCTTGTCTGCCTGTCTCCTCGATATGCTCCAGGTTCTCACTGGCCAGTCTTCTATACATGAACTCCATACCGATCCTCCGGTATACTTCAAACAGTCAAAGAAAGTATAATGGATGTGGTTTGAAAACTAACAAACTTTAAGAGAGGGAAAACAACGATGGCTTCTGATAAGATTATTTTCGCTTACTTCCCCCGCAAATGTAAATAATGTATTCACATAAAAGTAAATGGAATTTACATCCAGTAAGAACTGGTGGATTCCACATAAGGAAATTTAAAATCAAGAAGATTATAATTTAATTATTTCTTCAATTCTAATGGATCTATCTGAGTGAATGAATATAGAATACTTCATATCTTTCAATGACCTGAAATTAAACATCAGCTAAAAAACTAAGGATCCATACAATATTCTGTATAAAAAAAACATATGGAGCTCGATCTCCTCATATCATACAGGAATGCGCTGTTTGAGCTGTAGAAGATCAGCCTGGTACTTGGCAATCCATTGTTTAATTATCTTGATCTCTTTATTTCTTTGCCTGACCAACCAATGCGGATCAGCTGAAGAATTTGCCACTATTATGTCCAAGCAATGAGAACCTGCAGAAATATTAATTGGGGCATTTACTAGGCTTAATTCCTTGACAATCTCTTGGAAGATATACTGAAAAATTAATTAAAATTATATATATATGACATATATAATTTTTCTCTTTATTGTTAAAGTAATGATTAAGCGATTAAATTTACTTCTTTATTTCATCTTAAGCTTTTGAGAAAAGTGGTGATTTACCATGGTATCAAAATACCAATATTAGCCTAGCAGAAGAATAATGGGCCACAACTCTTAGCATTTCTAGGCAAGTCGGAATAGAAGACCTAATCCTAGCCTATAAATAAGCCCTTATACCAGTTGTAAACCCTAGACTCAATTATTGTATATTGACAAACTTTTCTCAAAGGAACTAATTTAGGCATCGGAGTGAGACCAAATTCACCTCGAAACTCAAAGAACATGCTGTTCACACCAATTGGAGACTGTTAGGCCAAAAAAATGCCCAACAGTTTCGCGTCGTTTGTAGGAATCATTTGTCTGTTTCTCATAATAGGTTTTTGCCCTTTTGTGGGATTGGAGAGATAACATGTTATTATATGTGCCTTTCTTTCATGACTGTGTACTTGTAGAAAACGAATGAGATTTGCGCTCATGAACTTTCTATGAAAATTTGGAGTGTCCCCTTTATGGGAATGATATACACACCCGAGAACCTTGGCGTTTTTCCAACTGGTAGCAACCCGATACACAACTAGGCAATCACGACACAGGGAGTCCACCTCTTCGAGTATACGAGATAAGTTCAAACCCTTCTCGTTTGTTTATTCTCGTTCGTCAACTCATTTGGAGAATTCCAAATGATACAGTATAAAAAAATATGTCCATATGGTGATGCTTTGTCTTTGGATGGGGACCAGTTGCTTCGTTGACAGAAGCCACCTCCATGCCAAATTGTTTTAAACCAACACTCAAATTAGAGAAGCTACAATGAGGCTATGACTACGAATTAGCTAGGAAATAAATGCTCCACTTCTTGAAGCCAGATGAGAGACTTTTTTCGTGAAGAAGGATTGTGGATTTTTATATATATATTTTTTTTGTTTCATGATGTCTTCATATTGGTCTAACTAGAAGGCAGGGAAATCATGGGCAAAAACAAGGCAGGGAGACAACTTTGGGCAAAAACAAGGCAGGGAGACAACTTTGGGCAAAAACAAGGCGGGGAGACAAAAATAAGACATGGAGATAACCCTAAGCAAAAATAGGGCAAAGAGACAACCCTAGGCAAAAAAAGACAGAGAGACAACCATGGGCAAAAACAAGACAGCGAAAAAAACAAAGTAGGGAGACAACCCTAAGAAAAATAAGATAGGGAGAAAACCCTAGATAAAAACAAGAAAGGGAGAAAACTCTAGATAAAAACAAGATAGAGATGAAACCCTAAATAAAAATAAGATAGGGATAAGAATCTAGACAAAAACAAGACATGAAGAAAACCCTAGATAAAACAATCGACAGGAGACGATCCAGCAGTAAACAACAAGGAAAGCACTCAGATTCAACTTACCAATGAGGGGTTGGTTTTCACCTTCGAAGTCAACTCTCAAATTCAAGGCTGGTTTCATGAAATTTGTCAATGCTCGGATTCGATTTATTAATGAGGGGTCGGCTTTCACCCCTGAATTCAATTATTAAGGAGGGGTCGGCTTTCACCCCTCGATTCAATTATTAAGGATGGGTCGGTTTTCACCCTCGATTTTTACCCTTGGGAATTGAAAGATTGTCGGATTTAACTCTTAGGTGTGTAAGGTGGTCGGTTTTTACTCTTGGGAATTGAAGAGAGGGTCCCAGTTTTTACCCTCGAATCAAAGTGGGTTATTACTTGGTTTTGCAACCAAGTCACAAAGAAAGGGTTAGATTTAACTCTAGGGTATGGAAGATGGTTGATTTTATCCCTTGAGTCTCATAGAGAAAGTTATTAATTGGTTTTTCAACCAAGTTTGGAAGGGAGGGTTGGATTTATCCCTCGGCCAAAGAAGAGAGTTGGGGGTATTTAAGAAGAAATACCTCTCGGGAATCAAACCAGTATATTGAATTGTATCAATAATGCTTGAGTGACTCCAAGATGTACTGTAAGGTAGACATGAGCCTTAGATGAGATCAAGCCTCGATTCATCCCGTGACTTTGATTGAATTCCCATTATTCAAGTTCCTCGAATAAGGGAATGGGGGGAGGGGTAACTGTTGGAAATAATTTCACTCGATTAGCCCACATGATACATCATGGGCCTCAAGACCAATATCAGCCCATTAGAAGAATAATGGGCCACAACTATTAGCATTTCTAGGGTATTTCGGAGTATAAGACCTAATCATAGCTTATAAATAGACCCTTATACTAGGTAAACCTTAGACTCAATTATTATATACTGATAGACTTTTTTCAAATGATCTAATTTTAGGCATTGGAGTGAGACCCGCTAGCACCCCACCGGCATCCCACTGGTGAGTTCTCTTAATCAGTTGTTGTGTTGCAGGATCGTGAAGATTGAAGATCAAAGGCACCTCGAAGAATGCAAAGAACATGCCGTTCACACCATTCGAAGATTGTTAGGCCAAAAAATACACTTGTCCATGTTTTTGTGTACTTCATTGGATCTTATTTTATGTTCTTTAATTGTACCTTGGCAATTAATAAATTAACAAGCTTGCAGAGGTGAGTAATACCTTCAGCTGTAGTGACGGCTACGAGGCTGTCTGATATGTCCTCCACGACCCTATGATCAAAGATGGACGTAAAATGACTAAGTATATAGTGATTATAAATTTGCACACTTCTTCTAATGAAAATGATTAACACTGAAAAAGTTGAGCTTATGTTGTTTACCCTCCACTACTGTAAGGATCTTTTAGCCCATTGGCGAATATGATGTTGCTAGCAAACCTACGGAGAATTAGTTTTATATCCTGCAATTTCACAATGTCAAAAAGCATCGACAGTTATTATCAACGTACGACAGCACAACATCAAACAATAGATTAATAAGGTGGTGGTTATATATTCCTCTTAAGGAAGCAGTAGAGGAAAGTATTACTAATTGTGTACATCTTTAGGGTCAATGATGGAAGCAAAGCTGTGGCACATTGCCAATTATAAGCCTTTGATTTTGAGAAAATGGGAGCTGAGAACGCAGCTGATGAAACTATGATCATTATCTTCCAATTGCATGGATTAATGTGACGGAAATAAGTCTCAAAAGATCTATCTATAACTTACCAGAATTAATTAATAAAAATAATTAACCTCGAAAGCTATAAGCAGAATTTTCCAAGTCAACTAGCAGGGAGTTAACTGGAAAAGACTAGCCTAATTAAACATCTATCACAGTATAAGAAAAGCTGAACGTGGAAGAAAATATAGTGATCCGAGCTTCTATATATACAACCTTAATAGATCTCTGGGCATAATTACAATAAAACCTTGCTAATAACATCAACCATAAATATATAACAATCAGAGAAACAACTCATCATCATCATATATATATGTATACCTGACCGCCGTAATAAGTTGTGACCCAATGAGGCCGAGGCTCGATGCCATACAATTTCTTGCAGTAATCGTTATTTTCGGTTAGATTGAAGGGTGATGGAGGGAACATAGAGCCGTTTGTATCATGGCCAATGGGCATGACCATATCACTGCATGACTGTACACATCACACAACACAAGTCATTTAATTATAACCAATTCACACCCAATGCCACAACACTAGTCATGTTTGTACTTAGCTCCTTCCCTCTCTAAAGAGAAAAGAAAAGAAGAGGCATCATCTAGCTAATATTTTTATTATTTTATTTTATTTTTTAGGGGTAATTACCTTTTCCCCCTATCAACTACAACATATTGTCATTTTGCCCCAATGAATTGACAACCCTACTGCCTAACCCTGTCAAACTATAATTTTGTGCCCAAAACCCCATTCCGTTAGTCAAATGCTTTAACTCAAACGGTCAACTCGTCATGTGTACCCCACATGCGCGCCATCTTGAATCCCACATTTTTCTCCCATCAACTACAATGCATTGTCATTTTGCCCACAGTAGGGTTGTCAATTTATGGGGGCAAAATGACAATGCGTTGTAGTTGATATATGGGAGAAAATGTGGGATAAAAAATTTCAAGATGGCATATGGAGCACATGTGACGGGTTGACCGTTTGAGTTAACGCCTTTAACTGATGGAAAAAGGGTTTTTGGGCACAAAATGATAGTTTGATAGGGTCGGGCAGTAGGGTTGTCAGTTCATGGGGGTAAAGTGACAATGCGTTGTAGTTGATGGAAGAAAAAGCAATTACCCCTATTTTTTATTTGGGGTCAATAGTGTCGAACCAAATTAAAAGTCGATGCTATTGACCCTTTATCAGCATTGATATTCAAAAGTCGACGCTGATAATAGGTACGATCACTATTATTAACATAGAAAATTAAGGTAGGCGCTAATATGTTTTTATTTAATTTCAATATAACATCAGCAACAAGATTTGGGTCGACGCTAATGGCAAAATTTGTCTCCAATAGCTTCCCACTTCAACTCATGTGCAGGCAAAATTTCAGACTAGGTTATTAACGTCAACTTTCTTATGTCTCCGCTAATGGCTTAATTCTTGTAGTGAAATATGTTTCTACTAAGATTTTCTACTTAGAGCATGTTCATGATTATGTTTGAGAAATAAAATTTTTAAGTAAAAAAACACTTTTTGGCTATTTTTTAGGTTTTTAAACTCTTAAAAGCTCTTTCAATTTTTTTTACCAAACATGTACTTTTTTCTTCAAACAGATTTTTTGAGTATTAAACGTGTTTTTAGGCATCTCAAAAACACATACCAAAACAAGCCCTTATTCCAACAATACAATATTATTGTTATCAAACTGAGGAAGCTATATACCTGCCAGCCCCACCCATCATTTGTTTCACTTGGAGCACTGAACTCATTCACATCATAGCATGAATGGTTTTGTTTATAAGCAACAACACCCCCATATATTCTGCCAAGGGTATCTGTTCCATTAGCTGCTCCATCAATGGCTCTGCACATATCACTCATTAGGTATCTTGGGGCATCATAATTATATTGAGCTGCTCCAGTAACTATATACTCCAAATAGTTCTTCAGATCAGAAGAATTATTTAACGGACTGCAAAGACACACAAGTTTTAAGTTTATTAGAGTTTGGAGGTATATATATAGAACAGTAAATGATCACAATGAGGAAAAGTAATTAATTACCGGCAAGTATTAAATATCTTGCTAAGGGTTGAAAGGCCATTAGGTATGGAAGCAACTCTGTCAATTTCAGCCCATGATTGCCGGATGGTTTCATAGCAACTTTGACTGGTTTCCTGCATCGGCCATGCTATAATTAGTCTTTGAAGGCTTTAAGCATAATTTATTAACACTAGATGTAAAATATAAAATAAAAATAAAAAATTTGCGTTTTACTTTAAAATCCTTGGTTACTACAGAGTAGTATCCATCTTGAGGTACAATGTCGTCGAAGTAAAGGATTGGAGCTGAAGAAGCTAGAGATCCAAGGACAACGTGCGGATACTTAAGTCGAAACCATGCTGCAAGCACTGCAAAATTGTGCGAAAAAATGTTAGATTTTTAGTGTTGGATAATTTAGTATCAAAACATGTTTGGTTGTAAGTTTTATTTAAGTCTAGGGTTAAATTGGTGAAAAAGTTGATTTAAGACATGAGAATTCAAGGTTGTTCATGTTGGCCAACATTGACCTAGTTGGAGTAAAATAATCATTACGTTTGATTCTGAAAGTCATATGAAGACATAGTTGGTGGTGTTAGAAAATTAATTGAAAATGATACAATTTTGTATTTCATGAAAAAATTTCAATTCTAATGTTTACGGGGTCAAAATAGGTTATAATTAATGGGAAAATTGAAAAGCTGGACATACTGATCCATTCCAAGTGTAGTCTCCAGTTAGGTCGAACTAAAGATTTAAAGAAGTGGCAGAACCTGGCATCTTAAGTGCTGTCTCAATTAGTTCAAACTGAAGAATTAAAAGTGTGGCAAAACCTAGCATTCTAAGTACCATTCCATTTCGGTTCAAACTGCGAACTTACATAATAGCTATTCCAATTGGTGTTCCATTTTAGTTCAAATTAAGGACTTCCAGAATGTGGCGTTCCATTTTAGTTTGAATTGAGAATTTTCAAAATGTGGCGTTCCAAGTCCGATCGATTAGAACTCGCCACTTCAGAAATCCTTATTTTCTCATAGAAACCCTATTGCAGTTTGAACCAATCCATAACTAGTTCAGTCTAGTGTAGAAAATCTGTATGTATAGTATATATACCAAGATTCAATCTTTTCCTTGAAGCTCAAGTTTTGCAAGTCTATTTAAGTACTTCTCATGCATATCCAAAGACAAGGTTTAAGGGTATCTTGCTAAGGGATGTTTCTTTATATCTAGAGCACTAGTGCTTCTCCTCTCTTAGAGTATGTTTTGTTAGACCACACAACCATATTTTTCACAAAAGGCCTTAGCCTATCAAAGTTCCGGTAAAGAAAATCAAGTAAAAGAATTTTTCAATGATTTATTGCTTTTATAATATTTTGTGATTGTTTGTGTGGTAGATATTAATTTTAAACTCCGCATTATCTTGTGGGGAGTCATTGGACGATATTTAAAAAATAATGAAGACGAATTAAGCATGAAAAAGTTAGTGACAAGTTAAATATTAATGTCACCTAAAATTATAAAAAAAAATGTATATATATATTATATTCAAGACAAAGGATGAAAAAGTTGATTCATGTCATCTAAGGAGCAGAGAAATGGATTTATAGTGCCTTACTTCCTCCATAGGAGGCGCCAAAAGCGATTACTGGAGAATTTTCTGCAGAGAATGTTTTCTTTACGTCTATGATCACAGCAGCGTAGTCTGCCAAAGCCTGAGCGGAGTTGAAATAACCACGAGTGCTCTCATTCTTCAAAGCCTCTTTCATTGTTCCAAATGGTACCGAGTTCCCATAGTACCGATGCTATTATTTAGATCATACAATAAATCTCTCAGTCTAATTAAGATTAATGCATGCAGTAACATCTCAAAACTATCATAATTTTCTGTTCCAAATCTGAAGTGAGATATTGTTATGAAACAAGAATTATATAACGCACGCAATATATTAAATCAACGATTATTTCAAAAACTTAAGTTAATACTTCATTTTTACCTCTATGTAGAGTTGGAGGGCCTTAAACCGGGCTGCATTATCACTGAGAAACCCAATGCTGCCTAAATCATCATCCAAAGGTCCTTCTGCGCCAAGATATGCAAATATTGGTGCGTTGGAATCCGCTCCACCCCAGTACTTAGAGTTGATAGCGTATTTTTGTTGGAAAGTGGCGTAGCTATCGGGCCTGAAGTTGAAGTGATCAATTGTTTGGGTGTAATAATATATTTTGATGTCGGACGAGAAGGAGGATGTTGTTTGGGGTACTTCATGCTTCGATGTTCTCCTTCTCACTCCAAGCCTGGGAATAACACGCTGCGCCGCAGAAGCCCAGATTGAGAAAAGTAGGAAGATGAGAGAAAGTAATTGTAATGAGTATCTAAGAGACTCCATGGCCAATTGCACTCAAAGATTACGCAGAATATCTTGTCAACACTTAAGAATGTCTTCTATTCTATATATATGAATCACAGATTCTGTTTGATACAGCTATTCAAAACTCATTTGAAACATGAGATAAGTTATTCGTTGCTATATTTGGTCTGCTAGCTGTGACTTGGTCTGCTGCCTTATCTTGTAGATTCCAGTTGACAGAGGGAATCCTCCCATAATCTTGTCATCGGAGTCTATATATGATGACGAAATCTTTTGATTGTTACAGAATATACAAACAGATCCCGAAGTAGAGAAGTAGTCTCTATACTCTGTTGTGATTTGTTAGGATGAATGTTTGCAGTAGTACCACAAATTAAAATGATTAGTTAAATTTGAGGGCCATTATTGTCTTTTTATTTTTTGAGGGAATAAAAATACTTTTATAATATAACTAATTGGATATTATCCAGTTCAAATGAACGGAAGAGATACTAATTCTCAAGATTAAGTGTTTGTTAATATCAAACGGTTATATCCTTTTCCATATTTGAATGACAGTTGAATTATTTTCTATTAATTTTGAAATTGCATGTTTGTCAATGAACATACCAGTTTGAACCATATTGAAAATTTTATCTTTTTCTATTTCTCTAAAAAGACTTGCAATATATGGTGAGAAAGCATCCCCTTTTAAAAAAGGGGCGCTTTGTTTTAAACGCTCCCTTTTAGAGGTGTTTTTCAATAAAAAATGCCTCGAATTTATATTTCAATCGCATAAAAACTGGCGTTCCCAAGTACCCCTAATCAAGCGTTGCTATTTCATTGGGGGCCTTTTTTTGGCAAAAAACGCTCCAAATACCAGTGTCACTAAACCTTGTATTTTTTGTAGTGAATTTTGAAAATCATATTTCTTTCCTTGCCAGAATAAAAACTCTAAAGGTGTTTGGGTTTCGGTTCGTTTTATGCACCCACAAAAAAAAAAAAAAAAAAAAAAATCCTAATCAAATATCTTAACCAGGTGCATATATATTATGGAAAATACTTGAGGGTCTCCCCGTAGTGTTCTCTTGGCATTTTTTTCAGTCTTACGTACAACATGATTTTAGAAAAAATAAAATTGTAGTGGCCACCACCACCGGTTTTTTTAGGCATTAGCACCAAATTTGAGGTATTAGCACTAAATTTAGGATGATCAAATCCATTATGGGTGATACCATCCTTAAAGGGTTAACTTTTCACCCTTAGGTTTTAGTTTTGAATCTAAAAACAAGTTTTAAAGCATTAGAACCCAAATATTAATTCATAAAAATTAATCTGTTGGCAAAAAAACAGTACTACAATTTTATTTTTTCTTAAATCATGTTTTATATAAGACTGGGAGAACGCCAAGAAAACATTACGGGAAAAACCCCTAGCAAACCCCATATATTATATACCAATTGATTAGAATTGGTGGGAGAAAATAATTTCTTACAGAAAGTCCATATGAGCATTTACTTTTCTGCTTTAAATTTTTGTACTAGATAATGTCCATTTTCTACATTTTATTATGATATTGTGCTTGTGGACGTGTAACTTAGATGGTTGGCCGGCAAATCAGAATGGGTTACAAAAATAATGTCCATGTTCTGATAATAAAGAACTACCCCATATATCGACATCATTAATTGTATTGTCCAATTTCTTTCCATATAACAAGTTTAGCAATTACAATATAGCTTATGATAGCCATATATATACCCAACAGCATTTTCAACTTTATGCGGACAAAGTTTTTTTCTAAATTGGGTTGAATAAATTTCTTTTAACTTAATCTATAAAAGTGACATATGTACTTTTTTTTAATAGAAAAAGTTATGTATAAAGTGGTCCTTATTGGGACAAGGATCGTTAGATGCATGTGTGAATATGAAACTACGTCAATCATAACCAACCGTCAATGGACACATAACATAGATGAGAACTCATAATATTGTTTAAAATTACCTTCTGCCCCCAAAAATTAAAAAACAGAGGCCGTGTGTACTCTCGCCAAATGAAGGGTTGTTGACTTGTGAGAGGAGACCCAGAAAGTAAGGTAAATTAATTATAGATGGATTCCTGATATATAGTCTAGTTAATTAATTAATTAATTAACACCTTAATTACGAAATTTCCTTTATTGGCTGAAGCTTTGAGGACCATGCTGAGAAATGCTAATAGAAACTCTTTTGATTTTTTCTGCTAGCTTTGTCACCTCAAGAATGACTCCTTTGTGTAAAGCTTGATTTATGGAAAACCATAACAAGTTACAAAACACAGCAGCATAAATTTGAAATAGATGTGAATCAGCCATGGGGATACCAAATGAATTAAAAGGGGTTAAAATACCTTTAATCCATTCTGCTAAGCTAAGAGCTGACCACTTTAAAGAGTCTAGAGGCCATGGTGAAAGTCTCCAAGAGATTCTAGCAAAAAAACAACTGAAAAAGAGGTGAGAAAGGGAATCCTGTTCTACATTACATAAGGGACAAACTAAATCAGCTTTGGGAATGGAAAAGATTGAATTTAACCTACTCTTGGAAGGGACAATGTCCCATGCAATTTTCCAAAGGAATAATTTCAATCTATCATTTAGATTCAGCTTCCAAAGAAGCTTTCAATTTGTTGTTGCTAATGGGAAAATAGATAGATTGGTTCTCTGGCTACTAGTCATCCTATGAGCTGACTTAATGGTGAACAAACCATTTGTGGAGGGGGTCCAAATAAAATTATTCTGAGAACCAGGTGAGAATTTGGTCTTTAATACCTCTATGAAGGTATACTCATCAAAGATGTAGTTTAAGAGGGGAAGATTCCATGTTGGAGTGGAAAGAACAGGGTCTGAGAAGAAAAGATCAGAGACCAACAAGTTTGGAAATGGTTGTGTTAGCCAAGGGGAAGGGGAGGGAGTGAAGGAGGAGACGCTGGGAATCCAACTAGAGCTCCAAATGGGGAGAGAGGAGAAGCTATGAATTCTGTTGCAGACTCATTTTGAGATGAAAGGAATGGATTTGAGGATGCCTTTCCATAGCCAAGAAGAAGAAGAAAGGGGAGAGTGGAGAGGGGGAGAGAAAAGAGCTAGAAGAAAGATACTTATAGTGCAATTGGGACACCCAAGTCAAGTCAGAATTGTTGAGAAGGTTCCAACCTAGCTTGCAGACCAAAGCCAGGTTCACTTCTTTCATCAGTCTTAGGCCTAAACCTCCCATCTCTTTTGGCTTGCAAAGGGAGTCCCAAGCCTTAAGAGAGAGGTTTCTTGATTTAGAAGTAGAAAACCCTCACCAAAAATTCTTGAAAATCCTGTCTATCTCAGAGCAAAGGCTTTTAGGAAGTAAGAAAGAACTCATTGCATAGGATGGCAAAGCTGCTGCTACTGATTTAATCAGAACCAGCCTGCCTGCCTGAGAAAGTGATTTAGCTTTCCATCCTTCAATTCTACCTAAAACCTTGTCAATGATACCTTGGAAAGCGCGTTTCTTTGAATTTTCCATCAGAATGGGTAGACCAAGATAAAGAAACGTGCACATGTTGGGAGGGTAAGGGATGATGCTAGAGATAGCTTCTTATTTGGAGGATAGGATATTTTTGCTGAATTTTAAGGAGGATTTGGAGGAGTTAACCATCTGACCAGACCACCTAAAATGTTTTGACACTTAGCACGTCAGAAAACTTGTGTTTTTGGGTCCTGCGCGCCGAACCCTGCAGCTGGCCTGATATTTCTTCCCCCCTGAATTTTGTTTCCCCGCCTCTCATCACTTCCCTTGAAATTTCTTTCATTAGCCCGCGCGCCCCAGCATCCTCCCCCCAAACCCGCCGGCGCCTTCCAAACTTGAAAGAAAAAGAAAAGAAAAAAACTTGAAATTAAAGCACGCGTGAATGAGTTAGGTTTCATTTTCATTTCCCTCCCCATTTTCCCTCTCCTCCTTGCTCTTCAACCTTTCCCTTTTCACCACTCTCTGAGTCGTTTTCCTTGGACAAGTCTCCGAGTCCCTTGAAATCTCCTAGGAATTTCCAGGGAGACGTGGTTGGGCTTGGCATAGTGGCTGCCATGACCGATTTGAGCCACAAAATCTCCGCTAATTCGGCGGTGGTGTCGCCCAGATCGACACTGATCCCCATCGTGTCTTCTGCGAAGGCAGCCGCGAATTTCAGAGGTCCAGTGAGTGATAAGGAGAGAGATGAGGAGGTGGATGAGTTGTCTGAGAGCTATACTTGTGTGATTTCGCATTTGGGGAGCAACGTGGTTGAGAAGCGCGTGTATTTCGATGATAAGCTAATGGGGTTGGTGGTGATTGCTGCGGTGCTGCTTGTGTGGTGAGCGACAGTGGGGTCATTGTGTTCTCAGCTTCCCCTGTGAATATTGGTGAGGCCAGGATGGAGTTTTGGACTGCTGATTTTCTTAGTTCTTGCTATCTCTGCAAGAAGCAGCTTCAGGGGTTGGACATTTTCATGTACATGTAAGGAAAACATGATGGTTATGGTCTTTTAGTTTGTTTCCTTAATTCCTTGGTTTGATCATCTGGGTATGTTTGGATTGTGAATGATCTGTGACTTGAGTGAGTTGGTTAATGTTGTTGGCCTCGAGATGAGGTCTGATTTGTTTGAAAAGTTAGTTCCTTGAGTTATTTTAGGTGCTGGATTCACAGTGAGCTGTACATGATTGAATTTTGAATTATGATTATTGTTTGATTGTTTTCATATTATTGTCTTTGTGGGAAGTTTGTGTTCGGAATTTTTTTATGCACTTGAAGTTTGGGTGATTTAGAAGGATGAATGAATATGGCAAACCTTGTGGATTTTTTTATGTTCTTTTGGTTTTGCATTAGTTCTTGCATGGAAATAGCTAGATTAGATATAGATAGTAATATAGTGACGACTGATGAATGAATTTGTGAACCGATTCTAGTTATATACCTAGTTTTGGTTTATGGTTAGCCTTTGAACGAAAGTGGAGGGCCTAATTAATGCTTTCTGCATAGTTGTGGCTTTGATATTGTTTTCCCTATTTAAAGCCTTGACCTCAGGTACAGGCTGGTCCTCTGGTTTTGTAAATAGTTGTGGGGCCTTTGAGAGCTTTGTCAATAGGCTAATAATAGTGCATGCTATAAACATATATTTTTCTGCCTGTGATAATTCGTCTCAGAGCTGTTTGAATGATAATATCATTAATAGAACATAGATAGGCTTGGAATAGTCGATCAGTAGTCCATTCAGAAATGCAGACTGGAAATCCTCATCAGATTGTATTTGACTCTTTAAACTTTTGAGGCATTCTTTGCTGTATAATAATTCAAAAGTATCCCCTGATAGACTTGATTGCTAAATTTAAAATTTGAACCTCATAATTTCATAGAGGTCCATGACTATAAGTTTGTTTTTTCTAAGACATTGAATACTATGTATGAGAGCTGAAAGATGGAAAGGAACAGACTGGATTTAATATGTCATCACTCCAGATCAGCACAATCCGAGGAATCAGCTCACTCTTTCTCCATCGACCATCCTCGCTCCACCAGTCGGTCTCCTCATCACGCTGCACGTATGTACATTAATTTTTGGTTTGATTTTTTTTTTCATGCTGGGGTTAGGGTTTTAGTTTGTTGGTAATCAATTTGAGGTTTGGGGTTATTTTTTTCCTGCTGGGGTTTGTGTACGAATGGTGGAAGAAAATTGTGGAGTATGGGGTTTCTGGGTGTTGTCCAGTTTGCATTGGGAGATTTGAAACTGTGAGCTTGATGAGACAGTAGTAATTGTACTTTGAAGCACTCCCTCTTCCCCATATTGTTTGCCTCCCTATAAATTTTGGGATGTTCCAAAATCTATTCCTCTTTGAAAAGTGAATAACAAAAAGCTTTGGTAGAAGCTTTGGTCCTTCTTGTTGATTCTTTATAGACGGCAAAGTATTTTTTGCAAACGATGTTGCTTTTTTAAGGTTTTAAAAGCTTTGGTAGAATCTTGGCCATCCAAGCATAGAAGCCAGGTCCAACATCACTACACGTTAATTTTCCGAGTAGAGATCGGAGAAAAGTCAGGCTATTGTACCACGTATTTTGAAACTTTTCTCAGGTTAGTGATTGGGTATTGCTGGGTTTGTTGTGGGGTATTGATTTTTGTGGTAAAATACTGACCCTTTTGATGATTGGGTTGTTTGCATGATTTTTGACAAGTTTGGGCGTTCTATCTGTTTGATGAAATGCCATATTGGGCACAGGTTTTTTAATTTTACGTTAATTACATCAGTTTTGGCCCTTTTGTGTGTTTGTTAGTATTTTCTTTTGCTCAAGCCTCTGCTTTGAACTGCTCCGATTATGTGTGGAGGTATGGATATGTGTAGTCTTGCGTTTGAGTTTTAGCATCTCTCATGCCCATTCATATTTTCTAGTATAATTTCACTCATGTCAAAATAAATGTTGAATTTGCAAATTGGTGCTTGAGAAGTTGGTGATTGTGTTCATGCAAACACATTGCACTTGAAGTTTATTTCTTTCTGATTTGTCTGCATATGCTGTTGGGATAATTCATTGATGAGAATCCTTATGTTATTCTGAGGTGTTTTACTTATTGATATTGGACTTTGTTACTTCTGGTTTCACTTACTTGATTATGGTTGCACAGATGGAGGGTAGTCTTGCTGAAGAGCTTTACTCAGAAAGTTTGAAGCTATCAAAGATAGACTTGGGTTCTTCTTCAACTGCCATTAGTAAAGAAGGTGATGCACATGGTTTAGATGTTAGTTTAATTTCTCTGTTTTGATAAAAATCTGTCTGTTGCCATTCGAATGAATCCTATGTTTGCATAATTGCATTTGTTGACTTCTCTTCCTTCACTTCCATCCAGTTGAACTTCTTGAATCTTGACTTGATATACTCTGCATATTATAGAAAATTCTGCATAGTATACTCTCAATAAGCTGTGGCATTCCTTTTTCTGCGGGATGGGGTGGGGGGTGGTGGCTGGGGAGTGGGGAGTGGGGGGACTATCTACATTGTTATTTGGGTTGATACCCCTTTGAAACAAATTGATGGTAGCTGTTGAAACAAATTAAGTCCATTTTTCCAATGTGCTTTCCATGTCTTGTTCACAGGTTGCAATCTCTGGTTCAGTTGAAATGCCTAAAGATGATTTATGGGCCATCTTTGCCATTCTATCCACAGTGATTGGTTATTGTGCTGAGACATACTTCACGTTAACTATAAATTTTTTTTTTCTTTGAATTTAGTTCATTATGGATGTATATTACTTATTTGATGAATATCAGTGTTGCACATAGCTGTGGGTCTGCTTTCTGATTTTACTGTATGATAAGTTTGGCCACTGATAAAATCGTTGTGTGAAAAGTTGACCTTGTCAAATGATTATCTATCTTTTGTATCACCTTCTCTATAGATATCTATAAGAATGCTTCAGTGTGGGTTAGTCAGATGAGAACAATTTCTGAGTAGAATCATGTGTTGGACTCACTGATTGTGTATTTGCTCCTGGGTACTGATTGCAGATCTGCGAGTCTTTACCTTATGTCATTGGCTGCCTGTGTATGCATAGTAACTTGGTGCCTCTGTTTCTTTTATTGTTTAGTTTATCTTCATTTACGACTTTTTGTTATCTTTTCTTCAACTGCTTGTAGTTATATATATATATATATATATATGCTGGAGTGTAATTATTATTATTTTTAATAATTTTTAAACTTTCTTGACATGTCAAAACTGGCATGTCAAAAAAGTTTTTTTTTTTTAAAGAAAGTTATTTTTTTTAATAATTTTAAACTTTTTTGACGTGTCAAAACTGGCACGTCAAAAAGTTTTTTTTTTTAAAAAATTATTATTTTTAATAATTTTAAACTTTTTTGACGTGTCAAAATTGGCACGTCAAAAAAGTTTTTTTAATTATTTTTTAATAATTTTTAAACTTTTTTGACGTGCCAATTTTGACAATTTTTTGACGTGTCAGAAAGTGAAATGTCAAAAAAGTCTACCACAATTTTTAACGTTCGCAACACGTAAAAAACGCTACGTCAAAAACGTTTTTGACGTGGCAGATGCCCAGACACGTCAAAAAAGTCCTGTAAAAAACACTTGTGTTTTTTGTAGTGATGCAGTTTAGCACAAACCGTTGGAGCGTTGATTTAAACGTTCAAATCATGGCAGTTTGCATGCGAAAGTAAATTTCCCATTTCAACATAAGCACAAGGATGTGTGTTTATGTACTTAAAGGGCTATGTTGAACCCAAGTCCCATATTTCGCCCCTTTGTAGTCACCAAACCCCAGAAAGGGAGAGAGGAGAATGATTCTTTGGAGGAAAAAGATGAAGCGGGATACCTAGTAAAAAGCTTGACCCTACTCATTAAAAGGCTTGGTGTATTCTAAATACACCAACATACATATCAATCAAAAGTACTATCCACTTCCTTGATCAAAAGAGAATCATAATTTGATATAATAAAGTATTGTCAGATGAAATGCTCAATTTCATCACTAACTACAAACAAATATTTACAAGTTACAGTAAACTTCTGATTTAGATCTTATGTATATTAATCTTGTTAGTACACATCCGTTAGGATCATTACGTATAATGTGATAAGTGTTGAACGTTACACATTCAATCATTCACATATGTTAATCTCTTAATTTTGTTATAATTTGATGTTTTGTGTTGTTTGTGTTTTCTTGCAATTTGTAGGATTTTGAAGAAAAGCAAACGTTTCTAACAAGTTGCAAGCTTGAAAGATATTTTTGGGAAAAGCTGAAGGCTTGGGATCGAGCACATGCCATGCGGAAAGACTCCTTTTTCACCTCAGATTGAGTTTTTCCTTATCCCTATAAATAGACCTCTAAACATTGAGAAAAGATACAAGCTTTGAGAGAAGAATTGGAGTCTCAGTCAAGAAGCATTTCGGTTTCTTCTTTTCCTTATTATTTTCTTATGAGGATGATTTCCATCCGAATTATGTGTAACTAATACTTTAGTTAGGGCTCAATTGAAGCCCTAATCATGTATCATTAGGATTTCAATATAGGCGCCATTGCTACAATTATATTTTGGATACTTAACTTGAATATTTCTTATTTTATTGAATCATATGAATGTGCTTGATCATCATATGTATGTGGTATGGATTTGTTATTTAAGTTAATTTGGATAATCAAGTCATATGCTTAATAGAGTGACAAAAGAAGCCCATCACAAGTTCTTGGATTAATCAACATGGAAAACCGGAAGTAAATATCATGCTCTAGGCTTCATGTGTTTGTCGATTTCTATAGATTTATGCTTTCTTGAAGAACAACTTAGTAGATACCATGCCAAATCATTTGAGTGAGAAAATAATTAAAGTAGATATCATGCCTAATTCATTGCTTAGGGAGATCAATAGCTTAAGGAGTAGATATCATGCCCTTAGGTTGGCAAACATTGGGTATCTTGATATGGTTGTAGCATTGGCATATTGTTTATCTTAATTGAGTATGATTAGCGGTGGATATCAAAACCTTACCTTTCATTCTTGTTATTTCAACTCAATCAATGTTCTATTTCATTTTATTCAGATAATTATTTAGGAAAATCTTTTTAAACATGGTTTACATCAACCCTCGTGGGATGATCTTGTGCGGTACTTGCAAGTAAAACGTACATTTATTCGTCTATTAATTAGGTGAATATGGAATATTTGCACAACACAACGTAACCTAAGTCATCAAATGAATATGCATTAATGCTCAAGTAATTCTTTGAAAATAAAATAGCAATTTTTCTTCTTCCCTTTCTAGCTAATTATTACATGTTGCTGAATACCCAGGACCCCCATAATAGAAATGGGTTTTATAGCCTCCATTATTATCATTTGCTACTTTTACATCATAGCACGCAGGAAATGTTACATATGGTACCAGATCCTTCGGTTCAACGTCAATGATATTTCCTTTGAAATCCAGGTATTCAAGATTGCGAAAATAACTTGATTTTCCAAAGCCTTCACTCGGAAAACGCCCACCCCCCATTTGAGTCGATGTGGGAATCCCAGTTTGCCATGAGTCATAAATCTGTCCACCCCAGCTAACTTCGGTAGCACCGTTTTGTAAATATGGGACGATGGAGAAAGGCCAATATCCAATTTCCTGATCTTGCACACGTACCCACCATTTATCATCAAACATCTGAACAACATAAGTTGGAGAATTTAGTGAGAAATATATGTAAATACAATTTACTCAAATAGAAAAATGAATTTACACCAAAAATGTAGAAGAGAATTTACCGTATTTATTTGAACCTTTATTTCGTATTGCTTCGCACCGTAGGTTGAAACAGGGCTTAGTAAAGCACCAAGTGGAACTTTTTGGTTTACTTGCACGAAACCAGGATAGTCGAGATTGTAGCACCCACCTGTTCCTCCTCCGCTCTTACAACCACCAATATATAGCTTGCTTAGCGATTTAACACGTGCATGCATGCTAAGGATTAGCTCGAAACTCGAGATTATCTCTTCGTTTGACAAGCATGTATGTAATTTATTTTATTTTATTTCTATTAAAGAAGGGTAGGAGGGGGCGATACAAGAGAGGTCTAGACAATGAGAACTGCAAGTGTTCCATCAAATCCGATTGAGCCATAAGCTAACCTAGCCCAATCAGAACATGAATGGGACCTATTGTGGTTTACACTAATTAGGCATTGAGATTTCCATTAATGCGGGATTCAAACCCCACGCCCTAGTGTTTACATGACCGGTTTGAAAATTTTCTTAAGACCATGCCATTGAACCACCAACCTAGAATATAGTAGCATATGTGTAATATATAATAGTGCTTTGATGGTGATTAATTCCTAATGTTTATTTAAGTTATATCATGAAAAGAAATAAGCCAACTTACAGTCCATTTAACGTATAACTTGGCTTGAGCCACGTTCTTCAAATTAACCTGGAAACCATGAAATTATTGGTGAGAAATTATCCTTAAAATGCTTGATTTTTATTACATTTTTGTTTTGAATTTCATTATGACATCAATTTTTTTCCCCACATCTGAAGTCCAAAAGTTGCTTATTATTTCAACATTTAGATTTACACTCAAAGTTAGAAGCAACTGTTAAACTTATAATTGGCGTTTATCTTCCAAGGAAGGACAATATTTTGTCAAACTTACAATCCAGCCAGCTTCAATGGTGTCTTCTCTACCTGAAGGACCTCCTCGAAGCCATATTTGAGCAATGCTGACTTCCCCAGGATTTGTCACCGGGTGCCATAGGTTAATAAATGCACGTGCTCCTTGGTAGTACTGGTTATCCTTCAGATTAACTCTAGCGTACTAATTTCAAATATTATATATATATATGTACAAAAGAGAAAACATATATATATATATTAATATAAGTAGTTTGACATGATAATACATGTGAAAACAACAGTCATTTGATTATAATCATACCCTAGTACCCTCATGATTATAATCATCAGCTTGGAGATTAAGGTTTTTTCGACGTGAGGGTAAAGCACGGTGTTCATAATATTCATCCTCTCGTTCATGTCTAACTGGGATTGTTCCTTCAGGGCATTCCTCAATATCAAGCAAACCTTGAAGCATCTCAGCATCGTAGGAATCTCCTTTTGTTTCATTTGGAATATTGGAGCTTGGTTTCATCTGATTAATTAACCCAAAAAAAATATATTTATATATATATTACTATATATATTAGCCTTATTCCTCAATTGCCCGAATAAAAAGCCAATCCCAAAATTTCTAAAGCATTTCATATTAATGATCAATCATAGTTAGGTCTTTGTTTTCCTTGGATATATATTACACCATCATCTGAAGTGCCTGCCCACCCAAAAAGAACAAAAACTGTAAAATTTATAAAATTTGTAGCTATAATCAATTATACACATTGTTTAAACATGCAAAAGATTGAGACAATAATAAAGCAACCTGTATAATATGATTCTTGAGTAATGGATGGTCGAAAGCATGTTGTTGGTAGATATTTACACAACCTATTACATCACCATTTATACCCTGAAAATATTTTAGTAGACCATGGATAAGCAAGCCTGAAATTTTTTCCAAAACTATTATATAGCGATTGAAAACAAAAAGAAGAGAGATGAAGATTATCTTGAATAAAAAAATAATAATAATAATCATTATGACCTTAATAGTTTTGATAGTTCCTTTATGCTTAACTGACTCTTTTCTTCCACCATCAAATGTATCACTCAACGCATATGATACGGCTAGCAAGAAACATATGCATCTTAGTTTGGTATTGGCCATTAAAAAACAAAGTGTGTCACGGATATGTCTACTACATCATCTTGTTATATATATAAATACTAACTGAATATTCTATAAATACAAAGCATTTTCCCTAGTCAAGGTATGGCAGTTACAAACCATTCAATATGAATCCAACAATTCCCATATTAATTTAGACAAAACTCATTATTTTCAGCTGTGAAACGGTCAATATTGGTGATTACGAAAGTTATAGAAAAACCTCAAATAAGTTGTCTATGGAGAACCTTGTACTAAGTACTAATGGAAATGTTTCTATTGTAGCTTAGTCAAGAACCATTTACATAATTAGCTTACTTTTTTTCTTTACGGCTAAACATAAACTAATTCTATATATATCTTCATAATTATGAGAACAATCACATTACCCATGCTATGTATGGAATTTTTTGTTTATCTTAACCTTTCATTATAAATTGAAAAATGAGTGAAAAAAAAAATTATCATGTTTGTTTCTATAGAAAGACATACTAAATGTTATATATCCGTACATCAATAAAGTGACCCAATTACACATAAAACATTATGTAAATGTATAAATGACATAATATTTTAATCATAAGACCCTTAATTTTATTTTAATCCATATAAATTAAAACGAGTTAAAATATTGGGTTAAATACCTTATTCACCCCTGTGGTTTAATTTCTTTATTTTTGGCTCCATTTTATCACAGGAGGTACCTCTGGTTTCCATAAAGGTGGAGATAATACCTCCATCTAAATTCTGTCCAAAATTTGACGGAATGCCACGTCAGCACTAATCACAAATTGACAAGTGTCCATATTATTAATTTTTTTTTAAAATAAAAATATTAAAAAATTATATTTAGTTATATATATATATATATACAACTAAAGGCCGGATGAGGGTTGCCAAGGAGTCGAAGGGGTGGCCGAAATCACCCCAAAGGGTTGAAGGTCTGCCTCAATCTCTCCCTTATTGCATCGCAATTATTGCTATTTTTTTTTTTCATATAATAATGTTTCTTTGATTGATATGATTCTTCTCGCGCTTAAATATGTGTTGGGAATCTCACTTTTAATGTTTTGTTTGCTCGGATCTGTTCTTTTGTTGGAAATGATTACGGATTACCCATAAGAACTTTTCGGGCAAAGATGAATTTGCAAAATTATCGAACATTTATCGCCATCAACGTCTTGAAATAAAAGATATGGTATTGGGTTTTTTTTGTTTATAGAATTTTCCTTCAAATTGGGTTTTTGGAACTTCCTTCAACTCAGTCTATGAAAATTACATGTGTCTATTTTTTTAATAACATGCGAAATACACATGAGTTTTTAATATTATTTATTCCAATTTTGTCCCTACCATTAAAAAACATGTGCATCTTACATGTTCAAATGACACATGTCATTTTTATAGATAGAGTTGGAGGAAGTTCCTCCAACCTAATTTGGAGGAAAACTTTGTCATTTTTCAAAACTGGATGTTATCAGTGATTAATTGTGAGCTAGATGGGGTGGCCCCAAAGATTATATATATATTCAATTTGTGATTGGTGCTAACATGGCGTTCTGTCAAATTTTAGATGTGAAAATTCTAATTGACTCAAATTAACACCTATTTAGATTTTCTAGGTGTTTAACAAAATAATATTATGCGAAAATAAATCTAACCTAACAATTAATAAACAACCAAAAATATATAAAACAATAAACAATAAACAACACAGATATTTGGTTACGAAGAGGAAACCATTTAGAGAACTCTCTAAATGTAAAATCTCTCCGGGGCAGCCAAACCCAGGAAATCACTAACTCAGTAAAAGACTAAGGATTACAAGAAGTTCACACTTACAAAACCTTTGTAATTGACACTCTTGCATAAGACAAGCGACCCACTTGACTTCTACCGCAGTAGCCCTTTCCAGAACATCTGGCACAATTCTTCTACGTGATCTCCTTTCACCGGAACTCCGGTTGACTTCACAACCTTAGATTTATCAAAGAAATAACTAAACTCTAAGAGATTCAATTTAACGCTTACCACATATGATCTCTCTTAGCACACCCTCCGACAAACTTTCTGGGGGTGAAAATTCGTACCTCTCTCTTCTATAATGATGTATATATATCAGTACATCAAACCCTAGACCTAGGCTACTAAAAACACGTTTTTGGGCATAATAGGTACGGGGTGTCCAGACAGGTTAATGTGATGTCCGGACATGTCTTTGCAGAGCAAAAATATGCTTCCTGGAATTCATGTCCGGACATGCTAGCACCATGTCCGGACATGGCCTGCAGTGGGGAGAAAACAACATTCTGGAAATGCTGTCCAGCCTTTATCAACAGCTTCGATCGATGGGCGTTTGTGATCCGATTGAGCTGAAATTTTGCAAGGATGTTCATAACACATGAATCTACATTATGAACGGTGGAGATTTGATTCTGAACATTCTATATCAGTGTTTGAGCTTGTGTACAGTAACCTCTGCATTTTGGAACTGAATTAAGCCAACACAAGAACTAACAAACTCCCCCTTTGGCAATTCGGTGACAAAACCAAAATGGCGAGTCAATCCCATCATCTCCCCATATTACTCCCCCTTTTTGTCACAGAATGACAAAAGGTCTTCGTGTTTCCTGAAACACTTCAAAAAATACATCAAGGTATATGTGGAACATAAATATAAAAATAAAATTCATGATCACAAATAATAGAACATGCATGAAATAATGCAAGATCATGAAGAAACATCAGCAAAAACTCCCCCTCAATGTATGACTCAATAGCAACAAGAAACTTTTACGGAAAAAGTTTCTCCCCCTCAAAAGTCAAGTAAACACACATTCTCCCCCTAAATGCAATACTGGATAAATAGTGCACATATCATTTATGACAAAAAAAAAACATGTATTGTACGAAATCACATTCAAAACCAGAACTACTCATGCATTGAGCACACATATATAAGCTTACACAAAAACATGTGTCAAATAGAATGAACATTAGCTAGCTAATGGGACAAAGTAACTCATGCTGAAATGTGTAGTATGTGAGAGTCAAATCCAAGGTCAAGTCATGTGAATCGATCTAGGATCACTATGCAACCAACGATGGTAAAGATGCATGGTTAAAGGCAAACCTTATATTACTAGGGCCTAGAATCCCTCATCCTATACAACCTTTTATAGAACAAGCATCATTTTACCACAAATCCTTTAGTGACCGTATTTTTCCGCAATGAATTGGTCATTGACTATTTCTATAGGGATTCTTTCAACATTAATGACATAGAACTTTTTGTTCAAATATACTCTTTTAGAGACATGTCATATATTATTATTGCATGACTAAAACAAAATGCAGGAATTTTTAGGATCTAGGTTCAACTAGCGAATTGGTCAATTTTAACCGAGCCTTGAACCATACATCACCTACATTGTGACCTTGAGCCATTTCCACAATAATCAACGATTAGACAGACTCTAAAGCGTGCATGATCAGCAAAAAGAAAAGATCCCACATGAAAAGCTATACAACACTCACCATGGTCATGCAGTCAAAAGCTCATACAGTACCTCATGCAAGGGTAGGTCCACTCTCAAAGGACCCGACTCCACATGGGATTTTGAAAGTCCATGAATATGAGCACAAACAAAAAATATTTTTGTATTTTTGTATTTTGAAAAAAAATGAGAGAAAAAAAAAAAAAACAAAAACAAAGCAAAAATATCACAACTGAAACAAAACTAGCACATAAATAAAAAGAAACAAAACAAATTAAGAAACAAATACACCCAACAAACTTTCGCACTAGGACATTGAAATGAGAGTGTAAACAAGAATTGTCCTAGGCATGCATTGCGCCCACCTAATCTAGGTGAGTCTACTACCACTCCCCCTCAATGGGTGAACAGTATCAACCTTCTTAATCCAAACTTTCTTCATATTAGGGACAAATGTGCGACTCTTGTCCAAATCATTTAACTGGGTGATAACACCCCTTAGCATGTTGAATAATTCCGTATGACTATTCCTAGAACGAAAATAATTTTTTTCTGACTCCTGATTATTCAACTGAAAACAATTAGGGCGAATATGTCCAATCTTACCACAGTAATGACATGTAGGAATAAACCTTTGAGAATGTTGGTTCCTTGCAAGGTAANATAATACAAATAAAACCTATATAATTTTGCACATTTGAGAAGAAAAATAGAGAGCAAAAAAAAAAATCTTCACATTAGGTTAAATGCTTAATTATTTCCTTTTCTATAAAAAACACAGAGCAAAATAAACAAAATATTTTCTTTTATGAACACAAAAAAAAAAAAAAAAAAAAAAATCAATCTCTCAAAATTTAATATAATAAAATAAATTCTTTCATATCATGTTCCAATGCTTAATTATATTTTAAGTGTTTCAAAAGCACGATGGTGGGCATCAATAACATTACTCTTAGTTTAATCTATGTAAATTAAAATAAATTAAAATGTTTAGTCCTATAGGAATAACTTAAAATGAAATGAAGTATAAAGAGAAAAAAAAAAAAAATCGCAAGAAGAAAACCTGCATTATAATTATCAAATCATCAATAGAAATTGATATTTTTGGTGTGATATTTCAATAAAATAAAACCCATGTATTTCTCAAAATTTGAAAACAAAAATACATAGAAAAATAAAGAAATATTTTTTCATAAATACAATTTTTTTTTAAAAAAAAATTTAAAAAACAGGAAAAGCACTTCAAAAATAAAAATACATAGAAAAAAAAATAGAAAAAAGAAAACCTGAATTTCGATTATCAAATCATTAATAGAAAATTAGTAAAAATCTCGAATATTGTGATGCATTACCAATTATTTCAATTCAAATAAAACCCATACATTTATGACCATTTGAAGAAAAAAAAAATACATAGAAAAATAAACATAATTTTTTTAAAAAAAAATGTGAAATAGAAAAGAATATTTCACTTAAAATTTAGTGCAATCAAATGCTTAATTATCTATAATTTGGTGTGTAGAAACTAGAAAGCATTTTTGTTCTATTTATGCACAACAATCAAATTAATTCTCTTGCCTCATTTTGATCTTTAAAGCCCTAAATGAGAGAGAGAGAAATTATAGAGAAAGAGAAGCCAATCAAGGAGGTAGAAATTTTTTGCAAAATATAAAATAAAATATTTCGCAAAACAAAATCGCTTAATTATATACAAAAGAAGCAAAGTGTTTCACAGTATTGAGACTATTGAAGATACTGCCTTAAATGAGAAGCAACAAAGATCAAGCTGACAACAATGGTCTTGATCAAGGCCATTGCCAATGATCAGATAAAATCAAGGTATACAAAAACATAGTTGATTGCATCTGCCAACTAGCTAGAAGATTTACTATCCGTTCACGTTGATCGACATGGAAACAAGCTAATTGTTTCTCACAGCTTGCACTTTCATCAATAGAGAGATTTCCTTTCCTTATAAACGTATTCTTCCTCTTTGTATTTGCTACTGAAAATAATATATAGAGAGAGCTATGCCCAACGGATTCAATGGGTTGATTTATCACAACCGATACCACAAACAAAACAAAAGCAAAGTGCTCTTGGTTCCACAATTGGCGTCAAATTTGAAGGCTATAACATACGCATGCTATGCGATTTGTTTTCAACTATTAAAAAAAAATTAAAAATTACGAAATTATTCTGGTACGCTATCCAATTAACATTAGAGCCTGTTTGAAGACTAACATATATACGTATGCTATCCAATTAACAGTGACTAAATAATTATTTTGAAGGAAAAAAATCATCTGCTATATACAGTTAGCTAGTCTGAGAGAATTTGAGTACCTTCTTTCTAAGAAACAGAGATATAGCAGATTCTATAACGTTTGGGTTCGTTGTCGCACACCATTGTTGCTTTATTTTCTCTGATCGATTTGAAGGTTTTGTAGCTTTAATCATATTCTTGAGAAAGATATACATACACGGTGGGAGTTTGTATCTTATTTATTTATTTTTTTTTAAGTCGATAGGGAAAAAATAACTGAACACAACATTTCACTCACCTAAACGCATGTTTAAGGGTATGCTTGAGCAAGATGTAGAGACACAATGAGAGTCTCTACATAAACACACTTGTCTAAAACTCCCCTATTATGTAGAGTAGATTATATATATAGAGTAGATTAGATTAGATCAGATATTATATTATATTAGATTAGATTAGATATGTCATACAAATTAGTTGTTTAGGGGGTTAATTATCCCTAACACTATATATGTAGGCTTAAGATATTGTATGTAGACACATTCAAAGGAAGGCTTTAATTAATTTTCCAAATGTTTACTTCAGCATTAGACTTCAATTAATTATTTCTTGAAAGCGAGGAGATCAATGTAGTACTTGGTGATCCATCCTTTGATGATCTTAACCTCCTCCTTTCGCTGCATCACCAACCACTCTGGATCGCTTTGCTTTTCCGGATGCAAATCCAAGCAATGAGATCCTGCAAATATCAAATTCATCATCCACTATATATGAACTCCCCTTTGATTTTCTTTTCTTTTCTTTTTTCTAATTAATACCCTTTTTTTAATATATATATATATATATATATATGAGTTGAGCATACAAACCGTTAACAGTATGGACTGCAACAACAGTACGTGATATGTTTTCAAGCACCCTGGAATCAGAAATAGAAAATCTGTTAATTAAACTTAATTAAGGAGTTTTTTTGTGTTTGTAATTAATTAATGTTTATCTGGTTAATTAATTACCCGCCGCTACTGTAAGGATCTCTGAGCCCATTTGAGAATATAATGTTACTTCCAAACCTGTGGAGAATCAATTTTATATCCTGCAGTTTTCCATAAAAATAAAAAATAAAAAATTAATTTGAAATATTATTAGAAGTTTTTTTTCTGAAAATATATGTGAAAAGACATACATGTCCTCCGTAGTAAGTAGTGACCCAATGAGGGCGAGGGGGAACGCCATACAAGCTCCTGCACATCTCAATGTAGCTGCTCAGGATAAAAGGATCCGGTGGGAACATAGAATCGTTGCCAATTCCTATGGGTATCACCATCTCACTACATGTCTAAAACGCAGTCATAAAGGACAATTAGGACATTTTTTCAAATTTAATTCATGTAAAATGATGGAAATATATATAAATCAAGTATATTTTATAGACATATAATAATTAATGTACCTGCCATCTCCATCCCACAGTTGTTTCAGATATATTTTTGAGTCCATTAACATAGCAGGATTGATTTCCACTATAAGCAACCACACCTGCAAATATTTTGGTGAGAATATCGGTTCCAAAGGGAGCTCCATCAATGCCACCACAGACAATGTTCACCGGATATCTTGGAGGATGATTATATTGGGCTGCCCTCGCATATATGGTCTCCAAATAATCCTTCAGCTCAAGAGATTTGTTTAGGGGACTGAAACAGAAACAACATTAATCTTGAATGTCTATGTTTTGTTGATAATTGCAAATTAATTAAGGCTATGTTTATGTATGTACTCGCAAGTCTTGAATGTCTTGCTAAGGATTGAAAGACCACCAGGCTTAGATGCAACTTCATCGATTTCGGACCACGACTTTTTTATGGTTTGATAGCAACTTTCACTAGCTTCCTGCAGTACCGTATGCAAACCATACATTTTTAATGCATTAAAATAAGAAAAGTAATGCTATTTAGTAAACTACTACCATACAATTGGAATAACGTGACAGTAAAAGATAACTATTTAATATACTACTACCATACAATTGGAATAACGTGACAGTAAAAGATAACTATTTAATATACTACTACCATACAACATTCATACGTATACTAGTCTACTGAGTAGATATAGCATTACTCAAATGAAAAAATAAAATACAATAAAATAAAAGAGTATTCAAATTGTTACCCTAAAATCCTTGGTGACAATGGAATAGTATCCATCTTGGGGAGTGATGTCATCAAAGTAAAGGATTGGAGCTGACGAGGCCAAAGCTCCAATGGTAACATGAGGATATTTTAGCCGAAACCATGAAGCTAGCACTGAACCACCAATTAATGAATATATACAAAATTAATAATTTACATGCTATCAAATTAAAGAGTATATATCTGGGGCAATAATATGTGACGTACGTACTTCCCCCATATGATGCTCCAATAACAATTACTGGGGAATATTTTGCATGTAATCTTTTCTTTAAATGAATGATGATTTCTGCATAATCTGCTATCGCTTGGGCTGAGTTGAAGTACCCCAGAGTGCTTGCGTTTCTAAATGCTTCTTCCCTTGACCCAAATGGCATTGATTTCCCATAATATCGGTGCTGATATATATGATGAAAATAATCACAGATTTTGAATAAATCATTTCAGCAAGACAAGAATATTTATATTATTAAAATTTCATTAATACCTCTATATATAGTATGAGAGCCTTAAACTTCACAGCGTTATCAGTCAGAAATCCAGCAAAAGCCAGATCGCCATCCAGAGGGGCTTCTGCACCCAAATAAGCCAAAATTGGGGCGCTGCTATTTGCACCACCCCAATACTTGGAGTTGATAATATATCTTTGCTGAAAAGTGGTGTAGCTTTCAGGTCTGTAGTTGAAGTGATCGAGTGTTTGATCAAAGTAAAATGTTTCCAAGTCATCTAAAACGTTAGCCGATGTAGATACTGTTTCAGAATCTTGTAGAATTCCTCCAATTGGATTCAGCCTAGGAATATTGTATAGTGTTGCAGAGACAGAGGTTGAGAAAATAAGAAAGAGGAAAGAAAGCCATTGAAATGAAAATGTTGGAGAGTTCATGTCAATGAATTGAACTGAGAGCACAAGGTTTCTGAGATTACATAGCATGTCTTTATATATATATATATATATATAGAAAAGAAAATTGCTTATCTGACCCTTGAGGTTTGTAGTTATACAAATTGATTCTTGGGATATTTCACATTAAATGGTATGTGAATCCTACAATATTTCCCATCCGTGGACCAAGACTAAAGGGCTTGCAAAAGTAGGCATGGCATGAGAAAAAAAAAATGATGTTCGATCATGTCTGTTTCAGACTTCAGTAAACGCACGCTATAAAAGCTTTACTGTTTCAGACTTTAGCAAACGCATGCTATAAAAGATTTAAGAGTCAAAAAGTCCTCAGAATAAAAGAGGTCATGAAGATTCCAGGAAACATTCAACACCACATACAATATTAATTCAAACAAATCTAGATATATATTAATTAAGAACAAAACAACGTACCAACATATATATATTACTCAAATGCAAAGACAAACAGACAAATCATGAGGACCATGATGCAATTAAGTCTAAATTCGTGTTGTGATCCTCGTTGGTTGGATTTCTTAATTATGCTGTAGATGCTAGCTAGCAAGGCCGGCCCACCATGAAAGAGTAATGAAAAATCTCCTCTTATATATATTCATATTACTTTTTTGTTTTTGTTTCTTATAAATTGCCTTTTGTGGAAGAGATCGACGCCCTGGCCGGCCTCCTGGTCCATCAAGAAGACGGCAGTAAGCGACGACTGTCGTTTCATGAAAGGATAGAAGACTTTTATGCCGCTTTACCCCTATAAAGGAAGCCAAGGGTTGCCTTTTATTCCAAAACGCCTTTTATATAAAAACAATCATTCATTCAACACAAGTTATTGTTGATTAACACGTTCAGACACGGCCTGCTCACTTATGAAAGGGACAGCCACCAATACGTTGTCATACTCAGCCAAAAAAAATGAAGATAATAGAATAAGATAGTAAATTATGTACAGAATTTGGTATGTTCTGAAACCATATGATAGAAAATACAAGAGGAAAGAGATAGGGGAAAATAGAACCCTATAATTAGTCGCACCAAATTAAGAGAATGTTTATTTTCTAAAAATAGCAAGGGATAACTTAAAATTGAGTTTTGGAGGTGAAACGATATATTTTGAGCCAGAAAATGCGTTCAGGCATAGCATGCTGACCACAACATGCAATATATTCCTAGCTCAAAGTTATCATTAATTATATTTTATTTTACTAAAGAAACTATAATTGCACTCTAGGATTTATTTAATTAATTATGTAAAAGCTTTCTGACTACTAAATATTGCATTTGACCCTTTCATGAAATATACGTAGAGAATTAAAGTCAAATTAATTTACTGTCACTTTATTTCGGTTTGGATTTAGTGTTAGCAAATTCAATATCAAAACATGTTGAGTAGTAAAATATAATACCACTGGACACAAATTTGTCTTTCAGAATTGATGGTACGCATATATATATATATATATATAGATATATATGTCCTTATACCTCATATGAAGCATAATAGCATCAAAATGCCAAAGTTTTGATGGCATCTACACAAAATTCAAAGACCATTTTTTAAAAATAAAAATAAACATGTAAAACAGAAGGGTAGATTCGCCTTTCATATAAACATAGAAACAAATCTCCCAACAAAGAAATAAATTGCACAACTCCACCAAAATAAAACACACAAAAATGCAAATCAATGCCGCTTTTGCAATACCCACAAAAATAAAATACAACAAAAATGTGGAGACACTAACGTGCCAAATAAGGTCTTTCGGCGTGGCTTTGTAATATATATATATTGATAGATAACTGTCGTAGATCTTGAGTTCAATGGGTACATTGACAAAACAAACAAACATACTCTACTCGAAATCGTTAAGCCTTATGCCGGTCAAAAACATACCCCACAACAGATCATAATTAAACTCAAAATCAATGTTTCAACTAGAATACTATAGCAGTATATAAAACCATCAATTCATCTCAAAACGAACAAAGTTTAACGCTTTTAATATTTATACATTCAACCAGTATGTGTGCCCATGATGAAAAATATGAAATTTTCATGCTTTTCATTATGATTCATACAAAATATAAGCCCAAAAAACACATACAATAATCCATTATGACAATCTCCATGAAAACAAAACACCTTTAAAACACGTCTCGTTTTCCACACCATTCTGATAACAATTGTTAAAATATTTTAATAATAGATCTGTTCTTTCTCAATAGTATGTATAGACCAAGGATGAGAATCACATACCTCCATTAATCACGAGACAAACTTCCCATATTTATCTCTCAAGTCTTCTGTAGATTTACAAACATATAGAAGAAAATTGTGTTATGTGTGCATAGATGGCACTAGTCTCTCAACCCTTATTGCTCTAATGACCTAATGAAGTCTAATGGACCAACTTCATTATATATGTAGGGTGAGAGTACATGGCTTCTTCAAGTGCTTATAGAATTGGTCCAGCCCATTATAGACCCAAATATTAAAATGACTATGCAGTCCACCCAAAAGTGAAAATAAAATACAACAAATTATACTTCTTTTAAGTACTGTCAAAAAATTTCAAGTTAAGCAAGTGTTTTCAGTTGTTAATGGAGGAGGCACACAGGACACAACTCCTTGACAATGACCATTTTTTTTAATTTGCATACCTTCAACTAAAACATGCATGAAATCTGGCCTGGAAGGAAAAAAAAAAAAATGAAGAGGGTAGCTTGAAAGGAAGAAAAAAAAATAAAAAAAAAACTAATCGCCGGAATGCGTGGAGCTAGAGTGCAGGACGAGGGCGGCCACGGCGAACATTACTAGCCGCCATTCGTGAGAGGAGAGAGAGAAGGATCTGATGGATTCTACGTGTAGTTTTCTTTTTTTAAATGTTGACTTTTAAACACTAAGGCCCATAAAAAAAATTTATGCCATTTACTATACAATCACATAAATTTTTGAAAAATTGACATTGTTTACTGCACAAAGAACTAAACATCGTTTGTCCCTAACAGGTAGTTCAATCGGCTGAGACCACGCCTAATAAAGCGGTTGTCACTAGTTCAAATTCCCCTTCCCCTCTTATGTGGACATGTCAAAAAATAAAAATAAAAAACCTAAACATACGGAATTTGTGTCGTTTGAACAATAAACGGCATTATTTTTATGGTGTTTACTGTTCAAACGACACAAATTCTGTATTAAAATTTATGTCATTTATTCAGTAAAATATGTATAAAAAAAAAGTATATGGTTTTGTGTCGTTTAAGGAAAACAACATTAAAAATAAATTTAAAAAGAGGGGGGCATAAATAGTGATAGTTAAATGATGAGGACCATCCAATTAAGTCTACATCATGGTTGTGATCCTCGTTGGGGATAACATTGGATTTCTTATGTTCTAGATGCTAGCAAGACTCACCATGAAAGAGCTGTGAAAAGTCTCCTCTTATATTTTTTACTTTCTTGTTTTTGTTTCTTATATATGCTTTTTGTGGAAGAGATGCCCTCGTGAACCATCAAGGAGACGGCAATTTGACTTGTATATTTGTGCTAATTAAAAGCAATAACCCCCTCTTATGCTAGGGTATGTTCTCTCCAAAGAGAGAAAACAATGATAACCCTCCTTCCCAACTCTTTCTTTTTCTGGAAAACATAGTGGTGATCTAGTGACGCATGTGTTATATATTATGGTGTTTATCGTTTGTCTTTTCTCTAAATTTGTTTTTTGCAACAATTTACGGGATGAAGTTTTGCCTGCTATTTGGAATTTCGATTACACTCAGAGTAGCGGTCTTAGATCTCCGATTTGTCTTTCATTTTTCTCTTTAGTTCATTTTTTGGAGCATATAACTGACAATTGACAAAGGAATTATCAGACATGTGGACCAATTTTTCATTGATAGAAGTGAAGGGGCTTGCGATTGGGAATGCTTTTTGTAGCAGAGTTGGAAAAGAGAGGCAGTCATTGTCTAGCTAGTTGGAAAAGTTCAGATGGATCGGCAAGTGGATTGCAGGGACATGATTTGTAAGAATATGTTATGGATTTGAAAACTAATTGAGATGGTAACATTCAAAGAGTTAGATATTATTAGGTCTAGCTAATTCCATTATCTTCTCGTAGCTTCTATGACCCATGATGTGGAATCTAGCAAAAAAGGCTCTTAAAGCATAGAGCAGGTTTAGATTGAAGAAAACGAAGACCGATACCTTTTGTACAATACACATGCAATTGTGCTGAAAAATGGTCCTTTTTCATTTTATAGGCCATATACGGGAAAAAAAAAAAAAATCCTATTTAAAATGGCAAACAGAGGAGATCAACTGTGGCTAATTTAAATTGGGCATAACCATTGTAGTACTTACTCATTGGAAGCCGCATAGTAGGGGTTTAGACGATAAGGACCGCAAGCACTTCCTCATGTTTAGCAAAGTCATAACTTGACCCAACTCCACGAGGCCATATACATAGATTAATTTGAAGCTCAAGTTGCCAAATAATATCATATCTCAGATGCACTATGAAGTACACATCAGTTTCATTAGATATTGTATGTACGTAGACGCATTCAAAGGCATTTGAAGGCTTTAATTTTGCAAATGTTTATTTCCTCTACCATCTCTAGATCTGATGAGACTTTAATTTATTATTTCTTGAAAGCGAGAAGATCAGTGTAGTACTTGGTGATCCATCCTTTGATTATCTTAACCTCCTCCTTTCTCTGCATCACCAACCACTCTGGATCACTTTGCTTTGCCGGACACAAATCCAAGCAATGGGATCCTGCAATATCAAAATTCATCATCCTATGATTTCTTTTCTTTTCTAATTAATACCCTTTTTTCTGAAAAATGAGTTGAGCATACTGCATACACACCGTTAACAGTATAGACTGCAACAACACTACGTGATATGTTTTCAAGCACCCTGGGATCAGAAATAGAAAATCTATTAATTAAACTTAATCAACAAGTTATTTGTTTTGGTAATTAATTAATGTTTATCTGGTTAATTAATTAATTACCCGCCGCTACTGTAAGGATCTCTGAGCCCATTTGAGAATATAATGTTACTTCCAAATCTGTGGAGAATCAACTTTATATCCTGCAATTTTTCATTAAAATGAAAGTTTCAAAATATTTGTTTTATTGATTTTTCGAATTTTTTTTTTCTGAAAATACATACATGGCCTCCGTAGTAACTAGTGACCCAATGAGGGCGAGGGGGCACGCCATACAAGCTCCTGCACATCTCAATATAGCTGCTCAGGACAAAAGGATCCGGTGGGAACATAGAATCGTTGCCAATTCCTATGGGCATCACCATCTCACTACATGTCTAAAATGCAGTGATAAAGGACAATTAGGACATTTTTTCAAATATAAATCAAGTAAGTTTTATAGATATATAATAATTAATGTACCTACCATCTCCATCCATCAGTTGTTTCAGATATATTTTTGGGTCCATTAACATAGCAGGATTGATTTCCACTATAAGCAACCACACCTGCAAATATTTTGGTGAGAATATCGGTTCCAAAAGGAGCTCCATCAATGCCACCACAGACAATGGTGACCGGATAATTTGGAGGAAGATCATATTGGGCTGCACTTGCATATATCGTCTCCAAGTAATCCTTCAGCTCAAAAGAGTTGCTTAGGGGACTGAAACAGAAACAATATATTGGAGTCATCACAAAACTAATTATTATTTTCCATTTGTTGATAATTGCAAAGGCTATGTTTATATATGTACTTGCAAGTCTTGAATGTCTTGCTAAGCATTGAAAGACCGCCAGGCTTAGATGCAACATGATCGATTTCAGACCACGATTTTTTAATGGTTTGATAGCAACTCAGCTCTCCCTGGCTTCCTTCGCGCAGGGNATATTTTGGTGAGAATATCGGTTCCAAAAGGAGCTCCATCAATGCCACCACAGACAATGGTGACCGGATAATTTGGAGGAAGATCATATTGGGCTGCACTTGCATATATCGTCTCCAAGTAATCCTTCAGCTCAAAAGAGTTGCTTAGGGGACTGAAACAGAAACAATATATTGGAGTCATCACAAAACTAATTATTATTTTCCATTTGTTGATAATTGCAAAGGCTATGTTTATATATGACTTGCAAGTCTTGAATGTCTTGCTAAGGATTGAAAGACCGCCAGGCTTAGATGCAACATGATCGATTTCAGACCACGACTTTTTAATGGTTTGATAGCAACTCAGCTCTCCCTGGCTTCCTTCGCGCACGGGATCCATGTTATATATATATATATATACACCAAGTTAATGTATTAAAATGAGAAGTGTAATGTTATTTAGTAACTACCGTTATACAACTTGACGTGACAGTAAAACTTAACTTTCTTTTTTTTTTTCTAATAATAGTTGATTTTTACTACCACATTATCGAGTTGTATAACAATTGTATGCTAGTATATTAAAAAGCCAGCATTACTCAAGTAAAAGAAAAAGGAAGAAGAAGAAAAGAAAGTATTCAAATTAATTATATTACCCTAAAATCCTTGGTGACAATCGAATAATATCCATCTTGGGGTGTGAGGTTATCAAAGTAGAGGATTGGAGCTGATGAGGCCAAAGTTCCAGTGGCAACATGAGGATACTTTAGCCGAAACCAAGCAGCTAGCTCTCAACCACCAATGAATATATACATTAATTTACATGCTATCAAATTAAAGAATATATATATATATATAGAGAGAGAGAGAGAGAGAGAGAGAGAGAGCAATAATATGTGACGTACGTACTTCCCCCATATGATCCTCCAATAACAACTACTGGAGAATATTCTGCATGTAATATTTTCTTTAAATGAATGATGATATCTGCATAATCTGCTATAGCTTGGGCTGAGTTGAAGTACCCCAGAGTGCTTGCGTTTCTAAATCCTTCTTCCCTTGATCCAAATGGTATTGATTTCCCATAATATCGGTGCTGATATGATGAAAATAATCACATATTTTGAACAAATAATTTCAGTAAGACAAGAATATTATAAAAGGATTAATTGTGTGTTCATTAACTAATACCTCTCTCTATATATATATATATAGTGCGAGAGCCTTAAACTGCACGGCATTATCAATAAGAAATCCGACAAAACCCCGATCACCATCCAACGGTCCCTCTGCACCTAAATAAGCAAAAATTGGGGCGCTACAATTTGCAGTAATAGCACATCAAACCTAGATGGAAACAATTCCCACACAATAGCCACAAATCATGCAACGGCTATAGCAAATAAGGAAACCCACTGGACAGCCCCAAGTCAAGCAACGGCTACAACATACAAGGAAATCCAAATCAGTCAAGGCGCTCCTAGAATCAGATCAAGCAACGGCTAAATTATTCAATGTGTATTTTCTCCCCTTTCTTGTAACCTCTAATATGTGTATATATACCCAATCAATAAACAATGAAATACACAGCAAAACATATTTACAAACCTTCAGTCTCTATATGCACCACCCCAGTTCTTGGAAGTTGATAAAATATCTTTGCTGAAAAGTGGCGTAGCTTTCAGGCCTGTGGTTGAAGTGATCGAGTGTTTGATCAAAGTAAAATGTGTGGAAATCATTTGAAACGTTAGCCTATACAGATAGTGTTTCAGGATCTTGTAGAATTGTTCCTCCAAATGGACTCAGCCTGGGAGTATTGTAAGCCGGCGCCCAAAAAGCGCTGGGAAAGACCAAAAAAAATGCTGGGAATTGTAATCCCAGCATTTGTTGTTACCGCCAGAAAAGGTGGTGTCGGCAAACCTTTTTGCCGTCATTTTGAGCGAGTGTTGGTGAAAAGAATACCAAGGACGGCTTCTTCTACAAACGCCAGAGAAGGTAGATTCGCCGGCATCAACAGTTGACGCCGGCAAAGGAGGATGCACCGAGCATCCTCTGTTGATGCCGGCATAGCTACTTTTGCCGGCGTTGACAGAGCACGCCGGTGAAGCTAGCTTTGTCGGCTTCCTTTGTCGACGCCAGTGAAGGTTGTTGTGCCGGCGTCAACAGATCGAGGACGTCGGCGCATCCTCCTCTGCCGGCGTTCTCTGTTGACGCCAGCGAAGGTTTCTGTTCCGGCACCCTTGCCAACACCAAAGAAAATTTTGTACCAGTGAAGGTTTGTCAGCATTGTCTATTTCCGGTGAAAATCTGATGATGGAATATTTTGGGCGTTTTGCACTTATTTTACTGCTTTTTTATTTTATTTTTTTCATCTATACTCTTTGATTGCAAACAAAGATAAAGCAAAATAAAAAATAATAATAAAGCATATAAAAAATAATAATAAAGCATATAAAAAGAGAAAAATAAAGCATAAAGCTTTTCGCCTTTCAAAGTTATTTTATTAATGAGTAAATCTTTTTCAAATACAATGAGTATAATACACTAGCTATTTAGCTAGAATACAAGCTTCTTGAACACTAAAATTATATAGAATACAACCAGCAAAGTAACAAACTACATTAGTCAAACCATGACATAGCAGTTTGCAAAGCAAGCAACTAGCATCATCTCAAACTTGAGGCCTTGTATTCTTACTGAAAAAAATAAAAATAAAAATCTAACTACAAAAACACCTTGCTATATACACTTGCTGCCTCTGTAGCATCCAGCATGACCCAATGGTTTTACAGGTGAAGCACCTTGCTATATACACTTGTTGCCTCTGTAGCATCTAGCATGACCCAATGGTTTTACAGGTGAAGCGTGCAGAGGGTACTGCATTTCAGGAAATGGCATCATTGAGGCCTGAGTTGTTGGCAGTGGAATTGATGTGAACAGCTTTCAGTTGTTGGCTGTGAAGAAAATGCTCCCCACTACCACTACAACATACCATGAGTTAGCTCATACTAAACCAAATAGATTGAATGACATATTAGCTTTACAAATAATTTGTTCATCTAGACGCTACCACAATCTCTCAGCAATTTATTTATTTTTTTAAAATGTAGATCTTAACGCAATCAAACTTTTCTAAAACAATTAATTCCTTAAAAAGCATATGGATAGAGGGAGTGAGGGAGTAAAAAACAATTACTGGGGAATATTTTGCATGTAATCTTTTCTTTCAAATGAATGATGATTTCTGCATAATCTTCTATAGCTTGGGCTGAGTTGAACTGTTGAAGTAGCCCAGAGTGCTTGCGTTTCTAAATGCTTCTTCCCTTGACCCAAATGGTATTGATTTCCCATAATATTGGTGCTGATATATATGATGAAAATAATCACAGATTTTGAATAAATTATTTCAGTAAGACAAGAATATTTATATTATTGTTATGAATGCATTCATGTATTTAGTGAATGACCATTTAGTTCCATCTCTTGGAATTTTACAAATTCATGTCATCTTTTGGAATTCCTATAACATTCACGTATTACATTGATGTAACATATTGATTGGTGTACCACCTTTTCATATTCTCCCTTTCATATTCTTTAGCATCTCATTATGATTCTATATGTCTATAAAAAGGAGCATTGGGGTTGTTTGTAAGACACACAATAATAGGGAAGAATCTTACCTAGTTCCTGAAGAATTAATTTCACATACTGCAATCTCTTTATCTTATTTTGTTATTTTCTTTGATTTTACAACACGTTATCAGCATAAAGCTCTAGCCAATTGTTGTATTCTTTTGATCTTCAACATCAAAAGCTATCCGTGAGGTATTCTCAATTCATTTTAAGTTTCTTTAACATTTAATAATCTTATTATCTATTTTGTTAATTAACATTCTAACATATGCTTATAAATTTTTAGTGTTTTTAGAATCATTTTTATAACGTACATGTGCATATTATGATTCATGTGAGATTTATATGAACTAGAATATTATCATACTAATGTTATGAATATGATGTTATTTAATTTTATATGCCTAAAGCATATAAAAACTGAGTACTTTATGGTAAAAAGATCTATTGACCTTGTGAAATAATATAAGGGAGAGATACAAGTACCAGAAGACAGTTATCCTCCCAAAAGCTCGTTATGATTGGATGCACCTAAAGTTGCACACTTCATGCACTTGAAGTTGCATATTTCATGCCTTGAATGTGCTGTTGTAGTAGCAATATCGAGAGCATAATTTCACAAGATATTCTGAATTAATATCTTGTCTTCTAGTGGCTAAGCAAAACAACGAGCTATTAATGGAAAATCATCAATCTTGTCCAACGGGTTCTACACCATTTCCTGAAGCAAATGGAACATAATTGCATGGTAATAGAGGAAACCATGGTCGTGGATGTGGACGAGGTAGAAAAAATTATAGAGTTCAAGGGAAGCGTACTCATAATTCTTACAAAAAGAAATATTACATACTACCAGAAGTGGAACCACACTGAGGCGAAACAAAATAAAAACAAAGGTTTACAGAATAAACTTACAAATAACTATGGAGATAAATGTTACAAGTGTGGTATGAAAGAGCATTGATCGCGTACCTGTCGTATGCATAAATATTTGAAATAACTATATTATGCCTCCATAAAAGACAAAAAAAAGATGATTGAAATGAATTTTGCTAATTACAGCAATCATGTTGATTCTCTAGTTTTTCTTGATACTCATCTTGTTGTTTTTGATTTCTTTATAGACTCTAATACAAAATCTAATCTTTTGATTAGTGATGAATATTTCTACAATAATTCATATGCTTTTATTATGTCTTAATCACAGTATGTTTACATTATCAAATTTAATTGTATTTTATTATTGATTAATGAAATTTAATATATATTTTGTTTATATATATAGAAGCATGGGTCATATTGATGGAATGATTAATTTCAAGATGATTGGTGAAGAGTTGTGTCTAGCAAACAGTTGTACAACTCACACAATTCTTAGAGATAAGAAGTATTTTCAATACTTGATATTAAACAAGGCTAGTGTCAATACAATATCTGGTTTATCAAAACTAATTGAAGGCTCCGGAAGAGCTAATATCATATTGCCAAAAGGAACAAAATTTTGTATTGATGATGCTTTGTATTCTTCTAAATTTAGAAGAAATTTAATCAGTTTTAAGGATATTCGTCTAAATGGTTATCATGTTGAAACCACTAATGAAGGCAGTGACGAATATCTTTATATTACTTCAATAATTTCGGGCCAGAAGCTCGTATTGAAAAAATTGCCTGCTTTCTCTTCCGGATTGTATTATACAACAATAAGAATAATTGAATCACATGTTGTGATGCACCATAAGTGCTCTAATCCAAAGATGTTTATGCTTTGTCATGATCGTCTTGAACATCCGAGAACAATTATGATGCGTCGAATAATTGAGAATTATCATGGGCATCCCTTAAGGAACCAAAAGGTTTTTTTACCAAGTGATTATCCTTGTGCTGTATGTTCTCAAGGTAAACTTATTATCAAACCATCTCCTTCTAAGGTAATTGTTTAATCTCCATCATTTTTACAAAGAATTCAAGGGGATATATATGGGTCAATTCATCCTCCATGTGGGCCATTTAGATATTTTATGGTTTTAATTTATGCATCAACTAGGTGGTCACATGTTTGCTTGCTTTCTATTTGTAATATTGCATTTGCTAGACTTCTTACTCAAATAATTAGATTACGAGCATAATTTCCTGATTATCCAATTCAATCTATTCGGATGGATAATACGGGTGAATTTACATCTCAAGCATTTTATGACTATTGCATGTCGATTGGAATTAATGTTGAACATCCTGTTGCTCATACTCATACTCAAAATGGTTTAGCTGAATCATTTATTAAACAACTTCAGTTAATTGCTCAACCTTTGCTTATGAAAACAAAATTACCTGCTTCTGCTTGGGGACATGCAATATTACATGCTACATCATTAGTTCGCATCAGACTAACAACTTACCAAAAATATTCCCCTTTGCAACTTGCATTTGGTCAACCACCAAATATTTCTCATTTTCGTATTTTTGGTTGTTCTGTATTTGTTTCAATTGCACCACCTCAACGCACTAAGATGGGACCTCAACGTAGGCTTGGAATTTATGTTGGTTTTGATTCTCCTTCTATCATTAGATATGTTGAGCCTTTAACTGGTGATGTTTTTAAAGCACGTTGAAAGAAAAGTCGTTGCCAGAAGCACGACAAGAAATCACTTGGAATAATTCGACGTTATCTCATTTTGATCCTCGTACAAATCAATGTGAATTAGAAGTTCAGAAGATCATTCATTTGCAGAGTATTACAAATCAATTGCCGGATGCATTTACTGATAACAAGAAAATAGTTAAATCTCACATTCCAGCTGCTAATACTCCAGCGAAGATAGAAGTCCATGTAGGACAATTAATTAATACAGTAGGAAATGAGTCTAAGGCATGCCTGAAGCGTGGAAGACCTATTGGTGCAAAGGATAAGATTCCCCAGAAGAGAAAAGCACAAGAAAATGAAATCGACGCTCCTAAAGAGGCCTTACCCATAAAACAGTCAAAGAAAATTGATCCATCCAAACTTTCTGTACAAAATTCTCCTGAAAATAAATCCCCTGAAGAGGAACCTCTTGAAGAGGAATCTCCTGAAGAGTTACCCCCTGAAGAGGAACATGTACCTGAAAATAATGAGATCTCAATAAATTATATAAGTACAAGAGAAATATTGGATAGAAACAAAATTGTTGTCAACAACATATTTTCATTTAAAGTTGCATTTGACATTACCAAAAGTAATGATGATATTGAACCACAAACCATCGAAGAATGTCGACGTAGAAATGATTGGCCAATGTGAAAATAGGCAATTCAGGCAGAATTGAACTCACTAGCAAAACGTAAAGTATTTGAACCTGTAGTTCAAACACCTGAAGGTTTATCGCCTATTGGATACAAGTGGGTATTTGTACGAAAACGTAATGAGAAAAATAAAATTGTGAGATACAAAGCAAGACTTATTGCACAAGGTTTCCTGCAGAAACCTTGTATTGATTATGAAGAAACATATTCCCCTGTAGTGGATGCAATTACATTCAGATTTTTAATTAGCTTGGTAGTTATAGAAAGTTTGGATATGCGTTTAATGGATGTGGTTACAGCATATTTATATGGATCACTTGATAATGATATATACATGAAAATCCCTGAAGGATACAAAATGCCTGAAGCATATAATTTCAAATCCCGAAGTATTTATTCTATCAAGTTATAAAGATCTTTATATGGGTTAAAGCAATCTAGACGCATGTGGTACAATCGCCTTAGTGAATATCTATTGAAAGAAAGATTTGACAATAATCCAATTTGTCCATACGTTTTCATTAAAAAAATCAGAATCTGGATTTGGTATCGTTGCTGTAACATCCCTAGCCCCAAAAGGGTTAGGTTTGTTAATCCTCTTTCTTACTTGCAAAGATTCCATAAGGTTTATCAATTAATAAAAGACTAGTATAAAATGAATGCATGAAACTCTAGAATATCATATCCTTAAAAATAAACCAAAATATTCCTGCTTAACAAAAATATGTCTCGCAAACAATAATAGCGTTCCTTATTAAAAATAATTCCACCAATCTCTAAAAGAAATTGTGCCAACGCACTTATTAACTTGACTATGTGAATAACAAGAATTTCCTAAACACGTCCGCCCCCATTCCG
>CM017324.1:8842795-8910483 GCA_006937295.1 Carpinus fangiana
TATATATATATTTATAAATATATATCTATACTTTACAGAATTCTTCATATATATATAAATATATATCTATATGTCATTCAAAACATTATATATATAACTATATATTTTATAACTATCTGTTCAAGTGCTAATAGAGAAGGCTTGGTGTCAATATGTAGGCATGATGCTTTTGTTTATAATCTATTTCCACAGAAGACAAAATAGGTAGGGAACATATATATGTTGTACACGTGAGGAGTAAAAGCAAGAAATCCATTCTCTCTTCCCCACTACAAGACGGAATGGCAACAAGACAAAACAACAACTTTGAAAACTCTACGTTGAATATATACAGTATATATATCTTATAAGAAAAGGCCAAAGCAATTGCAAGACAAGGACATTCATACCTGACTCAATTGAGAACTGTAGGAATGGGAAGCTGGGTGCGGCGTGAGGAAAAAGTGAGGAGGCAGAGGTTATGTAATTAAATAGGGTAGACCAAAGAGAGAGAGGCACGGTTTTAGGGTTTCTTTTAAGTAGGCACTTAGGGTTTTATATATATATATATATCTTTTACTTAATTTTATTAATACTATTAATGCTATTATCTTCTTTTATTAAATATTTATTAATGATTATTACTATTATTATTATATACCAACATGTATACCTATATATACAGATATAACTACATATATTTTTATATTAATATGTATATATTTTTAATGGTTCATTCTCAATATTAACTTAAGCCAACTCTTTTTTAGGTTTTAGGGTCCATTAAAAATACCCTAAAAATTTAGGATTGTTACAATCCTCCCCCTTATAAAAATTCCGTCCCCGGAATTTGGTGAACAAACTAACCAACTAATCATAGAAAGTACCTGATGTGTCATAGTCGCCTTACTATACTTGCTCACTTTCACTCAAACAAATATGAGTACTTCTCCCGCATGCTCTCCTCCAATTCCCATGAAGCTTCTTCCACAGAGTGATTACTCCATAAGACTTTCACTAGTGAGATTGTCTTGTTCCTGAGGACTTGCTCCTTTCTATCCAGTATTCTTGTCGGGGTCTCCTCATACGTCATGTTGGATTGAATTTGCAAGGGCTCGTTTTCCAATACATGCGTGGGATCCAGTACATACTTCCTCAACATGGATATATGAAATACGTTGTGAATCCCTGATAAGTTTGGTGGTAGTGCCAAACGATACGCCACCGTGCCGATCTTCTCGAGGATCTCAAAGGGACCCACGAATATGGGACTCAACTTCCCTTTTCTTCCGAACCTCATTACTCCCTTCATAGGGGCGACCTTGAGAAAGACCTTTGTGCCGACCTCGAATTCTAGCTCTCGTCCTTTGACATCGGCGTAGCTCTTCTGTCGACTCTGAGCTGCTGCTAATCTCTGCTTAATCACTGTTATCTTCTCACAAATGTCTTGAACAATCTCTGGGCCGAGTAGTTTTCGCTCTCCTACTTCATCCCAGTACAATGGTGACCTACACCGTCTCCCGTATAAGGCTTCATAGGGTGCCATCTTGATGCTAGCGTGATAGCTGTTGTTGTAAGCGAACTCTATCAACGGAATGTATTGAATCCAGCTTCCTTTGAAGTCCACAACACACAGTCGCAACATGTCTTCCAGGTTTTGAATCGTCCGTTCAGTCTGTCCATCTGTTTGAGGGTGAAATGCTGTGCTGAAGGTTAGCTTGGTTCCTAGTGTTTCCTGTAAACTCCGCCAAAATCTAGAGGTGAATCTTGGATCACGATCTGAAACAATCGACACAAGAATTCCATGTAATTGTACGATCTCTTTAATGTAAAGCTCGGCAAGTCTGTCCATACTGTAGGTCATCTTGATGGGTAGGAAGTGTGCAGTCTTAGTTAACCCATCAACAATGACCCATACTTCATCTTGACCACTGGAAGCTCGAGGAAGGCCTGACACGAAATCCATAGAAATACGTTCCCATTTCCATTCAGGAATAGGTAAAGGTTGCAAAGGTCCTGCAGGTCTCTGATGCTCCGCCTTGACTTGCTGACATGTAAGGCATTGTTCTACGTGCTGCGTGATATCCTTCTTCATTCCTTTCCACCAATAGTTTTTACGTAAATCCTGATACATCTTGGTGTTACCTGGATGGACTGTATATAGGGACTGATGCACTTCTGACAAGATAACCCTCTTTAATTCCGCGTCATTCAGAACGTACACCCGGTTACGAAACTTTAACATCCCATCTCCAGCTACATGAAAATCCGATTGTACCCCTTTTTCCATTTCTTCACGGCTTTTAGTAATTTCATTGTCTGACAGCTGGGCGTATCTAATTTGTTCCATTAAAGTCGGTTCCAAGGTTAAGCTACTCATGTAAGACTGAATTTCTCCCACCATCATCTCTACTCCGGCCCTCTCAAGGTCAAGGAGTAACTCCTTTTGCATAGTGAACATGGCAGATACGCTTCCCGCTATGGTTTTTCTACTGAGAGCATCAGCAACTACATTTGCCTTCCCTGGGTGATAGTTGATCGTACAGTCGTAGTCTTTTAGAAGTTCCAACCAACGTCTTTGCCGCATATTGAGCTCTTTCTGGGTGAAGAAGTATTTCAGACTTTTGTGATCCATGTATATCTCACAACGCTCCCTATATAAGTAGTGCCGCCATATCTTAAGAGCAAATACTACTGCGGCAAGCTCAAGGTCATGAGTCGGATAGTTACGCTTGTAAGTCTTCAACTGTCTCGAGGCATAGGCAATTACCTTTCCTTGCTGCATTAATACACAACCCAACCCTTTGTGTGAGGCATCACTATAAATCACAAATCCATCTAATCCTGATGGGAGAGTGAGGACCGGTGCGGTGACTAATCGTTGCTTCAATTCTTGGAAACTTTGTTCGCACTCCTCCGACCACTAGAATTTTTCGTTCTTTCTTGTGAGTTTGGTCAATGGTGCTGCCAACCGAGAAAATCCTTCAACGAATCTCCTATAGTAGCCAGCAAGACCAAGAAAACTTCGCACCTCGTGGGCATTCGATGGCCTCACCCAATTAACTACCGCCTCCACCTTACCTGGATCTACTGCAATTCCTTCCTTGGTAACAACGTGCCCTAAGAAAGCCACATTGTCCAACCAAAACTCGCATTTCTTAAACTTTGCAAAAGTTGGTGTTTCCTCAAGATGCTTAGCACTGTCCACAAATGCTCCTCGTGCTCCTCCCGGCTCTTTGAGTATATTAAAATGTCGTCAATAAATACCACTACACACCTATCGACATGCTCACGAAAAATCCGATTCATCATATCCATGAAAGCTGCAGGGGCATTGGTTAACCCAAAAGGCATTACTAAGAATTCATAATGGCCATACCTCGTTCGAAACGCTGTTTTCTGTACATCCTTCTCCTAAATCTTAAGTTGGTGATAGCCGGAACGAAGGTCAATCTTAGAGAATACCTGTGACCCTTGGAATTGGTCGAAGAGGTCATCAATCCTCGGCAGTGGGTATCTATTTTTGATTGTCACCTTATTTAATTCTCGATAGTCGATACATAACCTCATCGACCCATCCTTCTTCTTCACGAACAAAACTGGTGCTCCCCATGGAGAAACACTAGGGTGGATAAAACCCTTGTCCAGAAGTTCTTGTAACTGGTCCTTTAGTTTCTTAAGTTCCAGCGGTGCCATTCTGTACGGCGCCTTAGATATGGGTGCAGTGTCTGGTAGTAAGTCAATGGTGAATTCAATCTCCCTATCCGGAGGTATCCCTGGCAGCTCTTCTGGGAAAACATCCACAAATTCCTTTACTATAGGTATTTCCTCAATCCTGCATCCCAATTTTTCTTCTGTCACGCAAGCCAAGTATCCTGAACACCCACTTCTCAATAATTTGGTTGCCTGTATTGCAGATATCAATTTAAGTGTGCTAGTATTTCGATCTCCCTGAATCTTGAACTCTGCTGCCCCCGGTGGTCTGAACACTATCTCCTTGCAGAAACAGTCTACACAAGCATGATACTTGGATAGCCAATCCATGCCTAAAATAACATCAAACCCGCTCATCTCAAAGACAACGAGATTCGCTGGCATGACATGGCCCTAAACCAGAATAGGACAATTCTTAACTACGGAGGTGCATAAAATTGTACTCCCTATTGGTGTAGCAACTGCTAAATTTACATCTAAGGCTTCAGACTCCAGACAACAAGCCTTAGCAAAATAATACGAAACAAACGAGTGTGTTGCTCTTTAATCAAAAAGAACAAAAGCTCTACCAGATGAAATGGGGAGAGTACCTGATACTACGCTATTTGAAGCTGTTACATCACCTGGCGTCAAAGCATACACTCGAATAGGTGCTGTGGTTCTTTGTCCCTCTGAGTGGTTCTGGTTGGCTTGATTGTTGGTAGGATTCCTACAATCCCTTGCAATATGTCCAGGTTTTCCACACTTGTAGCAAACTGATTGCCCATAGAGGCAATTCCCATAATGCATCTTACCGCACTTCTGGCACGATGGGCGTTGCTCGCCCCTTCCTTTGTTATGGGATTGCTGAGGCGTATAACTCCTCCCTGCTGGTTGGTTAAATCTTTTCTTATTGGCATGGTATGGTTGTCCCCCCGAATGGTTGCCTTGCGGTGCAGTTCTCTTCTTCTGATTGAAGTATTCTGAGTTGATTTTCTGTGTCCGTTCAATTACCGCCGCCTTGTTGATCAAATCTGTCAGTATGCCAATCTCAAATCCCACAATCTGATTCATGATGCGTGGCTGTAACCCTCATTCAAACTTTCTTGCTTTGAGCTCTTCTGTGGACACCAAGTAAGGCACAAACCGGGAGAGTTCTATGAACTTGGCCGCATACTCTTCCACTGTCATGGATCCTTGAACCAAATCTATAAATTCCTGGGCCTTGGCCTGTCTGATTGTTTGGGGAAAGAATCGCTCCAAGAAGGCATCCTTGAAGTCCTTCCAGGGAATGGTTATCTCTGCACCTAGTTGTTTCTGGAGGTGTTCCTTCTGGGCCGTCCACCATCGCTCTGCTCTTGCAGTGAGGTAGAAGGTAGCATACTTGACCCTTTGTTCTTCAGTGCAATTCATCACCTCCATCAGCTTTTCAATTTGCAAGACCCAGTTTTCGGCAGCTATTGCATCAGGTTTTCCTTCAAAGACTGGAGGGTGTTGTCGATTAAAATTTTCAAATGTACACCCTCGAGGTGCTTCGGTAAGTGGTCCTCCTCCCCGTTGGTCTTTGGCTCCCATGGTTAGTAAGGTCACTAGCTGCGCCGCCAATGCAGTCAAAGCTTCCGGATGTTGGTTGGCTGTGGCATTTTCTCCGTTCCCCACCTCGTTGCCCTCGGTGTGACCATTCTCGGTATTGTTAATACGGCTGCGAGTCGGGGGTGCCATTGTTCTATGACCGAAGAAAAAGAGAAGAAACTATTAAGCAATTTAGAAAGTATTTCTACACTATCTATAAGTGACTTCAACAGACAGACTCTACTTGGCCGGAATGTGGCTTCCCATTACCCCACTTCTTCTATTAGTAGTTCTAACTCCTAAAGTCTACAGAACCTTATAACCTTTGCTCTGATACCACAATTGTAACATCCCTAGCCCCAAAAGGGTTAGGTTTGTTAATCCTCTTTCTTACTTGCAAAGATTCCATAAGGTTTATCAATTAATAAAAGACTAGTATAAAATGAATGCATGAAACTCTAGAATATCATATCCTTAAAAATAAACCAAAATATTCCTGCTTAACAAAAATATGTCTCGCAAACAATAATAGCGTTCCTTATTAAAAATAATTCCACCAATCACTAAAAGAAATTGTGCCAACGCACTTATTAACTTGACTATGTGAATAACAAGAATTTCCTAAACACGCCCGCCCCCATTCCGACCTCCTAAAGCAACCTGATTAGCACCTGAAACAAGAAATAAAACTGATGAGCCCAAAGGGGGCCCAGTAAGTGAAATCCACAACCATAGACAGTTTTACTCCTTGTCCCGTTTTGAAAATGGAACTCATAACTACATATGTTCCTAGTATATTTTTAAATAATAAAATAACATAAGAAACATAAAGCACAATAAAAAAACATTATCATCAATAAAATTAATCATAAACTTTATCTTATACTAGGGCCCGTGTATACTGTTACCCCCACATACTAGGGTTGCGCGGTCTTTGCGACCTGGGACGAGATACTGTGGCCGTAGCCCCATCCCCTAGCTAGCCAATTAACTCTAGGTGCACTCAACATGGAAAAATAAAACTGTGATGGAACCTCCTTCTGGTAGAGCCTCTTTCAGCGGTTGCGCTTCCATCCTTAGCATTGGTACCGAGCTTCTTTATTCTTTCTCTTGGGCCAAAAATACTCTCCTCCATACATGTGCCCTCATTGTAAAAATTTTATCATTTCTTGTACTTCTCTTAATACTTCTTTAAATACATCGTAGGGCATCATGTAAAAGGGTTTATCATTCTTTCTCAAAATTTCTTAAAGACATCATTATTTTCTCAACACTACTTTTTCTCAAACTTATCAGGCATGTAACATAATTCAATAATATAAACAAAAAAATCATTTGCAATTTGAAACAAAATTTCATAAATAACATGGCCTGATAATTTTTCTGGAATGGATAATAAATTCACTTACCTCTTAACTGTAGCAAAGAATTTCCTCTGACTGCTAACTAATCTCCTGAAGGAAATACAGGCATGTTACTACCCTCATACACGTCATACTAATGCATTCTGTTACTTCTATAAGTTGACTTATTAATTAATTGAGAATGAACTTTCTTAGGTATTTGGGTATACTTGCTCATAAATTCCAGATTTGGGTTCATATGCATATATTTATACAAAATCTTAATGTACTTTAAATTATTTTATTTATAAGAATCTCTCTCATTTATTCTATATTCATTTATATAGATAGGTAAGTAAACTTTATATGTGTACATTCCGTGAAACTACATATATATATATACATATTTATTTATGAATACCTTAAATCATTATATATATATAAGTTTTGAAACAGTTTAGATGTACATATGTTTATAATATCTCACGGCATCCTATATATATATATATTTATAAATATATATCTATACTTTACAGAATTCTTCATATATATATATAAATATATATCTATATGTCATTCAAAACATTATATATATAACTATATATTTTATAACTATCTGTTCAATTGCTAATAGAGAAGGCTTGGTGTCAATGTAGGCATGATGCTTTTGTTTATAATCTATTTCCATAGAAGACAAAATAGGTAGGGAACAGATATATGTTGTACACGTGAGGAGTAAAAGCAAGAAATCCATTCTCTCTTCCCCACTACAAGATGGAATGGCAATAAGACAAAACAACAACTTTGAAAACTCTACGTTGAATATATACAGTATATATATCTTATAAGAAAAGGCCAAAGCAATTGCAAGACAAGGACATTCATACCTGACTCAATTGAGAACTGTAGGAATGGGAAGCTGGGTGCGGCGTGAGGAAAAAGTGAGGAGGCAGAGGTTATGTAGTTAAATAGGCTAGACCAAAGAGAGAGAGGCACGATTTTAGGGTTTCTTTTAAGTAGGCGCTTAGGGTTTTATATATATATATATATATCTTTTACTTAATTTTATTAATACTATTAATGCTATTATCTTCTTTTATTAAATATTTATTAATTATTATTACTATTATTATTATATACCAACATGTATACCTATATATACAGATATAACTACATATATTTTTATATTAATATATATATATTTTTAATGGTTCATTCTCAATATTAACTTAAGCCAACTCTTTTTTAGGTTTTAGGGTCCATTAAAAATACCCTAAAAATTTAGGATTGTTACAGTTGCAGTTTATTGATGTACAAATTTAATTGTACTCGCCAATTGCACGAGTCGATCGTAATAGAGTGAATGTGCAAGTGCGAGTGTCGAACCCACAGAGAATCGGTTTTGCTAAAAATCAACTTTGAAATGCCTAGACTAATTCTACCTTAACCTAGTCCCAAAAGCAAACAGTTGGCGTGCATAAAGTAAACTAAACTAAAAATGCATTAAAGTAAAGAAATAAAAATAACTAAAGTCTAAATTCCACCTCACCATATTTAAATACATAGTTAATTAAACATCCGTCTATCGATTAAAAGCGATGCATGTTCTAGTGTCACTCTAGTTCAAGCATGCTTAAGCCCTATGCAAGTCCTATCGTGCATATTGAAATAATCAAACCGTTTGTCCATTTGACAAAAGACAAAACATGAACGGTTTGGGTCCAAAGGATCCAATGTGAAAGTGATTTAACACTAACTACAATGGATAAATAGACGTAATCCGAACGATGAAATGTATCCATCGGACGAAACGCAAAGACTAAACAACTACGGCACAATCGATGCAACTTTGTCACGAAATTGAATCGAAATGAACTAACATGGCAAGTAATAAACGGATTAAACGTAAAACTAACTATGAAAGCATTTAAGTAAATCTAAAGGGAAGGGAATAAGAGACTAAATAAAAGTAAAATAAAACATAAATTAAATAAATGACAATTTAGGAGGGATTTACAGTGGAAAACAGAGGGTTTTGGGCCCTAGAGGCGCCTCCCAAACGTCTGAAACAAATGATACATTGAGGTCCTATTTATAGGCTGGCGGGTCACTGAAGTGCGTTCGAACGCACCAGTTAGTTACGATCGAACGCAAGGCATGCGGTCGAGCGCAAATAACTGCTGTGGCGGCTAGGGCTGACTAGGCATGCGTTCGAACGTAGATAACCGCTAGGGCCGGCTGTGCATGCGTGCGACCGTGAGTGTGTTCGAACGCACCAAGTGCAGTCGAACGCACTTTGGCAGGAATCAGCTTCTTCTCTTTCAGTACACTTTGCCCTTTGCTAGCCATGTTTTAATGCAATGACCTGCACAGTACAAAACACTAAAAACTATACAAAACGTAAGTTATTAACACAGCTAAAAGCCTAACAAACATAAGTCAAGGGGGTCTAATAAACAATATTTGACACCGATCATTTATGTAGATGATTTAAATCTTGTTGGGACTCCAGAAGAGCTTATAAAAACTGCCACATATTTAAAAAATGAGTTTGAAATGAAAGATCTTGGAAAGACAATATTTTGTCTTGGCTTACAAATTGAACATTTTCCAAATGGAATTCTCGTTCATCAGTCAACATATACAAAAAAAGTCCTGAAGCACTTTTACATGGAAAAAGCTCATCCTTTGAGCACTTCAATGGTTGTTCGATTACTTGATGTGAAAAAAGACCATTTTCGCCCTTGAGAAGATGACGAAGAAATCCTTGGTCCTGAAGTACCATATCTTAGTGCAATTGGTGCTTTGATGTATCTTGCAAATTGCACACGACCTGATATAGCATTTTCAGTTAATTTACTAGCAAGATACAGTTCTGCACCAACTCGAAGGCATTGGAATGGGGTCAAACATGTTCGACGTTACCTTTGTGGAACAACTGACTTGGGATTATTTTATTCAAGAGATTCAAATTCACAATTAGTTGGGTATGCAGATACGGGTTTTCTTTCTGATCCGCATAAAGGTAGATCTCAAACTGGATATCTATTTACATGTGAAAATACTGCTATTTCATGGAGATCTATCAAGCAAACACTTGTTGCTACTTCTTCAAATCACTCAGAGATTATTGCCATTCATGAAGCAAGTCGGGAATGCATATGGCTAAGATCATTAATTCAACACATTCAAGAAAAGTGTAGTTTGTCTACAATCAAAGATAGCTCAACAATATTATATGAAGATAATGCTGCTTGTATCACACAGATCAGATGAAAATATATTAAAGGCAATAAAACCAAAAACATTTCACCAAAGTTCTTTTATACACATGAGCTCCAGAAGAGTGGTGAAATTGATGTCAAGCAAATACGATCAAGTGATAATTTGTTAGATTTATTTACCAAAGTATTACCAACTGCAACATTTAAGAAATTGGTGAATAACATTGGAATGCACTGACTCAATGATCTTTCATCATAAACAATTGAAACTCTTCATGCTAAAGAGAGGGAGTAGGGGTGGGCAAAAACCCGCGAAACCCGAAGACCCACCCGGCCCTGCCCCGTGCGGTTTTTATGTGTTTTTTCACGGGTTCAGGTTGAAAATACCCAAACCCGTGCGGGTCGATTCGGGTTTCGGTTTTAACAAAAATTTCATGCGGGTACCCAAACCGACCCGCATCTACCTGATCTCACTAAACCTAAAACTAAAAACCTAGAACCTCACATAGTCACACACTCACACTTACGCCCTCACCCACGTTTTGCCACACAGCCTCTCACTCTCAGACCTGCCTCCTCCAAGCTCCAACAACCTCTCTCACTTTCGAATCTGTCGCCTCTCTCACTCTCAGTCTCCGTCATCCTTCACCTCTCACCGTCGGAGTCTCTCTCTCATCTCACTCACGATCTCTCACTCTCTCTCACTCTTAGTCACCGTTGGAGGCTCTCTCTCACTCTCAGTCGCCATCGCCGTCGCCTCTCACCGTCGAAGGCTCTCTCTCATCTCACTTTCAATCTCTCACTTTTAGTCACGGAGGCTCTCATCTTATTAAGGTTCGATTTTCTTTTTAGGGTTTTATTTTGTCAAGCATTTTTTTTTTTAAATATCTTGTTGGTTGTTAATAATTTATGGCTTGGTTAATAATTTTTGAAGTACTGATTTAATTTTTGCTTCTTGTTAAGGTTTTTGTTGAAATAGTCGATATTTTTGTTGAAGAAGAAGAAGCTCGATCCCTCAACACTCAACACCTGTCTTCGTCCCCCAGGTATACTAATCTTCTGTATAGTTTTTTTTTTTAATGTGATTCAAATAGTTTGCAATTGATTGACAGTTTATATATTTATTATGTAAAAAAATCTGTTTTGTTGTGCAATTGATTGACAGTGTATATACATGTATACTAATTGTCTGTATATTATTATTAATATGGATTTGTATTTGGTAATCAGGAGCCATTGTAGCTCAACAAATTCTTAGTTAAATAATAGTATATCAGTTAAATGAAAAGCAGTTTAGTTGCCTGTTGATGGCATGACCAAATGATAAAAGTCCACTTGAATACTTATCACCTTTCCATATTGTTTCGATTTTTTTTTTCTTCCATTTATTGTAGACTCATGACTAGTCGTCCAACTAGTGGTATTGGTTCTAGTTCTACTTCATCTACTCCTACTCTTAGTGATAGTACTATGCCTTCCATTGATAGTGTTGGTGTTAGAACTCAAAATCCTAGTTCAGCTCTCCCACCAAAACCTAAAAAATCTGAGCAAACATCAATGATTTGGGAATATTTTACCAAAGTAGAGGGGGGTGATCCTGAGGATCCTAAATCACAATGCAGTAAGAAATTGTTTAGTTGTCACAGTAAAAGGCAAGGTACTTCATCTATGCTAACTCATTTGAAGAGTACTTGCAAAAAATATCCTGGTAAATTTGATAAGACACAATCAAAGTTAAGTTTTGAGGTTAAGAATGAGGGGGAAATGTCAATGGGAGATGGATGTGTTGGTAATATGGTGATTGCAAAGTACAATGCTACGAAAATAAGGCTGACAATTGCTAAGATGATAATTAAGGCTAAGTTACCATTTAGGTTTATGGAAACTGAAGCGTTTCAGGAGTTCATGGATACAATTGAGCCTAGGTTTCAAGTTCCTTCTCGTTATACTGTGATGAAGGATTGTGTTAAGCTCTTCATGTCTGAGAAGGAAAAGTTGAGGGCAATGTTTATGATGACCGGTGCTCGGGTTTGTCTTACCACTGATACGTGGACTTCGGTACAAAAACTTAATTATATGGTAATCACCTCTCATTTTATTGATAGTGATTGGAACTTGCACAAAAGAATTTTAAATTTTTGTTTAATTCCTAATCACAAAGGTGATACCATTGGAGAGAAGATTTTATCGTGTATGCTTGAGTGGGGTATTCGTAACATTTTCACTATCACAATTGATAATGTTATTTCCAATGATGCCGCTTTGAAATATGTGAAGATGAGAACTGGTAATAAGTCGGGTGCCATATTAGAGAGTCAATTTATGCATATGAGGTGTTGTGCACACATACTAAATCTTATTGTGACTGAGGGTTTGAAAGAAGTTGAAGATTCCATTGTGAGGGTTAGAAGTGTGAAGTATGTGAAGTCTTTACCTGCAAGATTTGAGAAGTTTAAGAGTTGTGTTGAAAGAGAACAACTTACTTTCAAGAGGTTGTTGTGTCTTGATGTTCCAACTAGATGGAACTCTACATATTTCACGTTGGAAGGTGCTGAAAAATGTGAATCTGCTTTCCAAGTTATGGAGTCGGTTGATAAAAACTTTAAGATTGCATTGAACGATGAAAAGAATGAGAAAGAGGGTTTGGGACCTCCTACATTTGTTGATTGGCATCGTATTAGGGTTTTTCTCAAATTTCTCAAACTTTTTTATGATGCAACAATGCGACTTTCGGGGTCTTTGTATTGTACATCTAATATGTACTTTCAAGAAATTTGTAGCATTCAAATGCATTTACAAGAGTATATTGATAGTGGTGATTTGGTATTGAGTACTATGGCGAAGATGATAATGTTGAAGTACAATAAATATTGGGGTGATCTTGATGACAATGATAAGGTTAACTTGATGATGTTTGTTGTAGTTGTACTTGATCCACGAACCAAATTGGAGTCATTGGAATATTGGTTCAAAGAAGTGCTTGGTACCAATGAATGTAAGGAGATGGTGAAAAAATTGAGGTCATGCATTGACAAATTATATGATCACTACAATGTTGGACAAAGTTCATCTCAAACTCAACATAGTAGTGAATTGTCTCAAAGTTCCTCAATACAAATAGAAGAAACCGAGAGTGCCAATATTTACTTCATAAATAGGTTTCATAAATACTTATCTTCTAAAAGTGACAATGAAAGCAAATCGGAGTTAGATCAATATTTGATGGAGGATGTTGAAAAGGCAAGTGCAAATTTTGATATTTTAAATTGGTGGAAAGTGAACTCAACCAAATTCCCAGTTCTTGCCAAAATAGCACGAGATGTGTTAGCCATTCTCATTACAACAGTTGCTTTAGAGTCGGCTTTTAGTACTGGAGGATGTGTGTTGGATCCTTTTCGAAGCTCATTGGCCCCATCAACAGTTGAAGCATTGATATGTTCACAAAATTGGTTAAGGGCAAAACCTCTAAGTTATGACTCAGATATGATTGATGATGCTGAAAGTTATAAGCTTGAATCAGGTAAGCTTTTTGATCATTTTAGTTTACTTAATTTATTTTTCTATTTACAAATTTTATTTAACTGTTTCAATTGATAATTTAATTTTTTTTTTTTTGATTCATTCTTTGTAGAAATATCTTTGAAGAACGTCAGCATTCTCCTTGAAGATGATTAGTGACTTGAAGTTGCATTCTGCTTGGTGGCTGCTGGATTTTGTTGTTAGGAGCCTAGGCCTCGTGGTCTGGTGATTTGTTAGCCAATAGCCTAGATTGTGCAACTTTTATTTTTGATGTAACAATGTTGTATGTGTGCTTGGCCTTTAAATTGTATTTATGTAATGTGTGTAATTGTTAAACATGTAATTGATAGTGATAAACATATGTTCTATTTGCTTTCTTTTTTTTTTTTTTAGTTGTAGTTTGGTGCCCTTGATAGTTAGATATTTTTTGAGTTGGATTTTTTGTGCCCAGCCCTATAGTTGGATATTTTACATTTTGATAAATTTTTCATTTTTTGAATTTTTGCATTTTGATCATATTTGATTCACAAAAAAAATTTCAACCATATGGTTTTTGGAAATTTGAAATAGTGAAAATTGAATTCATGAAAATTTGAATTTTGAAAGTATTTGAAATTTTGAAACAATGAAAAAAAACCATGAAAATTTGAATTCTGAAAGTGAATCAGTGAAAAAAAAAACATGAAAATTTGAATTCTGAAAGTGAAACAGTGAAAATTGAAAAATCACCTAACATACCCGACCCGCCCGACCAACCCGACCAAGAAACCTCGACCCGCCTACCCAAATACCTGACGGGTATACTGAATTTACTATTCATCGCGGGTTGAAATTGCCCAAACCCGATGGGCACGGGTCGGATGGCCGAACAGGCCGAAACCCACCTGAACCGACCCGTGCCCAGCCCTAAGGTGGAGTAAAATGATTATGCTGATTGTACTCTTTTTTCTTCGCTAAGGTTTTTCCCACTGGGTTTTCATTTGCAAGGTTTTAATGAGGTAATCCTAAAGCATACGAAGGCACACAAGAATATTGTACTCTTTTTCCTTCGCCATAGGTTTTTTCCCACTAAGTTTTCCTTGGCAAGGTTTTAACGAGACATATTCTCAGTGTATGGTCATCCAAGGGGCAGTGTTATAAATGCATTCATGTATTTGGTGGATGATCATTTAGTTCTATCTCTTAGAATTCTACATATTCATGTCATCTTTTAGAATTCCTATAATATTCATGTATTACATTGATGTAACCTATTGATTGGTGTACCACCCTTTCATATTCTTTAACCTCTCATTATAATTCTATATGTTTACTATTCATCGCGGGTTGAAATTGCCCAAACCCGATGGGCACGGGTCAGGTGGCCGAACAGGCCGAAACCTGCCTGAACCGACCCGTGCCCAGCCCTAAGGTGGAGTAAAATGATTATGCTGATTGTACTCTTTTTTCTTCACTAAGGTTTTTCCCACTGGGTTTTCATTTGCAAGGTTTTAATGAGGCAATCCTAAAGCATACGAAGGCACACAAGAATATTGTACTCTTTTTCCTTCGCCATAGGTTTTTTCCCACTAAGTTTTTCTTGGCAAGGTTTTAACGAGACATATTCTCAGTGTATGGTCATCCAAGGGGGAGTGTTATAAATGCATTCATGTATTTGGTGGATGATCATTTAGTTCTATCTCTTAGAATTCTACATATTCATGTCATCTTTTGGAATTCCTATAATATTCATGTATTACATTGATGTAACCTATTGATTGGTGTACCACCCTTTCATATTCTTTAACCTCTCATTATGATTCTATATGTTTATAAAAGGGAGTATTGGGGTTGTTTGTAAGACACACAATAATAGAGAAGAATCTTACCTAGTTCCTGAAGAACTAGTTTCACATATTGCAATCTCTTTATCTTATTTTGTTATTTTCTTTGATTTTACAACAATTATTAAAATTTCATTAATACCTCTATATTTAGTATGAGCGCCTTAAACTTCACAGCGTTATCAGTCAGAAATCCGACATTAACCAGTTCATTCTCCAAAGGGGCTTTTCACCAGAAAAAGCCAAAATTGGGGCGCTGCTATTTGCACCACCCCAATACTTGGAGTTGATAACATATCTTTGCTGAAAAGTGGTGTAGCTTTCAGGTCTGTAGTTGAAGTGATCGAGTGTTTGATCAAAGTAAAATGTTTCCAAGTCATCTAAAATGTTAGCCGATGTAGATGCTGTTTCAGGATCTTGTAGAATTCCTCCAATTGGATTCAGCCTAGGAATATTGTATAGTGTTGCAGAGACAGAGGTTGAGAAAATAAGAAAGTGGAAAGGAAGCCATTGAAATGAAAATGTTGAAGAGTTCATGTTAATGAATTGAACTGAGAGCACAAGGTTTCTGAGATTACATATATAGCATGTCTTTATATATATATAGAGAGAGAGAGAGAGGGGTTTGTAGTTATATATATGATCAAATTGATTATTGGGATATTTCACATTAAAGAGTATGTGAATCCTACAATATTTCACATCCGTGGACCAAGACTAAAGTGCTTGTAAAAGTAGGCGTGGCATGAGAAAAAAAAAATGTTCGATCATGTCTGTTTCAGACTTTAGTAAACGCACGCTATATGGGATCATGAAGATTCCAGGAAACATTCAACACCACATACAATATTATCAATTCAAACAAATCTAAATATGTATTAATTAAGAACAAAACAATTTACCAACATATATATATTACTCAAATGCCTCTTTGGTTGGATTTCTTAATTATGTTGTAGATGCTAGCTAGCAAGGCCGGCCTCCTGGTCCATCAAGAAGATGACAGTAAGCGACGACTGTCGTTTCTTTAGAGGATAGAAGACTTTTATGCCGCTTTACTGCTCCTTTTATAAAACCCATAAAGGAAGCCAAGGGTTGCCTTTTATATCAAAACGTCTGGAAATTTTCTGCCGTTTCGATATTGTTACAAACTAATGCGCTTTGACTTGTTAACTTTTACCTTTGGTTGTGTTTAGTAAACTCTAGTTTTTGGTAGGTGAAAATGTGTGTTTATTGTGAAGACACATGTGTGGTTCTAGAACTTACTTTTGTAAAAAGGTGTGTCTTGTTTTTAGTATATGGTAGCTGTAGAAAGAAAGGAACGTATGTAAGAAGAAGAAGTAAGAAAAGAAGAAAAAAGAAAAAGAAAAAGACCCGAGAGTCATTGCAGAAAAAAGGCTTCCTCTCCCCTGTTTTTTGCTCTGTTTTTCACTCACATTCTGCAGAATTTCCGCAGCAAGTAGTTTCTCTTATTCTCTTGTGTTTTGCTTACTTATTCTACTGCCCTTGGAGTGTGTCTTGCTGGAAAATCCAGCCAACAGAATTTGGTATCAGAGCTTGGGTCAAAGAAGTATTTTGGGCAGAAACTTGAAGAGAAAGAAGAGGATAAGTTGAAGAAGTCATGGCCAGCACAAGCAGCAACGTAAATTGGAGCAATGTCCAGGTACCGATTTTCTCCGGTGAAAATTATGATTTCTGGTCTATAAAGATGAAGACTTTGTTTGTCTCCATAGATTTATGGGAGATGGTAGAATCAGGATATGAAATACCTGAATCTACATCAAGCTTGACCAATGCTCAAAAAAAGGAATTGAAGGAGAATAGAAGCAAAGATGCTGGAGCTCTTGGGATGATTCAAAGGGGAGTTTCAGAGACTATTTTTCCAAGAATTATGGGAGCAACAAGAGCTAAGGAGGCTTGGGATACTCTTCAAGAAGAATTTCAAGGAGATAAAAAGGTAAGAGCCATCAAACTCCAAACTCTTAGAAGAGATTTTGAAAATATGAGAATGAAAGAAAATGAAAGTGTGAAAGATTATTCCACTAGATTTTTAGAGTTAGTAAATCAAATGAAAGCTTATGGTGAAGATATGGCTGATCGTAGAATTGTTGAAAAAATATTGATAAGCTTGCATGAAAAGTTTGATCCTATGGTGGCTGTAATTGAAGAAACAAAAGACCTCTCTAGTTTAGGAGTTCAAGAGTTGTTGGGTTCATTGAAATCTCATGAGCAAAGGTTGGAACGACACTCCGAAAAGTCAATAGAGAGTGCATTTCAATCTAAGCTCACTGTTAATTCAAAAAATTCTGAAAAGAGAGCATTAACTCATGAACAAGGTGAAGGGGACTCAACTAGAGGAGGTAGAAGTTTTAGAGCAAGAGGAAGAGGAAGAAGTCCAAGAGGAAGAGGTAGAGGCAGCTATGAAAGAAAACCAAGTGTGGAAGGCTCTTCTCAAAGATGTAATATTTGCAAGAAGAGTAATCATGTTGAAAAAGATTGTTGGTTCAAGGGAAAGCCTCAATGTTTTAATTGCAAAAAGTTTGGCCACTTGCAAAGGGATTGTAGATTCTTGAAGAACAATCAACAAGCTAATTTCACCGAGGAGAAAGAAAGTGAAGGAAACTTGTTCTATGCATGTCAACATGTTTCCGAGAAGAAAAATGATACATGGTTCTTAGATAGTGGTTGTAGCAATCATATGACACCGGAGAAGGAAATTTTCCTTGACATAGACACTTCATTTCATTCAAAAGTGAAGATGGGAAATGGTGCTTTTGTAGATGTTAAAGGAAAAGGCAATGTTGGAGTTGAAACCAAGAGAGGGCTGAAGAAAATTCGTGAAGTTTTATTTGTCCCGGAGCTTGATCAAAACTTGCTTAGCATTGGACAACTTATGGAGCATGATTATGCTCTTCATTTTGAAGGCCGTACTTGTACAATTTATGATGAAGGAAGAGAGAAATTGGTTGTGGCTGAAGTTAAAATGGCTCCAAATAGAAGCTTTCCACTCACTTTCAAGTATGCAAAAGACATGGCTTTAAAAGCTAGTTTACTTGATGAATCTTGGTTGTGGCATAGAAGATTTGGTCATCTGAATTTTCATAGTCTCAAGCTACTACATCAGAAAAATATGGTGCAAGGGCTTCCTATTATTAGTGAAAAGAATGAAGTTTGTGAAGGTTGTGCTCTTGGGAAGCATCATAGACAACCATTTTCAAAAGGAGTAGCATGGAGGGCTAAGAAGATGCTAGAGTTGGTGCATACCGATGTTTGTGGGCCTATGCAAACTCCTTCTCATTCTCAAAACAGGTATTTCATTCTCTTTATTGATGATTATAGTCGCATGACTTGGGTTTATTTTATGAGACAAAAATCTGAAGTGTTTAATATCTTTAAAAAGTTTAAATGTCTTGTTGAAAAGCAAAGTGGTTGTTTCATTAAAGTCTTGAGAAGTGATAGAGGGAAAGAATATACCTCAAATCAATTCTATAAATTCTGTGAAGATGAAGGTGTGGAGAGGCAATTGACTGTCTCTTATACTCCACAACAAAATGGGGTATCCGAGAGGAAGAATCAAACTGTTATGGAGATGGCCAAGTCTATGTTACATGAAAAAGGATTACCAAAATCATTTTGGGCTGAAGCTGTATACACAGCTGTTTATTTGATGAATAGATGTCCAACTAAGGCTATGTGGAATAAAACACCATTTGAAGCTTGGAGTGGAAGAAAGCCATCAATCAAGCATCTCAAAGTGTTTGGCTGCATTTGCTATGTTCAAATTCCAAAGGAGAAAAGATACAAGCTGGATGAGACAAGTGAGAAGTGCATATTTGTTGGATATAGCTCAATGTCAAAGGGCTATAGGCTGTATAACTTGAAAACTCACAAAGTAATCATTAGCCGTGATGTCTTATTTGATGAGAAAGCTAAATGGAATTGGGAGCAAGGCCAAGTTGAAGAACAATTGGTTCCAATGACTGTTTTACAGCAAGGTCCAGCTCAAGGAAGTACAAGCAATGATGATAGCACTCACCCATCATCAAGTTCAACTCCATCACCAAGCTCACCATCATCTCCAAGCTCAAGCTCAACTTCTCCAAGCTCAAGTCCAATAAGATTGAGGAATTTGGATGATATTTATGCAAGGTGCAATTTTTGTGTTGTTGAACCTGAAAATTTTGAAGAAGCAATGAAAGAAGAGAGTTGGAGAAAAGCTATGGAAGATGAAATTAAAGTCATTGAGAAAAACAGAACATGGAAGCTGGTTGATAGGCCTTAAGACAAAGAAATTATTGGTGTGAAATGGATTTACAAAGTGAAGTACAATGTAGATGGGTCAGTTCAAAGAAACAAAGCAAGGCTAGTTGCAAAAGGATACTCACAGCAGCCCGGAGTTGATTTTCATGAAACTTTTGCTCCAGTAGCTCGCTTGGATACAGTGAGAGCTCTAATTTCATTTGCAGCTCAAAAGGGTTGGTTATTGTACCAACTTGATGTTAAATCAGCCTTCTTGAATGGAGAGTTGAAAGAAGAGGTGTATGTTGAACAACCTCAAGGATTTGTCATCCAAGGTGAAGAAGAGAAAGTTTATAAGCTAAGAAAAGCTTTGTATGGGCTAAAACAAGCTCCTAGAGCATGGTATAGCCATATTGACAATTATTTCAATGAAAGTGGTTTCAAAAGGAGCAAGAGTGAGCCAACTTTGTATGTAAAGCATCAAGGTAATGTTGATTTGCTTATTGTTGCATTATATGTTGATGATTTGATATTAACTGGAAGCAATGTTGAAATGATTGAAGAATTCAAGAAAGATATGGTGAACAAGTATGAGATGATTGATATGGGGCTGCTACATTATTTTCTTGGTATTGAGGTGTATCAAGACAAAGAAGAGGTGTTCATTTCGCAAAGAATGTACGCTAAAAAAATTCTGAGAAAATTGAGAATGCTTGGTTGCAAACCAATGGCTACACCATTTGCTGTAAATGAAAAATTAAAGAAGGAAGATTGAGGAAAAAAGGTGGATGCGACTCTTTATAGAAGTTTGGTTGGAAACTTGCTATATCTCACTGCTACAAGGCCTGATGTTATGTTTGCAGCAAGTTTACTATCAAGATTCATGCATTCTCCAAGCCATTTTCATTTTGCAGCAGCAAAAAGAGTGCTTAGATACATTCAAGGCACCACAAGTTATGGAATAAGATATTGCAGAAATTCCATAGTGAAGTTGCTTGGCTTTTGTGATAGTGATTGGGGTGGCTGTGTTGATGATATGAAAAGCACCTCAGGTTATGTTTTTTCACTTGGATCAGGTGTGTTTTGTTGGTCCTCAAAGAAGCAACAATCAGTTGCTCAATCTTCAGCAGAAGCTGAATATGTTTCAGCAGCATTGGCCACATCTCAAGCAATTTGGTTGAGAAGAATACTTGAAGATATTGGTGAGAAGCAAGAAGATGCTGTACACTTGCATTGTGACAACAAATCAGCCATAGCAATGGCAAAGAATCCAGTTTATCATAGTAGGACCAGGCATATTGCAATCAAGCATCACTTCATTAGAGAAGCAATTGAGGAAGGTGAAGTGGAGCTGAAATTCTGCAGGTCAGAGGAGCAGGTAGCAGACATTTTCACCGAGGCACTGCCAAAGGAGAAATTCCAGCAACTTAGAGAAGCATTGGGAGTTCAAGAGCAGCACATTAGGGGGGAGAATGTTACAAACTAATGTGCTTTGACTTGTTAACTTTTACCTTTGGTTGTGTTTAGTAAAGTTTTTGGTAGGTGAAAATGTGTGTTTATTGTGAAGCCACATGTGTGGTTCTAGAACTTACTTTTGTAAAAAGGTGTGTCTTGTTTTTAGTATATGGTAGCTGTAGAAAGAAAGGAACGTATGTAAGAAGAAGAAGTAAGAAAAGAAGAAAAAAAAAAAGAAAAAGACCCGAGAGTCATTGCAGAAAAAAGGCTTCCTCTCCCCTGTTTTTTGCTCTGTTTTTCACTCACATTCTGCAGAATTTCTGCAGCAAGTAGTTTNAGCATGTCTTTATATATATATAGAGAGAGAGAGAGGGGTTTGTAGTTATATATATGATCAAATTGATTATTGGGATATTTCACATTAAAGAGTATGTGAATCCTACAATATTTCACATCCGTGGACCAAGACTAAAGAGCTTGTAAAGTAGGCGTGGCATGAGAAAAAAAAAAAAATGTTCGATCATGTCTGTTTCAGACTTTAGTAAACGCACGCTATATGGGATCATGAAGATTCCAGGAAACATTCAACACCACATACAATATTATCAATTCAAACAAATCTAAATATGTATTAATTAAGAACAAAACAATTTACCAGCATATATATATTACTCAAATGCCTCTTTGGTTGGATTTCTTAATTATGTTGTAGATGCTAGCTAGCAAGGCCGGCCTCCTGGTCCATCAAGAAGACGCAAGTAAGCGACGACTGTCGTTTCTTTAGAGGATAGAAGACTTTTATGCCGCTTTACTGCTCCTTTTCTAAAACCCATAAAGGAAGCCAAGGGTTGCCTTTTATATCAAAACGTCTGGAAATTTTCTGCCGTTTCGATATATACAATCATTGACCATTCAACACATGTTATTGTTGATTAAGCTTCTCTAACAATCACTCAACACGTTCACACACGGCCTGCTCACTTATGAAAGGGAGTCAAGGCCACCAAGACGTTGTATTAATACTCAGCCAAAAAAAAAATGAAGATAATAGAATAAGATAGTAAATTATGTACAGAATTTGGTATGTTCGGAAACCATATGATAGAAAATACAAGAGGAAAGAGATGGGGAAAATTCAGTATCAAAACATGTTTAGTACGTTGTAAGTTTTGGTTTAGGGTAAAGTCGATGTCAAGTGTGGTTCAGGAAAAAAGGTTCAAGAGAAAGTTTGAATTGAAGTTGAGAAGGCTACGATCACAAGTTTGATCGAAGTGGTGTAGCAGTTCACATTCAAATTCTTGAGAGGCTCGAACGTAACAGATAGTTCAATCGGTTAGGAACCACGCCTTATGAAGCGGAGGTCACTAGTTCGAATCCTTCCTCCCCCTCTTGTGTGGACATGTCAAACAAACCAAAAAAAAAAAATGGTCATTGTCAAGGTTGTTATATTACATCATATCATAGGCAACACATTATTATTACATGCACTCCACATAAACACATTCACTGCATTAGGAACATTCATCTTTCAAATTCGTTTCCAGATTGAGCTTTGCCTCCCTGTAAAAGAGCATTAACCACTATTCTTTTCTAAGCGTGTCCTAAGAACATACTTAGAGTCTGTTTGAGTATGTGTTTACAGAGCTTAAAAATGTGTTTAATACTTAAAAAGTCCGTTTGAAATATATATATCCGTTTGATAAAAAAAAATTGAAAGCTCTTATAAGTGTCCAAAAAGCCCAAATATAGTCAAAACACACTTTTGGCAAAAGGGATCAGGATCCCCTCAAATTCTTTAAAAATTTGAGGTCCTCAAATTTTAAATATTGACCGTTCATCTTGATTTTAATGGCAAAAAATAAAAGGAGTTTCAGTTTTTTAATAATTAAAAAATCATAATGTGTTTTGACTTTAAATGTGAAAATTGAAAAACCTTTTGTTTTTTACTATTAAAATCAAGATAAATGGTCAAGATTCAAAATTTGATGTTCTCAAATTTTTAAAGAATTTGAGGGGATCTTGATCCTGGCAAAAGCTTAAAAATAAAACTTTTTGCCAAAATAGTTTTTTTACTTAAAAGATATATTTTTCAAACACAATCTCAAACATGCTCTTAAAGAATGTGTGAGAATTAACCTATAATGCCACCCGCCAGTCACTTGTGTCGTTTAAGGAAAACATTAAATTTTATTTTATTTTTTTAAAGAAAAAAAAAAAAAAAAAGTGGGTGGGTGGGGGTAGGGGGGCGGCGCATAAATAGTGATAGGTTAAATGATGAGGACCATGCAATTAAGTCTACATTATGTTGTAATCCTCGTTGAGGATAACATTGGATTTCTTATGTTCTAGATGCTAGCAAGACCCACCATGAAAGTGTTGTGAAAAATCTCCTACTATATTTTTTACTTTTTTGTTTTTGTTTCATATATATGCTTTTTGTGGAAGAGATGCCCTCGTGAACCATCAAGAAGACGGCAATTTGTCTGGTATATTTGTGCTAATTAAAAGCAATAACCCCCTCTTATGCTAGGGTTTGTTCTCTCCAAAGAGAGAGAAAACAATGATAACCCTCCCTCCCAACTCTTTTCTTTTTCTGGAAAACATATATAGTGGTGATATAATGATGCACGTGTTATTGTAGTGGTTACAATTTATCTTCTATCTAGATTTGTTTTTTGTAACAATCTACGGGATGAAGTTTTGTCTGCTAGCTATTTGAAATTTTGATTACCTTTAGTCGGTTTCTAAGGTTTTATTTATTACACGAAACACTCAGAGTAGCGATCTTAGATCTCTGATTTGTCTTTCATTTTTCTCTCTAGTTCTTTTTTTGGAGCAAATAATAGACAAATGACGGAGAAATTATTAGACATGTGGACGAAATTTTCTTTGATGGTAAAGGAAGTGAAGGGCAGTGATGGGTATATAGGGGGACTAGGGATGGCCCTAGCCACTCCCCAAGTCCTCCAAAAAAAAAAAAAATTACAAGCCATTGGCCTGCCCCAAAAAAAATTATAAAAAAATTTATATCTCAAAATCGAACTTTTGAAGAAACATGAAATTGAAGTTTTTGCTTCATTATTTTCCAAAAGTCTTGAAGCATTGTAAAGCCGTATTCCTTGCAAGGTTACAATATAGAAGGTTACAATATAGAGTAATGTTAGGACCATCTTTTTATCCTCCTAAAGTTAATGTGGCTTTTAAAATCACAATGAAATTTTAGATGAATCATATATGGATTTTGATCAAATGGTGATTTTAAAAGCCACATCAACTTTAGGAGGATAAAAAGATTGTCTCTAGCATTACTCGTATAGTATGTATATATATATAGTAGAACAATATTTTAATACAATTATTAAGAAAAAAAATCAAATCAATAAATCCTAAGATTGCTATGGTGAGTGAGAGAGCACTATGCCACTTGGCACTTACTAATCAAACAATCATTTAATTGACAATTAATGTCCTTTTAAATAATAAAAAAATGTCAATATTTTTCCAAAAGCCCTCAAATATAAAAATAACTCCAACAAATTTTTAATAATACCTTGATAAATTAATTTGAAAAAAAAAGGGGGTCTTTTTCTGTGGAAGACATGATGATGATCACAATGGAAGTAGTTCTTCGTGATCATGATTTTAATTTGCTGGGTTTGCCACCACCCAAAATGTTCAGTAGAAGCTTTTGTGGCGTGGAGATTACAAATGTTGACCTTGTAACAGATGTGAGCCATAGGAGCTTCTTGGTATAATATTTGTCCATCTCATATCAAGACAAAAAAAGATTATATGGCCTGGCCATATTGATTTTCATCACACGCCCTTTCCTTTTTCTTAGGGCGTGACAATACAATCATGGGATTCTCGTGTATACTTGCTTGATGTGCTTAAGGATATTTTATCGTTGTAGGATAGTATTGACAATTTTTTATAGTTTAGATAGACAATATTGTCTTAATTTAAAGTTTGAAGAGAAATTATAAATCAAATAACAGTTTGAGAAAAATCTTGAAAAATCTAGAAATCTTCTTCTAGAAACACAATTGCAAAAGCTACCAAACAAAACATAGAGAAAGCAAGACGCAGCCCACTTTGGGATGTGGTAACAAGGTATGCCTAATGATTAGGGCAACTAAAAATGAGCATAAGATAGTTCACTTAAGTTAGTGCGGGCCCTAATAAAGGCCCATTGAAATGAACATAACATGCCTGCTTCACTTAATTTACTTTATGAAGTAGGAAAAAGTAAGTGTTCAAGTGGAAGAATATATTATGCCAATCCACTACAATTATCAATCGTTTTCTATGTCATTGTCAAACCATATTGAGTTTCATCTTCTTTGTTAATTACCATTTTATCTTTTGTTGCGTGTTTTAGAACATTAAATCAAAGCTTAATAACGCAATTCAGTTCAGCAAGGCGAACAATGAAGCCAAGGGTTAGGCAACCATATAATCCATCGTTTTAATCAATTAATAGTAAGAGTTTGGTTAATTAGTAGGACGTCTTTAAAATCAATCGTACTCTTTAAGTTTTTTTATTTTTGGCCCTTACTTTCAAATGCTCACTTTTTTTTGGCACATATTGTAGTATTTAGTTTATAAAAAGCAACCAAAATAATTTTTTTTAATAAAAAAATTCTAAAGAATCAAAAAAAAAAAAAAAAATTGGCTGGCCTCCTTCCATAAAATTTCCTGGCTCCATCCTTGGTGAAGGTGGGGTTGCGATTGGGAATGCTTTTTGTAGCAGAAATGGAAAAGAGAGGCAGTCATTGTCTAGTTTGAAAAGTTCTGAAGGATTGGTAAGTGGATTGAGGAGACGTGATTTACAGGAATATGTTGCGGATCTGAAAATTGATTGGGACGGTAACATTCAAAGAGTTACATATGAACTTGTAGTTAGATATTATTGGGTCTAATTACATTATCTTCTCATGGCTTGTATGACCCATGATGTGGGATCTAGCCAAAAAGGCTATTAAAGCATAGATCAGATTTAGATGGAAGAAATTCCTCTTTGTATCTATAATATTGTTTTATTATAGCAACATGTTCTATTTGTATAAAATAAATAAGGAAAAATTACACTTTACCCCTCAAAGTTGGCATTGATTTCAATTCGACCTCTAAAGTTTCAATTTTTGCAATCCACCCCCACAAAGTTCCAATTTTCCACCCCCGCTAGGTAACGATTTTTTTTTTTTTAGTTTGGGCCTTGGGGGTGACCAGACCACCCCAATGGCCATGGAGTGGCTTCTGCCACCCTAGACCAGCTAGTCTGGGGTGGTCGAAGCCAACCCATGGCCCTTGGGGGTGGTCCGGCCACCCCCAAAGGCCAACGATTTTTTTTTTTTCTTAGTTTGTGCCTTGGGGGTGGCCAGACCACCCCCAATGGCCATAGGTGGCTGAAGCCACCCCCAAGCCAACGGTGGTGATCCGGCCACCCTTAGTTTTTTGAAAATATTTTTTAAATTTTTATTTATTTTTTAAAATATTAATTAATTTATTATTATTTTTTATTAAAATGACACGTGGCACATTTGTGACACTTGGATTTCTTTAAAGAAATCTCAGCCATGAACTGGATACCCTCTAGTCTATAATGAACTGGAGAGGATCCGGATCCATAATTATGGATACTTTCACACCATTCTTTTTAATACTTTTCATTTCTCTTATAAATCATAATTTATGGTGACTTTATTAACTATACCATCTTTAAGACTTTAACCACCAAGTGTGGTAGTTCAATGATCTCAAGAGAATCCTCATGAGGTTGGGCATGCACTAGGGGCGGGTTTGACTCCTGCAATAGGAATCCCTTAACTTATTAGTGTTAGCAACCTTGAGTCTCATTAGTGCCCTAGTGGGGCGGGTGTTAAGTTATGGCTCGATCAATCTTGAAGAAGCGAATATGGTTCCTACCGTCTAGGCCCCGGCCCTCCTGAACGGCGTCCTGTGGGTTTTTTTTTTTTTTTTGACACGTCCACGCAAGGGTAGGGAGTGGGAGGATTCGAACTTGTGACCTTCGCTTCATAAGGCGTGGTTCACAGCCGATTGAACTACCTCTTGGGGACACGGCGTCCCGTGGGTTGGTACTACTATGGTCACGCCCAAGTAGGATAACTACAATTGGCTTCCCCCTCCAACCTTTTTTTTTTTGTAGAGAAAGAGAGCTAAAGAGAGAGAGAGAGAGAGAGAGGAAAAAAAAACCCTACTATATATACCATCTTTAGGTTTCTAGGCAAAAACGTGGTTCGGGGATGCAACCTACTTCAATTCTTAGCTTAAATGCTATTAAATTTTCAAAAAAATTCTTTAAACAGATTTACATCCTTGAAATTGCAGTAATTATATATATATATATGTAGAATTAATGAAAGTGTGTGACAGAATTAATAAAATCTTTAATAATCTCTATCTATTTCAATATCAACCTAATAATGGAATATATGGAAAATATATAATATTTTCCATATAATTAGCATAAAACATGTTTTTTTTACAAGATCGAGTTTGAAGATTAATTCAAACATTAAATGAATCCTACAATATTTCACATCCTTGATGAAAAGAAGAAGAAGCTTAGGTACAATATTAACAATGATATACATGTCTGTTTCAGACTTCAGTAAATTAATTAAACGCACGTACGCTATAAGAGATTGAATAACCTGCGGTACCAATTTAGAGTCAAAAAGTCCTCACAAGAAAAGAGGTGATCATGAAGATTCTAGGAAACATTCAACGCCACATATATTCAATAATAATTCAAACAAATGTGTTCATCGCCCTGATGTGACCCACGCTAATACAAATCTAAATAATTAAGGCCTGACATGAAGAATATATAATAAGAACAAAACAACCAACATATTAGTCAAATTCATGGAGGAGAAGATTAAAACAAAAACAAACAAAAACAGGTAAATTTGTCTTGTACATTTGTGTTAATTAAAAGCAGTAAACGACTGTCGTTAATTTTTTTTTTTTTTTTTTAGTTCTAAGATGCTAGTTGTTGCTGAAAGGGACGGCCACTTCGACGTTGTAATACTCGGGAAATGAAGATAATAGATTAAGATAGTCAAATATGATAGGGAGTACAAGACGAATAAAGAGATAGGGAAAAAAGAATAATCTTATATTAATCGCACCAAAAAGAATGAATATTTCGTAACAATAGAAAGGTGTCGATTACTTAAAATGGAGTTTTGGAGGTGAAAATGATATATTTTGAGCCTAAAAATGCAGTCAAGTGTAGTATGGTAACCATGGCATGCGCCTCAAAAAGAGCTTTTTGGATTTTGATTTAATAAAATTTAACCGAAAAGGTTAATTGAAATAAATTGAAAGTCTAATACTTTTAATTGAGAGTTTTTAAACTTGAAAATAGTGTTAAAACGAGTGAAAATTCATAAAAATTTTGTCACAGCTTGCACTTTTCTTATGTACATATGCTACATTAAATATTGGGTTGTAATTCGTTAATAGGGAGATTTCAATGTATTCTTCCTCTTTGTATTTGCTACATGAAAATAATATATATAGAGAGCCATGCCCAACGGATTCAATGGGCTGATTTATCACAACTTATATTTTGTCATTATACACAATACCAAAACTTATACGTATGCTATGCGATTTCTTTTCAAGTACTATTATAAAACATTTCAGAAATTATTCGATCTGGTACGTATGCTATCCAATTAACAGTAACTAAATAATTCTATTTTAGGAAAAAAAAAAATCAACTGCTATATGCAGCAGTATTTTTGCAAAAAATATTCAAATAGTTCGAGAGAATTTGAGTACCTTCTTTCTAAGAGACACAAAGATATAACAAATTTTATAACGTTTGGCTCCGTTGTCGTTCACCATTGTTGCCTTATTTTCTCTAATCAATTTTGTTAGAATATATGAAAAATATATAATATTTTCCTTATATTTTATAATTATGTTGATATCAAATCTTCTCTATTTATGGGTTAATTATAATCAAATATTGAGATTGTAATCAAATCAAGGGGATTTGTTTACTATACGTGTATTTAGACACTACTCTATAAATAGAGACCTTTTTACTGTAGACAAATCAAGTTAATGAGCTTAATGTAATCCTTAAGGGTATTATGAGTTATGGGCATAGGTGTCTAACACCGAACTACCGGTAAGTTATTTGTGTTCTTTCTCTCTCTTGCTTCTGCTTTGAAGGTTTTGCGGCTTTAATCATATTCTTTATGGAAGATAGACATACTCAGTGGGAGTCCGTCTCTTATTTGTTTTGTTTTAAGTCGATGGAAAAAAAAAAAAAAACCCCACTGAATACAACACTTCACTCACCTAAACGCATGTTTAAAGGTATGCTTGAGGAAGATGTAGAGACACACACACTACAAAAAACCGGGTATTTTCTAACGTGTTTACTGTTCATCATTTTTTGCCACGTCAGTAATTACTAACGTGTTATACATCCACACGTTAGTAATGGAATTTTCTAACGTGTTACTATTCACACATTAGAAATTACTAACGAATGAATAGTGACACGTTAGTAAATGACAATATTTAAAAATAATTAAAAAATTGAAATAACAATTTCTAACGTGTTACTACTTACTATTCACACGTTAGAAATTACTAACATGTGAATAGTGTCACGTTAGTAAAAGGATATTCTCTTTTTCATTCTCCCAAACCCATCTCCTCACCATCTCCTCTCTCATGTAGGAAGATGGGTCCCACTTAAGTCCATGCTGGAAGTAAAATTTAAGAAGAAAGATGGTGAGGAGATGGGTTGTAGAATGAAGTGTAGCATTGTCCGTTAGTAAATAACAATATTCAAAAATAATTAAAAAATTGAAATAGCAATTTCTAATGTGTTACTATTCACACGTAGTACTATTCAAGGTACTCATGGTTGAAACTATTTGTTTATTGCAAATTATGCATTGCATGTGATTTATGCTTAAGCAAGCGTAGTGCTTTTTCCCTACTCAAGTGTTGCTTGAAATCCTGATGCGTTATGATTTTATGATCTCAAAAAGTCGAAAGGATCTATATCTCAACTCAAATCTCTGATTATGAAGGTTCAATTAGGGTTTGGATTTAAATTTGAGTTATTAGGATTTGAAGATACATAGTATCTAAATGATGGAAATATAGTGTGAGCCAAAAATTAGAGGGAAGAGTTAGAGCAGCTATTTGTACTAGTATTGGTGGGAAGAATAGTATATGGTATATATGCAAAATCCATTACTAGTTACAATGTCAACTTCAAACCTAGTTTGGAATAGATATAGGAAAATGTTTGGATGATTTCACAAATCATAGATATATGTTCCTGAATCTATCATACTTTTCAAGCTTACACATACTCATTGGTTATGTTTTTCTTTCCTTTTTATTTTTCATTTTCTGGCTCTCAACATGGTACATTGAATTAGTCCTCTTTTTCTTGATTTTTTTTTTTTTTTTTTATCATTTGTTAAGTGTGAAAAGTGCTGAAACTGATCAAGTTAAGGTTCTAATTCAATTGGTTTTCTGGAATTTATTCAGGCATAATTGATCTGTATGTCTATTTAGCTGTTGACAATGAAGCAGCAAAGAACTTATATATAAAGGGTGGTTTTGTATATGAAAAGTGGAATTTATATGTTTTTTTTTTTAATTATTATTTATTTGTTTATTTATTTATTATTATTTATTTGTTTTTTATAATTATTATTTATTTGTTTTTTATTTATTAGTTTTTATTTATTATTATTTTTTTATTATTATTTTAACTTTAGTATTTATTATTATTATTTTATTATATTTCTTGCTATTTACTAACGTGTCAAAATCTGACACGTTAGTAAATAGCAAAAAAATATTAAAAAAAATAGAAAAATATATATATACTAACGTGTCAAAATCAGACACGTTAGTAATTTACTAATGTGTCATATTTTGACACGTTAGTAAATAGCAAAAAAAATATAAAAAATAAAAAAAAATATTTACTAACATGGCACATGTGACACGTTAGTAAATTACTAACGTGTTAAAAGTTGACATGTTAGTAAACTGCAATTTCTAACAGGCGGTTTAGTAATGTGTGAAAAACGTTAGAAATGACACGTTAGTAACATTTTCTAACGTGTTAATGGCCCTAATAGGTTAGTAAATGACCATTATTAAAAATCTGGTTTTTTGTAGTGACAATGGGAGTCTCTACATAAACGTATGTTTCACACTTAAATTACCACTTGTCAACAAAATAAAATGCCACTAGTCAAAATTTCAGAGACTCTTATCTAAAACTCCCTTATTATATATAGAGCATATTAGATTAGATTAGATATTAGATTAGATTATTTCAAAAAAGATATTAGATTAGATATGTCATACAAATTAGTTGTTTAGGGGGTTATCCCTAATACTACATATGTAGGAGTACTTTAGAAGTTACTCTTATATCCCTTTAAAAATAAGATAGCTTTTAAAATTACTATAATAATCAATCGTAAATCTAATGATAATTTTAATAGCCACATCCAAAGAAAGGCTTTAATTTTCCAAATGCTTATTTCATAAGTCCAATGTTTAATTAATTATTTCTTGAAAGCGAGAAGATCGATGTAGTACTTGGTGATCCATTGTTTGATGATCTTAACCTCCTCCTTTCGCTGCATCACCAACCACTCTGGATCACTTTGCTTTGCTCGAAGTATATCCAAGCAATGAGATCCTGCAAATATCAAATTCATCATCCACTATATATGAACTCGATCCCCTACGATTTTTGAAAAATGAGTTGAGCATATATACATATATATACACACACACCATTAACAGTTTGGACTGCAACAACACTAGGCGATATGTTTTCAAGCACCCTGGAATCAGAAATAGAAAAGCTGCATGTTAATTAAACTTAATTAAGGAGTTTTTTTGTGTTTGTAATTAAATTAATTAATGTTTATCTGGTTAATTAATTAATTACCCGCCGCTACTGTAAGGATCTCTGAGCCCATTTGAGAATATAATGTTACTTCCAAACCTGTGGAGAATCAATTTTATATCCTGCAATTTTCCATAAAAATAAAAAATAAAAAAATTAATTCGAAATATTATTAGAAGTTTTTTTGTCTGAAAATATGTGTGAAAAGATATACATGTCCTCCGTAGTAAGTAGTGACCCAATGAGGGCGTGGGGGCACACCATACAATCTGATGCAGCTCTCAATAAAGCTTCTTAGGACAAAAGGATTGGGAGAGAACATAGAGATAGAGTCGTTGCCAATTCCTATGGGTATCACCATCTCACTACATGTCTAAAACGCAGTCATAAAGGACAATTAGGACATTTTTTCAAATTTAATTCATGTAAAATGATGGAAACATATATAAATCAAGTATATTTTATAGATATATAATAATTAATGTACCTGCCATCTCCATCCCATAGTTGTTTCAGATATATTTTTGGGTCCATTAACATAGCAGGATTGATTTCCCCTATAAGCAACCACACCTGCAAATATTTTGGTGAGAATATCGGTTCCAAAGGGAGCTCCATCAATGCCACCACAGACAATGTTCACCGGATATCTTGGAGGATCATTATATTGGGCTGCACTCGCATATATCGTCTCCAAATAATCCTTCAGCTCAAGAGATTTGTTTAGGGGACTGAAACAGAAACAACATTAATCTTGAATGTCTATGTTTTGTTGATAATTGCAAATTAATTAAGGCTATGTTTATGTATGTACTTGCAAGTCTTGAATGTCTTGCTAAGGATTGAAAGACCACCAGGCTTAGATGCAACTTCATGGATTTCGGACCACGACTTTTTTATGGTTTGATAGCAACTTTCACTAGCTTCCTGCACCATACGTATCCAAACCATACTTTTTTAATGCATTACAATAAAAAGAGTAATGCTATTTAATAAACTACTACCATATAATTGAAATAACATACGTGACAATAAAAAGTAACTATTTATATTTATAGTATACAAATGCTAACAAGTTCCATTAAGTTGTACAACACTCATACATATACTAGTTTAGTAAGTATCATTAATCAAATGAAAAAGAGAGAGAGAGGGGGGAAGAAAAAGAAAGTATTCAAATTGTTACCCTAAAATTCTTGGTGACAATGGAATAGTATCCATCTTGGGGAGTGATGTCATCAAAGTAAAGGATTGGAGCTGACGAGGCCAAAGCTCCAATGGCAACATGAGGATATTTTAGCCGAAACCATGAAGCTAGCACTGAACCACCAATAAATTATGAATATATACAAAATTAATAATTTACATGCTAATATATATATAGAGAGAGAGAGCAATAATATATTAGTAACGTGTATATATATATGTCACGTACGTACTTCCCCCATATGATCCTCCAATAACAACTACTGGAGAATATTCTGCATGTAATATTTTCTTTAAATGAATGATGATTTCTGCATAATCTGCTATCGCTTGGGCTGAGTTGAAGTACCCCAGAGTGCTTGCGTTTCTAAATGCTTCTTCCCTTGATCCAAATGGTATTGATTTCCCATAATATCGGTGCTGATATGATGAAAATAATCACAGATTTTGAATAAATCATTTCAGTAAGAAAAGAATATTTATATTATTAAAATTTCATTAACACCTCTATATATAGTATGAGAGCCTTAAACTTCACAGCGTTATCAGTCAGAAATCCGATAACAGCCAGATCACCATCCAAAGGGGCTTCTGCACCAAAATAAGCCAAAATTGGGGCGCTGCTATTTGCACCACCCCAATACTTGGAGTTGATAACATATCTTTGCTGAAAAGTGGTGTAGCCTTCAGGTCTGTAGTTGAAGTGATCGAGTGTTTGATCAAAGTAAAATGTTTCCAAGTTGTCTAAAACGTTAGCCGATGTAGATGCTGTTTCAGGATCATCTAGAATTCCTCCAATTGGATTCAGCCTAGGAATATTGTATAGTGTTGCAGAGACAGAGGTTGAGAAAATAAGAAAGAGGAAAGGAAGCCATTGAAATGAAAATGTTGGAGAGTTCATGTCAATGAATTGAACTGAGAGCACAAGGTTTCTGAGATTACATAGCATGTCTTTATATATATATAGAGAAAAGAAAATTGCTCATCTGACCCTTGAGGTTTGTAGTTATATCAAATTGATTCTTGGGATATTTCACATTAAATGTTATGTGAACCCTACAATATTTCCCATCAGTGGACCAAGACGACAGAGCTTGTAAAAGCAGGCATGGCATGAGAAAAAAATGTTCGATCATGTCTGTTTCAGACTTCAGTAAACGCACGCTATAAAAGCCTTAGGCCCCATTTGGTTCGTGGATTAGGCCATTGGATTAGACTAGCTAACACTAGTATTAACTAGTTCTTTGTTTGGTAACATTTTATTCTTGGAAGTAGTCTATTCCTATGGGACTACTAATCTCATACACAGAGTGTTAGCTAAGCCATTCAAAAATGAGTGGCTTAGCTAATGCTTTATTGTGGGATTAAAAATATCATGTAAGATTGACCAAAAAAACCTTACGCTTCTCACACCTCTCACAATCTCTATATCTCAAAGTAACGTTTTTCATCTCTCAAAGCAACGACCTTCATCTCTCAAAGCAACGATCTTCATCTCTCAAAGCAAGGTACCTCTGTCTCTTCTCTTCTCTTTGATCTCTATTTTCTTGGTTATTTCATTCTCTGTATTTCTTGGATTTTTTTTTTTCTTCTCTCAGTTTTTTTTTTTTTTTTGTTCTTCGTTCTCTTTCGGTTTTTTTTCATTCTTTCTCATATTTTTTTTTCGTTCTCTTCTCTCTCAGAGATTTTTTTTTTTTTTCCAAATCGCACACAGTTTTTCTTTTCTTCTCTCGGTTTTTTTTTCCTTATTCAAACAGAAATCACCGATATAATTGGATTGGAATCTGAATTAGTTTTTCTTTTCTTCTCTCAGTTTTTTTTTCCTATTCTTGATGTAATTTATTCTTTCTCTCTATATTGAATGAATACTTTCGAGTTCAATGGCTTGCAAGCATTTTGATAATTTCCAAATGCTTTTGTATCTGTTCCTTTTTTTTTTTTGATGTGTGTGTGTCTTATTTTACTGGATAGGAAAAGAACTTTTTGATTCTTTGAAGATGGTGATGAAAAAATAATCCCACATACATGACATAATTTTTTTAAAAAAAATTATAATATAGTTGTTTATGTTTCGAAGAAGAAAAAAAAAGGTCATTAATAATATAAATTGTATTCATATTATAAGGGTATTTTTGGAAATAAAATCACAATACGATTCCATTCACTAACATATTACATTATACCAAACGAAGGAATAAGATTAGATAGTCTATTCTAGTGTTACAACCAAACAAAGGAATGAAAATAATTAATCTATTCTCAGTGGTAGCTAATCCCAATAATAATTAATCTTTTTCTAATGGACTAGACAATTTACAAACCAAATAAGGCATTACTGTTTCAGACTTCAGTAAACGCACGCTATAAAAGATTTAAGAGTCAAAAAGTCCTCAGAAGAAAAGAGATCATGAAGATTCCAGGAAACATTCAACACCGCATATAATATTAATTCAAACAAATCTAGATATATATTTATTAAGAACAAAAAACGAACCAACATAGATATATATTACTCAAATGCAGAGACAAACAGACAAATCATGAGGACCATGATGCAATTAAGTCTACATTCGTGTTGTCATCCTCGTTGGTTGGATTTTGTTAATTATGCTGTAGATGCCAGCTAGCAAGGCCCCACCATGAAAGAGTTATGAAAAATCTCCTCTTATAAATTGCCTTTTGTGGAAGAGATCGACGCTCTGGCCGGCCTCCTGGTCCATCAAGAAGACAGCAGAAAGCGAACAGTCGTTTCATGAAAGGATAGAAGACTTTTAATCCACACACGTTATTGTTGATTAAGCTGCTCTAACAATCACTCAACACGTTCAGACACGGCCTGGTCACTTATGAATGGGACGGCCACCAATACGTTGTCATACTCAGCCAAAAAAAAATGAAGATAATAGAATAAGATAGTAAATTATGTACAGAATTTGGTATGTTCTGAAACCATATGATAGAAAGTACAAGAGGAACGAGGCAAGGGGAAAATAGAACCTTATATTTAGTGGCGGACGCAGGATTTTTTCTACGTGGGGGCATTTTTTTTAATTAATAAAATTAAGTAAATATAAAAAATAATTTTTTTGGTCTCCTTTTTATACTTTGGTGTATTTTTTTAATGAAATTAAACAAAAATATAATCAACAGAATAAGTGAATAATTCAACAAAATTATGTTTTAAAACATATAAATAGAATTCACAATTTGTTTTGTCACGATTAGGCTGGACTAGCAGCTAGCGCTATTACAATTATCATCGATGAGTTTTCATACCTTAGAATCGCTGCATGATTTTTTTATTACTGATAGTCTTGAATATGTTTTTTTCAATGTGCGTAATTAAACAAATATATATATATTTATAATCTTCTAAACTTAAGCACAATTAATAGTGTCTAAGAAAAATAAGTACCTTTCGGGGAATCGGAGATATTTTGAGGGATTTCTTGAAAATAAACCAAACGTAATAAGGTCTAATCGAATGCCGTAAACCGACAAAAACAAATAATGAATTAAAAAAAGAATGATGGAACAAAAAAAACAAAAAAAAAATTATCTTCTAAACTTTCTCACCAGTATATATATATATATATATATAACACTTTTCACCTCCTCACGCCTACTCTATTTTTTTTTTTTTTNAATTTTAAGGGCACTCACTCACCTTCTAGAATCACGCCCAAATCAACTGCTTGCAAGTTTTTTTTTTTGGCGGGGCACTCACGCACGGCGCACCTTCTAAAATCAATTTCATTCTTATCTTTTACGTTAACCACTCATTCCTTAACCTTTCACAGACTCTGCACCTCCCCACTCATCACCTAACTTTTCTCATAGTCCTTCTCATCTCCTTTTGGCTTCTCTTCTCACAGTCTCACGGTCTCACCTCTTCTCTTCCCATGATTCCATCTCATTGATCTCAACTCTCAAGCCTAAAACCTAAAACCTAAACCCAAACACCCACTACTAGAGAAAATGCCTTTCTCTTCTTAGTTCTTATCAATGTATATATATTTTATACATCACGTACGTGTAGTTATAGCTTTATAAGTTGGTTAGATGGTTGACTTATTACAGTTAGTGAGTTGCTGATTAATAGGAAGAAGTTAGTAAGTTAGAAGTTAGTTTTACACTCTTTTAATATTATTTCAGCTTGGTATTCTTCTATAAATACCAGATTGTATTCAGTTGATTAATAAGAAATCATTTTATACACTCAATCAAGTTCATCGAGTTCTCTCTTCCCTTATCTTCTTCTCTTTCTGTTATGGTATTAGAGCCATTCGAGCTCCCTATTTTCCGCCATTAAAGCTTTCTTTGCTTTCTTCTTTTCTTACTTCAAAGCTTCATCAAAGCTTTCTTTACTTCTTTCTTCATTTACTCCAATGGTGACAATTACACTAGAATCTGCTGATTCTCAATCCTCGCTGAACAGCTCCCCATCTGATTCTTCATCCAATCCTTTTTATCTTCATCATGGAGATAATCCAGGATCTGTGATGTTTCTCATCCTCTTCATGGTGATAATTTTATCACATAGAGGCAATCTATGATGATGGCACTAATTGCTAAAAACAAGTTTGGTTTTATTGATGGGAGCATTATGAAACCTCCTGCTACTGATCCTTCGCTGCCTAGTTGGGTGAGATGCAACAACATGCTCCTCTCATGGTTACTCAACTCTGTTTCCAAAGAGATTGCCACCAGCATCATCTTCTATGATAATGCAGCTAATATGTGGAAGGATCTGCATGATAGGTTCAATCAAAGCAATGGCCTAAGAATATTTTAGCTTCAGAAAGCTGTTTCAGTTCTTCACCAAGGTGCAAACTCTGTAAGTGCTTATTACACGCAACTTAAGAGTCTTGGGATGAACTTGAGAGTGTTAGGCCAATTCTAGAGTGTACTTGTAGAGGTTTGAAAGTCCTTACGGATTTTCACCATCAGCAATATGTTTTCCAGTTTTTAATGGGATTAAATGAGTCCTATGCTCAAATCAAAGGACAGATCCTCATGATTGATCCTTTCCTTGGAATTAACAAAGTGTTTTCCTTGGTTATCCAATAAGAGAGGCAGAGAGAAGTTGCTCTCTCATACTCTAACAATCTTGCCATGCCGGTTGCCATGCCTGTTAAGACTTCTGTTGCTTTAGTCTCCAAGACAGATGTGAATTCACTAGGAAAAGTCTATAAGCAACCTAATTTTCGTAGAGAAAGGCCCACGTGTACACATTGTGGTTTGCTTGGACATGTAATTGAGAAGTGCTTCAAGATCCACGGGTATCCTCCTGGTTACATTCCTGGTTATAAGTCCAACAGAACCAGAATTGCTGCTGGTCCTCCTGGCCATTCTGCTCATCAAGTGTAGGAGTTCTCAGTGAATAATCCTGCTCCTCCTTTGGCTATTACTTTTGAACAGTGTAAGTAGCTACTTGCTTTGATTCAACCTAAAATGACTCCTTCATTTGCTAATCAGGCAAGTAGCACATCCACTCATGATCACATCTTTTACAATATGGTAGGTAATCATTTACCTTCTTATTTAGTTTTTCCTTCTAGTTCTCCTCAGCTTTATGTTTTTTCAGCTTCTCATATACATAACATGAATAATCTTTGCCATAGTGGTATTTGAATTATTGACACTGGTGCCACTGACCATATAGTCAGTTCTATTTCTTTCCTCACAACCATTACTGCAATAGTTTCTAAGAAAGTTAAACTACCTAATGGTTCTCTTGCTGAAGTTACACATGTAGGCACTGTGAAAATTTCAGCCACATTCATCCTCACAAATGTTCATTGTGTTCCTTCTTTCACATTCAATCTAGTCTCTGCAAGTAAACTCACCAAGAATCATAAATGTTGTTTAATCTTTCTTGCTGGTTTTTGCTTTATTCAGAACTTGCTCACTTGGAAGACGATTGGATTGGGTGAAGAAAAGAGTGGTTTATTTCATCTAATACTACAAGATGATCATGCTTTACATTCTACTTCAATAACAACTACAGCTCATGCATCATCTCCTCTTCCTTTCATGGATGCTTCTAATGATGTATGGCATTACCGATTAGGTCACATTTCCAATTCTAGAATAAATCTTTTACATTCTCTAGTTCCTAACATTGAATGTAATCCCAATGTTGTATGTTCAGTGTGTCCTTTAGCTAAGCAACGCAAACTTTCATTTCCAATTAGTACATCTAAGTCAAATTCTGTATTTGACATGGTCCATTGTGACATTTGGGGCCCTTTTTCAGTTGAATCAATAAATGACAGTAGATTTTTTCTCATAATTGTGGATGATTACAGCTATTATACTTGGATTTATTTACTGCATTCAAAATCTAGAACTAGACAACTACTTTAAACCTTTTTCACTCTAATCCAAACTCAGTTTCAAATTAGCATCAAAGTGATTAGATCTGATCAGGGTTCTGAATTCATCATGCCTAATTTCTATCAATCTAAAGGCATACTACATCAAATGAGTTGTGTTGAGACTCCATAACAAAATTCATTTGTGGAGAGGAAACACCAACATTTGTTAAATGTAGCTCGTGCCCTTAGATTTCAAGCTCACTTACCTTTCAAGTTTTGGGGTGACTGTATTTTAACTTCTGCTCATATTATAAACAGAATCCAACTCCAAATTTATCCAATAAATCACCTTATGAACTTCTTTTTTCAAAACCCCCATCATATAATAATCTTAAAGTCTTTGGATGTCTCTGTTTTTCTTCAACATTGCTTAGGAACATATCCAAATTTAATGCTAGGGCAGCTCCTTGTTTGTTTCTTGGGTACCCTTATGGCATCAAAGGTTACAAGCTGTTAAACCTAGCAAACAATTCTGTTATCATATCTAGAAATGTTATTTTTCATGAACATATCTTTCCTTTTGCCTCTTCTAAATTTGAATTTGATTCTAATGGTTATCTAGTGATTCCTAAACCATTACCTGATATGCAATTCAAGATATACCTCATAATTAATCATCCATTCCCACCATTCCTGAACCAATTGATTCTGACATTCAGAATTCAATTCCTTCTGATAATTTTCCTGCTATGTCACATCCTTCTGTTATGTCACCTGATTCTGCTCCTATCTCCATTCCACCTAGAAGGTCAACTAGGGCAAAATGTAAACCTGGTTACTTGCAGAAGTATCACTGTAATTTAGCCACTCAAACATCTTTTCCAATTGTCATTCCAAAAGTAGATTTTGAATCAGGTAATCACTATAGTCTTTCATCTTTTCTAGATTACAACATCCTATCTCCTTCTTACAAACATTTCAGTATTTTAGTTTCTTTTCATATAGAACCTCAATTCTATCATCGAGCAGTAGGTTTTGCTTATTGGCGTGAGGCTATGGCTGCTGAAATCCATGCCCTTGAGCTCAATAACACTTGGACTATTACTGATCTTCCCTCAGGAAAACACCTAATTGGATGTAAATGGGTGTACAAGATTAAACATAAGGCTAATGGTGAAGTAGAGAGATACAGGCAAGATTGGTAGCTAAAGGCTACACACAAAAGGAAGGATTGGATTATTCAGAAATTTTCTCTCATGTAGTCAAGTTGACAACAGTGAGGGTTTTGCTTGCACTAGTTGCTATTAAAGGGTGGCATTTGCATCAACTTGATGTTAATAATGCTTTTCTGCATGGGAGTCTTGATGAGGAAATCTACATGAAGTTACCTTCTGGTTTTAAGGTTGATAAGAAGAATCAGGTCTGTAGACTTCAAAAGTCCATCTATGGACTTAAACAAGCTTTTTTCATCCACTTTGGTTGGCCTTGGGTTTGTGCAGTCTAAATCAGATTACTCTTTGTTTACAAGGGTTCATAAATTTGCATTTGTTGCTTTGCTGGTATATGTTAATGATATTGTGATTGCTAGCAATGATCCTATAGCAATTTCTAATCTTATTGTATTGCTTAATTCTGCTTTTAAGTTGAAAGATCTTGGCTCACTTAAGTTTTTTCTTGGACTTAAGGTTGCACGAAGTTCCAAAGATATTTCTATCTCACAGAGAAAGTATGCACTTGAGATTTTGGATGATTGTGGAGTCTTGGCAGCCAAACCATCTTTAGTTCCCATGGAACCTAATCTGAAATTTTCTCGTGATTTTGGTGATTTAATTCCTGATCCTACTGTCTATAGAAGAATAATTGGTAGACTGGTCTACTTAACCATCACAAGGCCAGATAGTTCATTCTCTATGCAATTGTTAAGTCAGTTTATGAACTCCCCTCGTAAGCTTCATTTGGATGCAGCTTACAAGGTGTTGAAGTATACCAAGTCTTCTCCAGGACAGGGCATTTTCTTTCCTGCAAATTCATCCTTGCAATTGAAATCTTTTTGTGACTCGGATTGGGCAAGCTGTCTAGATTCAAGAAGATCAGTTACTGGTTTTTGTGTTTTCTTAGGAGATTCCTTGATATCATGGAAGTCTAAAAAGCAGCATACTGTCTCTAGGTCATCAACTGAGACAGAGTATAGGTCTATGGCTGCTGTGACATGTGAAATTTCCTAGTTGAAGGCTCTCTTGACTGATCTGCAACTCAACCATCTTCAACCTGCTCTTGTTTTCTGTGATGGTCAGTTTGCAATTCACATTGCAGCCAACCCTGTGTTCCATGAACGAACAAAACACATAGAGGTAGATTGTCACATTGTTAGAGACAAAATTGCAGCTGGAGTTATCAGAACTTTGCATGTCCAGTCCCAACACCAACTTACTGATATTTTGACAAAGCTTCTTCCTCGTGTGGTTTTCCATATGCTGCTGTCCAAGTTGAATGTTCTCAACTTATTCCATTCAACTTGAGGGGGCCTATCAGTGTATATATTTTATACATCACGTGTAGTTATAGCTTTATAAGTTGGTTAGATGGCTGACTTATTACAGTTAGTGAGTTGCTAATTAATAGGAAGAAGTTAGTAAGTTAGAAGTTAGTTTTACACTCTTGTAATATTATTTCAGCTTGGTATTCTTCTATAAATACCATATTGTATTCAGTTGATTAATAAGAAATCATTTTATACACTCAATCAAGTTCATCGAGTTCTCTCTTCCTTTATCTTCTTCTCTTTCTGTTAGTTCTCAAATTTAAATCTAAGCTAGTAAGCTACTAAAGGTAGTAATCTCCACATTTCAAAATTCAAAGCATAAGATTCGAGATTTAGGGTCTACTTTTGTGACGCCCCACCCGATGGGAATATCAATTAACTAGTAATTGACCCCACGGCGCGCCATTCTAGCCATGTCCCTTCAGAACACGACTTCCAAGAAATAACTTTTCTCGTCATAACAAGAAAATTACAGCGGAAGACTTTACCAAGACTATGGGATTAAGAGATAGTAAATGAAACATCACACAATAATACCAAAGATAAAGTACTACATCATCAATATCACAAATAGTCCTAAAATGTACCGGTCATCAGACCATCAACAGGAAAATAGATACATCCCTAAAATACATAACTGTCAATGATGTACAAATTTAATTATACTCGTCAATTACGTGAGTCGATCGTAATAGAGTGGATGTGCAAGTGCGAGTGTCGAACCCATAGATAATCGGTTTTGCTAAAAATCAACTTTAAATGCCTAAACTAATAATATCTTAACCTAGTCCCAATGTCAAGCATGTGGCATTCATAAAATAAAACTAATTTAAAAAGCGATAAAATAAAGAAATAAAAGCGACTACAATCCCTAATTCACTTCACCATAAATTAATTCACATATAAACATGCTTAGCTCATATGTATTAAACATTTATGCTATAAGGCATACTCTGAGCGCTAACACATTGTTCATATTTCCGTCTATCGATAAAGTACATATGTATATCCTATTGTTGTTACACAATCTTGTCAAACTACTCGAGGCAAACACTGTGACAAGAGGTCACAACGGATAATGGTCCGCAGACGAATATCCGATGTATCTCCGGTTGCAACGAGTGTTGACGTTTGGCGATTTGTAGACAACAATCAATACACTTTTGTCACTAAAATGCATTGAAACGAATAAACATAAATCTTAAATGACAGAATAATACGAACTAAATATAAATAAATGTAAATAAATCTATAGTGAAGGGAATAAGAGACTAAATAAAAGTAAAATAAGACATAAATTAAATAAACAACAATTTAGGAGGGATTTACAATGGAAAACAGAGGGTTTTGGGCCCTATAGGCGCCTCCCAAATGTAAGAAATAAAGAATACACGGAGGTCCTATTTATAGGCTGGCGGGTCACTGAAGTGCGTTCGAACGCACTACCTGCGTTCGAACGCACTAGTTATTTGCGGTCGAACGCAAGGTGTGCGGTCGAACGCAAATAACTGCTGTGGCGGCTAGGGCTGACTAGGTGTGCGTTCGACCGCAGTTCCTGCGTGCGATCGCAAAAAACCGCTAGGGCCGGCTGGGCATGCATGCGACCACGGCTCCTGCGTGCAACCGCGAGTACGTTCGAACGCACCAAGTGCGGTCGAACGCACTTGGCAAGAATCAACTTTTTTCATTTTAAGTCCTCTTTACCCTTTGCTAGCCGTGTTTTAATGCAATGACCTACACATCACAAAACACTAAAAACTATACAAAACATTAGTTATTAACACAGCTAAGAGCCTAACAAACATAAGTCAAGGGGGGTCTAATAAACAATATTTGACACCGATCAGTCAACATAGTTCACAAAAGATCAACAGATCAAAGCCTAGAATTAAGCTTCAACAGAGCTAGTGAAATCAAAATCTCTATCATGTCTGCACGGCCAGATCCTCCATCTTCCCACATCGTCCTAATCCAAACGGGATCTAAATTCTCAAAGATCACCCATATCAGGTCTTGAGCAATCACCCAAGTAGTCTTCGATGGCATCTTCGTCTAGTGTAGCTAAATTGCGCAATTATTCGTAATGATGAGGAAAGACATAAATAAAAGGGAGTAAGTCTAGTCCCAAGAGGTAGCTCAATTGGCTGTGAACCACGCCTTATGAAGCGAAGGTCACAAGTTCGAATTCCCCCTCTCCTTACCCTTGCGTGGACATGTCAAAAAAAGAAGAAAGGGTAAGTCTAAGACTTAGTAACTTTTAACGCAGATAATACATATGCCAGTTTTAGTAATGAACTTAGATGTTTAATAAACAAAAGCAACTCCATCATGACAGCTGATTTATGCATGATATATGTATAGCAATGATATATGCATATGATGTAAACAATAGTCATAGTTCAATAGTATGGTCTACCTGAGATATTATCCCTTCTCAGTAGGGTTGATGCTGTCCCAAGGAATCTATAATAAAATGCCAGTACCACAGCCATTGTACAACATATCGTACGTAACATTAGTGGCACGATCAAGTCCGACCTCGAGTTGCCCACACCAACTAATGACGTCCGTCCCGTAGTGACCAAACCATTGGGAATGGTTGCATCAAGGTCACGAAACCAATGGACTCACAGCCTGTATGACACACACATTTGACCATAAAGCTAACTTGTATAGTAAGCCCATGGCCATTACTACCGCACGTACCGGTGTACTATGTCATACGATTCAAATTATCTTGTCTGTATTTTACATGCATGTCATTTTACAAGTCTCACTTAGTTAACATGTTCAGCACAACGTTTTTCTCAAAATGACAGAGTTCATGTGCAATAAGTACAAACTGTGAGAGTTGTAAAATATGCATGTTTTCTCAATACACAAAGTAGATGTACAGTGCATGGGAAAATAGCAACAAGCATTATGTAAGTTAAAACTTACCTGGATCGATACGTATCTCCAAAAACTCCAAAAGATTCGGGTTCTCCAAATCTATGAAAAACCTTTTATTAGTCCTAATTCCACTAAGACAACTCTAAAGTAAGGAAAACATGAGCTATGGGACGGTAGGTGAAAATAGGGTTTCCCTGTCACACACTGACCGTACGTCCAGCTTCGGAGCGTATGTCCGTCGTGTTACAACAAGTCGTATGTCTGGCACAACACCATACGTCCGTTATGTGGGTGCTCAGGGAGAACCTCATTTTCTCTCTACTGTTCGCCTATTCTCCGACTCCTAGGGCTACAAGGAATACCCTAAAGCTTTCTAGTCTAGTTTGCAACCTCCATGCAATGTAACAACGCTAAGCTAAAGAAAACGCTAACCCAAACGGGTCTTAAAGGGTAACCAAGCTAGCAACTACAACTAAACATAAAACAAGCAGCATAGCGACGTAATTAAAAGTTAATGATCGAACGTTACCTCTTTGAAACAAAACCGCAAGAGTTCGGCCTCACGAACGTTTTGAAACTCATAAATGCCTCACACACACGCTCACAACACACTTAAAACACTTAGAAAATACTCTAGGAACACTTTGGCAGCTTGGGGGCGTATGAAATTGTGAGAAACACGAAGGGGATAAGGGTCTATTTATAGGCCCAGAAAAGCAGTGAACATCCGACCAAGGGGCGTACGTCCAGTGGTTCTTGCCCAATGGTTCCTTGGCTTCCTCGTACGTCTAGGTATTAACTAGAGGGTATTCAAAAAGTAGCATACGTCCAGTGGTCCCACGTATGTTCGCTTGTACGATTTGCAGAGCATATGTCCGGTGGTCCCCCACTGTTCGTCCACACTACAAACAGCAGCGTACGTCCGCCTAAAAGTCCAAATTACCCCTCTAGTGTCCTTAGTGACCCAAAGCTCAAATTAATTCCCCCAACTAAGCTACTTACGCATAGTTAATAATTTGGGTCACTACATTCTTCCCTCCTTACGATGCTTCTTCAACTCCAAGATTGTGCCACAGTACCTTGACGATAGGAATTGTCTTGGTACACAACACCTACTCCTTCTTATCCAGGATCTTCACTAGTTCCTCCACGTAGGTTAATCCCTCCTGGATTTCCAACGGCTCATACTCCACAATTACGTTGGGGTTAGCGATGTACTTCCTCAGCATTGACACGTGGAAAACGTCATGCGTTCCGACCAAATCTGGGGGTAAGGCAATCCTATAAGCCAACCTGCCCATTATCTGAGTAATCTCGAACGTTTCAACAAACCTTGGGCTAAGCTTCCCCTTCTTCCCAAACCGCATTACTCCCCTCATAGGTGATACCTTCAAGAATACATGATCCCCTACTTTGAACTCCAAAGGCCTCCTTTGGTTGCCAGCATAACTCTTCTGCCGACTCTGAGTGGCACTCATCCATTCCTTGATAACACGCACCTTCTCACGAGTGTCCTGAATCAGTTCCAGCCCCAACGTCTGTCTCTCACCAACCTTGTCCCAATACAAGGGCTACTGATACTTTCGTCCATAAAGTGCTTCATACGGCGGCATTCCAATAGTCGCCTGATAGCTGTTGTTGTAGGCAAACTCGATCAAAGGCATGTACTGAACCCAGCTACCTTTGAATTGAATTTCAACACACAAGCCCACAACATATCCTCTAGGATCTGGTTCATCCGCTCAGACTGACCGTCTATCTGAGGAGGGAAAGCAGTAATGAACTTGAGCTTAGTCCCCATTTCCTTCTGAAGACTTTGCCAAAACCTCGAAGTAAAACAAGAGTCTCTGTCCAAAATGATTGCTGATGGTACTCCATGTAACCAAACATTATGGACATATAGTCTAGCCAACTTATCCATCGGATCCTTAACCTTTAAGGGAATAAAGTGAGCACTCTTCGTTAAACGATTGACAACAACCCAAATGGAATCTTCCCCAGTGGGTGTTTTTGATAAATCCAAAATAAAGTCCATCGCGGTTTCGTCCCACTTCCACTTCGGTATAAGCAACGACTTAAGCATCCCCGCTAGTCTCTGATGCTCCGCCTTCACCTGTTGGCAAGTCGAACACTTCTCTACAAACCTTGCAATGTTCTTCTTCATATTGTTCCACCAATATGACCCTTTCACATCACAGTACATCTTGGTGCCTCCAGGATGCACAGAGTATGGAGAATGATGAGCCTCACTCATTATTTCCTTCCTTAATCCTCCGATTCCCGGCACACACACTTACATGAAATGGGTGAGCAACCCTCCTCCTTAAGACAAAAATCCTTTGCCTTACTGGTCATACCAAAACTAAGTACTCGCCAATTACACGAATCGTTTGCAATAAAGTGGTTGTGCAAGTGCGAGTGTCGAACCCACAGAGAATCGTGTTTGTGTAAATCAATTATAATGCCTAAACTAATATTACCTCAACCTAGTCCCAACATCAAACATGTGGCGTGCATAAAGTAAAAACTAAATTAAATGCAATAAAATAAAGAAATAAAAATACTAAAGTCTAGACTCCATCTCACCAAGATTAATCAACATATAATCAAGCTAATTCATATTTAATAACGACTATGCTACTAGGCATACTCTGAGTGCTAACACATTGCTCATATTTTTGTTTATTGATAAAGCACATATGCATATCCTATTGTTATTACTAAATCTAGGCGAATCATCCGATGTATTATCCGTTAAACGGTCACAACGGATATTGAACCGAAATCGAATCATCCGATGTATCGTTGATCACAACGGATATTGGACTCGATAAAATCATCTGATGTACCCCGGACCTATCACAACAGATATTGGCCGTTTAATGATTAGCGAACAACAATCAACACACTTTTGTCACCAAAATGTATTGAAATGAACATACATAAAATTAAAAAATAGAATAATACGAACTAAACATAAACATATATAAACAAATCTATGGTGAGGGAAATAAGAGACTAAAGTAAAACAAATAAAATCATTGATGTACAAATTTAATTGTAATCGCCAATTGCACGAGTCGTTTGTAATATGAGCAGATGTGCAAGTGCGAGGTCGAACCCACAGAGAATCGTGTTTCGTTAAAAATCAACNAATTATCGCTCTACTCAAATTTGCTGTCAAAGCTCCCCGAACTGTCTTAAGCCCCAGAGTTGATGGCATTAGCCCCAAATGCAACTTAACAACCTGAAAAACACTAAAACACCAAAACTAACCAAAACATTAGAAATTAACAAAACTAAGAGCCTAACGAATGTAAATTAAGGGGTTCAAATAAGCATTTTTAGGTACTCATCAATCATTAAATAAATAAATGACGTTTAGAGTGTTTGACAGTGATGAACAGGGAGGACTTAGGCCACTGAGGGCTCATCCAAGCGTTTCCAAACGTAGGTTTACAAGAAAACATAAAGGTCCTATTTATAGACAAAACTAATATGCTGCCAGGTCATATGCGTGCGCTCGATCGCAGGTGGTGCGCTCGAGATCGTAGGCGTTGCGTTCGATCTTAGGTCCGTCTGCGGTCAATCGTGTGCTGTGCGTTCGACTGCACTGTGTTCAATCGCAAAGTGTGCGATCGATCGCAAATAACTACCTCAGAATTCCCACGGCATAAGTGTTGAAGTGATGGAGCATAGAGCCGGCTAGGGCAACGCGGGTTGACATGGCATGTGCTCAATCGTGCCTCCTACGCTCGAGCGTAGTGCACTTGATCATAACAAGTGCGCTCGATCGCACTGGCAGGGCCCAAGATTCCAACTTTGCTTAATTTCTCCCTTTTGAGCCACAATTTGCACCAATGACCTAGAACACACTAAAACACTAAAACAACACAAAACATCAAATATTAACACAGCTAAGAGCCTAACAAACTTAAGTTAAGGGGGGTCCAATATACAATATTTGACACCGATCACTTACCTTCCGCAAGCAATTGCTTGATCTTGGCACACTCAGGATCCTCGAGCTGAGCAGCCTTGATTCTTGCAAGCAATTCTGACTGAACCATCAGGTTAGCCAGGTGTATAGGCATACCTTTGCCTACTACTTCCAATCCCATCCGAGTGAGTTCCTTAATCAACTGGGGTTGAGAAATCCCAAGAGCGGCAAGCTCCACTGTTGATTTCCTGCTCAATGCGTCTGCTACTACGTTAGCCTTGCCATGATGATAAATGATCTCTCAATCATAATCCTTGGATCATCTCTAGCCACCTCCTCTGCCTCATGTTCAATTCCTTCTAAGTGAAGAAATACTTTAAGCTCTTGTGGTCCGTTTAGATCTCGCATCGCTCGCCATAAAAGTAGTGCCTCCAAATCTTAAGAGCAAACACAACCACTGCCAACTCTAGGTCATGTGTAGGATAGTTCTGCTCGTACTGCTTTTGTAACATCCCACCCCAATGACACAATATTGTCCGCTTTTGGCTCCCCTAAACCAGAATTTTCAGGAGGTCACCCATCCTAGTACTATTCCAGCAGAAGCACGCTTAACTTCGGAGTTCTGATGGGATCATTACCATCACGACTTTAAAACGCGTTGTTGTCATTAGGGATGAAAGTATACATATAAGCACATCCCCATCACCATACCCAGGCGATGTGGGATGTCACAATCACCCCCTCTTAGGACCCAGCGTCCTCGTTGGTGGCCTCATGGGATTAGCCCACTCTTGGCGTCCGTCCCAGCGAGCGTCCGCTAGCGACCTTCATGGGCTTGTGCACGCTCTCCCACATCTCAGGCTGGGCAATGGCTCTGATACCATATGTAACATCCCACCCCAATGACACAATATTGTCCGCTTTTGGCTCCCCTAAACCAGACTTCCCAGGAGGTCACCCATCCTGGTACTACTCTCGCAGAAGCACGCTTAACTGCGAAGTTCTGATGGGATCATTACCATCACGGCTTTAAAACGCATTGTTGTCATTAGGGATGAAAGTATACATATAAGCACATCCCCATCACCATACCCAGGCGATGTGGGACGTCACAGCTTTAGCTGGCGTGAAGCATAGGCAATAACATTGATGTTCTGCATCAGCATGAAACCTAAACCCTTCTTAGAAGCATCGCTATACACTACGAAATTACCAGATTTCGTAGGTAATGCCAACACTGGAGCAGTCATCAATCGCCTCTTCAGCTCTTGGAAACATTGCTCACACTCCTCCATCCAAATAAAACGAGAATTCTTCCTAGTCAAAGCAGTGAGTGGTTCCGACAGCTTCGAAAAACCTTCAATGATGCGTCAATAATAACCAGTGAGTCCTAAGAAATTTCAAATCTTGAACATGCTAGGTGGTCTTGTCCACTCCACCACGACCTTCACTTTCTCCGGGTCAATTGCTACTCTTTCTCCAGAAATCACGTGTCCGAGGAAAGACGCTCTATCCAGCCAAAACTCGCACTTCTTGAGTTTAGCATAGAGCTTATCCCTGCTAAGCCTCTCCAATGCCTTCTGCAAATGCTCCTCATGCTCCTCCGACGTCCTTGAGTAGATCAAGATGTCGTCAATAAATGTAGTGACCCAAATTCTTAACTAGGCGTAAGTAGCTTGGTTGGGGGGATTAATTTGGGCTTTGGGTCACTAAGGATGCCAAAAGGGTAATTTGAACTTTTGGGTGGACGTACGCTGTTGTCTATAGTGCGGACATACGTGGGGGGACCATCAGACATACGCTACTTTTTGAATACCCTCTGGTTAATACCCATACGTACGAGACAGCCATAGAACCGCTGGGCAAGAACCACCGAACGTACGCCCCTTGGCCAAACGTTCGTTGCTTTCTGAGCCCATAAATAGCACCCTACCCTTTCATTTTTTCATAATTTCATAACGCCCCCAGGCTGCCAGAGTGTTTCCAGAGTATTTTTAAGTGTTTGTGAGTGTTTGGTGAGCGTGTGTGTGCGGCATTTACGAGTTTCAAAACGTTCGTGAGGTGGAACTCTTGCGGTTTTGTTTCAAAGAGGTAACATTTGATCCTTAGCTTTTAATTACATCGTTATGTTGCTCGTTTTATGTTTAGTCATAGTTGTTAGCTTAGTTGTGTTGTAAGACCCGTTTAGGTTAGCGTTTTCGTTAACTTAGCGTTGTTACGTTGCATGGAGGCTATTAACTGGACTAGAAGGCTTTAGGTTGTTCCTAGTAGCCCTTGGAGTCGAAGAATAGGTGGACAGTGGGAGAGAAAATGAGGTTCTTCCTGAGGACCCATACAGCGGACGTACGGTATTGCGACCGGACATACGGCTTGTCGTTACACGGCGGACGTATGCTATCTAGCCCAGACGTACAGTCACTGTGTAACAGAGAAACCCTATTTTCACCAACCGTCCCGTAGCTCCTGTTTTCCTTACTTTAGAGTCGTTTAGTAGAATTAGGACTAATAGAAGGTTTTCCACAGATTTGGAGAACTCAGATCTTTTGGAGTTTTCAGAGACGCGTATCGATCCAGGTGAGTTTTAACTCACATAATGCGCACTGTTATTTTCCATTCACTGCACGTATATTTTGTGTACCAAGCAAACATGCATATTTTACAACTCTCACGTTTTGTACAAATTGCACATGAACTCTGTCTTTTGGGAAAAACGTTGTGCTGAACATGTTAATCAAGTGGGACTTGTAAAATGACATTCATGTAAAATACAGACAAGATAATTGCATCGTATGACATGGTACACTGGTACGTGCGGTAGTAATGGCCATGGGCTTACTATACATGTTAGCTTTATGATCAAATATGTGCGTTATGTGAGGGCTGTGGATCCATTGGTTTCGTGATCTTGATGCAACCATTCTCAATGGTTCAGTCACTACAGGACGAACGTCATTATTTGGTGTGGGCCACTCGAGGTCGGACCTGATTGTGCCACTAATGTTACGTATGGTATGTTGTGCAATGGCTGGGGCACCAGCATTGTATTATAGGTCCCTCGAGACAACATCAACCCTGCTGAGAAGGGGTAATATCTCGGGTAAACCATACTGTTGAACTATGACTATTGTTTACATCATATGCATATATCATTACTATATATATATCACGCATAATTAAACTGTCATGATGGAACTACCTTTGTTTATTAAACACCTGAGTTCATTACTAAAACTGGCATGGATATTATCTGCGTTAAAAATCACTAAGTCTTAGACTTACCCCCCCTTATTTTATGTCTTTCCCTATCATTACGAATAATTGTGCAGTTTAGCTACTTTAGACGAGGATGCCGTCGGAGCCTACTTGGGTGATTGCCACATGATCTGATTCGGGTGATTTTTGAGGATATGGATCTGGTCTGGCTTAGGACGATGTGAGAGGATGGAGGATCTGCCCGAGCAAACATGATAGAGATTCTGATCTCATTAGCCTTGTTAAAGATTAAGTCTAGGCTTTGATATGTTAATCTTTTGTGAACAATGTTGTAGTATCTTATTTTGGGAATGTATTTATTTGACAGTCTGATGACCGATACATTTGGTGACTTTTATAATATTATGGATGTAGTACTTATCTCTAGTATCGCTGTGTGATGTTTCATTTATTATCTCTTGATCTCAAAGTCTTTGGCAAAGTCTTCCACTGCAGTTTTCTCGTTACGACGAGAAAGGTGTTTTTCCGGAGGTCGTGTCTCAGAGGGACATGGCTGGGATGGCGCGCCGTGGGGTCAATTACGGGTTAATTGATATTCCCATCAGACGGGGTGTCACAATAAAGACAATGGTGAACTAATCCAAATAGTCATGAAAGACTCTGTTCATCGTGTCCATAAAGACTGTGGCGCATTAGTTAGTCCAAAAGACATAACAAAGAACTCTTAGTGTCCATAACGAGTCCTAAAGGCTATTTTAGGAATGTCCTTTTCCTTCACCCTGGCTTGGTGATAGCCTGAGTGCAAATTGACCTTAGAAAACACTCACGCTCCTTGCAGCTAATCCAACAAGTCGTGAATCCTTGGCAAAGGATATCAATTCTTGATCATCACCTTATTCAACTCCCAGTAGTCAATGTACATCCTCATTGACCCATCCTTCTTCTTAACAAATAACACCGGTGTTCCCCACGGTGATATACTAGGGCGAATGAAACCCTTGTCCAAAAGCTCTTGGAGCTGTTCCTTTAGCTCTTTCGACTTTGACGACGCCATCCTATAAGATGCCTTAGAGATAGGATTAGTGCCTAGCACACACTTTATCCCAAACTCCACCTCCCTCTATGGTGGTAATCTAGAGTAGTCTGGCAAAAAGACATCTGGATACTTGCACACCACAGGAATATCTTCCAGATTCTTCTTTGCTTGCTTCGTTGGAATGACAACGAATGCTAAAAATGCCTGATCGCCTCCGATGATAAGCTTCCTCGCATACACGGCCAAAATCGTTTGAGGTAAGGACCTTACTCGTGATCCAACATATGCCACTTTTCCTTATCCCCATGGTGTAAGCGTCACTTGCTTCAAAGCGCAGTTGATAATTGCTGAATGCCTCGTCAACCAATCCATTCCGAGAATAACGTCGTAACTAAACATAGGGAGAACAACTAAGTTTACGGGAAGTACTCTTCGACAAATGCTAGCAGGGCATTTACAAACTACACGCTTACAAACCACAGTTTTCCCTACGGGTGTAGTTACAGCTAGACTAGGTTCCAAAGTTCTCACAACAAGTCTAAACACCGTTATGAACACTATAGATACGAAAGAGTGGGTAGCCCCCGAATCAAACAAAACTGAAGCTTCAAATCCAAGTATAGGGCCAGTACTTGTTACTACTTTCGATCCTCCTTTCGGTTCTCCTAGAACAAGTTCGTAAACCCGAGTTGGCGCCAAAGGCTTCTGAGCAATCCCTTTGCCCACGCAGTCCTTGCTGAAGTGACCAAATTGGCAGCATCGATAGCAAGTCCCGATTGCCATCCTGCAAGGTCCCCAGTGTACATGGTTACACTTCTTACACAGCTCCGAGGTTCGATTCTTCTGCGGTGAAACCGGAGGGTTACCAAAGGTACATCCTTGTGACCTCTAGGATGGAAAACTCCCCACCGCCATCCTCTTAGTTGGCCCGGCTCCTCCGACTGAAGTACTAGTTCCTTGAGTCCTCCTCTTCTGATCCGCGTACTCAGCCACATTCTCCTTCAGACTTTCCTCATAGATCGACGACTAATCGACCAACTAGGTGAAATCCTGAATGTTGAAACAGCTCATCATAATCCGAATACGAGAGTTCAGACCTCATTCAAACTTCTTCACTTTTTTTTCCTCAGTCGGGATGAGGTATAACCCAAAACACGACAACTGCAGAAACTTCACGGCATATTCAATCACCGACATCCCTCCTTGGACCAAATCCAAAAATTCCCGTGCCTTCACCTCCTACACAACTCTAAGAAAGAAGTGTTGATTGAACTTGTGCTTGAAGACTTCCTAAGAAATGGCAGTCTTCGAACCCAAGTCAGCGACAAGCACCACTTTCTTGTCCTGCCACCAGCGCCTAGCTTCTCTGGTCAGCTTATAAACAGCATAAGCCACCTTCTGCTCATTCGTACATCCAAGGGTAGCTAGCAACTCCTTCACGTCGTTCAACCAATTCTCAGCATGGATGTGATCACCTTTCCCATCAAAACTATCTGAGTGATGACTACAAAAATCCTTCAGAGAACATCCAATACCTTCAGCTAGCTGTCTCACAACCCTATCGCGATCTAAAGCCGAAACCAACTGGCCAATCGCGTCCGTCACTTGGCTTCCTGGGAGTGTCACTTCATCAACTGGAATGTCCACAGGTTCAAGATGAACACCTCCCTTCCCAATCTCCATTGTGTTAGGTCCAGTTATAGGGTTCCTTCGGGGCAGCATTCTCTGCAGCGAAGAGTAGAGTTAGAACTGACTCTATTAGAACCAAGAGACCAAATCTAGAGGCTAAGTCCTAATCGCTTATCTAGCCTAATCTCTAGTGTGATCATGGCCTAAGTTCCCTTTTTCCTCTATCCTATAGTCTTCTCAGAGCAAAAGAGCTCTGATACAACCTATGACGCCCCACCCGATGGGAATATCAATTAACTAGTAATTGATCCCACGGTGTGCCATCCCATCCATGTCCCTCCAGGACACGACCTCCGAGAAATCATTTTTCTCATCGTAACTAGAAAATTACAGCGGAAGACTTTACCAAGACTATGGGACTAAGAGATAGTAAATGAAACATCACATAGTAATACCAGAGATAAAGTACTACATCATCAATATAATAAATAGTCACCAAATGTACTGGTCATCAGACCATCAACAGGAAAATAGATACATCCTCAAAATACATAATTGTCAACATAGTTCACAAAAGATCAACATATCAAAGCCTAGACTTAAGCTTCAACAGAACTAATGAAATCAAAATCTTTATCATGTCTGCACGGGCAGATTCTCCATCTTTCCACATTGTCCTAAGCCAAACAGGATCTATATCCTCAAAGATCACCCGTATCAGGTCCTGAGCAATCACCCAAGTAGTCTCCGATGGCATCTTCGTCTAGTGCAGCTAAACCGCACAATTATTCATAATGATGGGGAAATACATAAATAAAAGGGGGTAAGTCTAAGACTTAGTGACTTTTAACGCAGATAATACCCATGCCAGTTTTAGTAATGAACTCAGATGTTTAATAAGTAAAAGTAGTTCCATCATTACAGCTGATTTATGCGTGATATATATATAGTAATGATATATGCATATGATGTAAACAATAGTCATAGTTCAACGATATGGTCTACCTGAGATATTACCCCTTCTCAGTAAGGTTGATGCTGTCCCGAGGGACCTATAATACAATGCCAATGCCCCAGCCACTGTACAACATATTGTACGTAACGTTAATGACACGATCGAGTCCGACCCCGAGTGGCCCGATCGAGTCCATCCTGTAGTGACTGAACCATTAGGAATGGTTGCATCAAGGTCACGAAACCAGTGGATCCACAGCCTGTCTGACACACACATTTGACCATAAAGCTAACATGTATAGTAAGCCCATGGCATTACAACCACACGTACCGGTGTACTGATGAGTGCCTAAAAGTGCTTATTTGGACCCCTTAATTTATATTTGTTAAGCTCTTAGCTTTGTTAATATCTAATATTTTGTTTTGTTCTAGTGTTTTAGTGTGTTGTAGGTCCTTGGTGCGAATTGTGTTTCAAATGGGCGGAATTAAGCAAAGATGGAATTTTAGCCTCTGCATGTGCGTTCGAACGCACATACTACGTTCGAACGCACTACGGTCGAACGCAAAAGCCACATTCGATCGCACATCACGTCAGTCCGCATTTCCCACATCGCCCTAGCCAGCCCTATCATTCATCGCTTCAACCTTGCGCCATGGGCAATTATGTGCGTTCGACTACACATAGTGCATTCGAACGCACTACGGTCGAACGCAACGCCTACACTCGAACGCATGTGGCACTGCAATGCGCCTGTGACCGAACGTACAGCACACGATTGAACGCACGCAGGGTTGCGTTCGAACGCACCCCCTGCGGTCGAATGCACCCCTGACCTGGCAGCACACTCAATTTTGTCTATAAATAGGACTTTATGTAATTCATATTTTGCACGTTTTGGAGGCGCCCCTAGGGCCTCAAACCCTCTATTTTCCACTGTAAATCCTTTCTAAATTTTCATTTATTTATTTAATATTTTATTTTGCTTTAATTTAGTCTCTTATTCCCTTCACTATAGATTTGTTTACATATATTCATGTTTAGTTCATATTATTCTATCATTTCATTTTATGTTTATTCGTTTCAATGCATTTTAGTGACAAAAGTGTGTTAATTGTTGTTTGCAAATCGTTAAACGTCGACTTTCATTACAACTGGAGATACATCGGATGATTCGTCTTCGGACCAATATCCGTTGTGACCTCTTAACAGTGTTTGCTTTGTTTAGTTCGACAAGATTTTGTAGCAATAATAGGATATGCATATGTGCTTTATCGATAAATGAAAATATGAACAATGTGTTAGCGCTCAGAGTATGCCTAGTAGTATAGTCGTTATTGAGTATGAGCTAAGCATGTTTATTTGTTAATTAATTTGTGGTGAGGTGGATTAGGGACTGTAGTCCTTTCTATTTAGTTATTTTATTGCATTTTAATTAGGTTTTATTTTCTACACACCAACTGTTTGATATTGGAACTAGGTTAAGATAAGATTAGTTTAGGCATTTAAAATTAGTTTTTAATAAAACACGATTCTCTATAGGTTCGACCTCTCACTTGCACAACCGCTCTATTACAAATGACTCGTGCAATTGGCGAGTAATATTTTTGGTACGATCAAATTTTGGCGCCGTTGCCAGGGAATCGTTGTTTTGTTTGAATTGATTTTTTTTTCTTAGATTAATTTTATTTTTATACTAATTATTTTAATTGTGCATTTATTTTATTTATTTCGTGCTTTTGTATAGAAAAAAAAATCCAAAAAAAAATTAAATTAGTGTTTGTTTTTGCATTTTTTTTTTTTAGTTTAATTTCGGTTTCTAGAAAATCAGGTGCCGACAATGCTGTCGAACGCAGTGCTTGCGATCGAATGCACTTGAGCCTATTCCAGGTCAGTTGCATAGCTGCGCTCGCCTAGTACACTGTTGCGTGCAAGCGCGCACCTTTGACAAAACCGCAACGCGCCATTGCGAATGATCGCACCTCAGTTGCGATCAAACACACGTGCACAATCTACTACATTTCTACGTATCTGTGTGTTTGTGGTCGATCGTGGTGTCCTGCGTTCGAACGCACCTCAGTTGGCTGCACCAACAGACTCGAGGCAGTGCATGTGTCCGATTTTTTTTTTTGTTATTTTATTTCATTATTGTTTTGTCTGTTATTATTTAATTATTTGGTCTGTTTTGTTTTATTTACTTATTGTTGTTAGTTTTGTTTAGTTTATTTTTATTTTTAATTATTTAATTAGTTTATTATTTTTGTTAGTTTATTCATTAGTTGTTTTGTTTAGTTTATTTTTGTTAGTTTTTGTTTATTTTATTTTATTTTTGTATATTGTTAATTGTTTCTTGTGGGATATTTTGAACTGTTTGGGTGAAGCATGAGTCTTCCGTTTGATTATTTTAATGTTTCCCCTAGCGGTAGAACGCCAAACCCTACCAATTTTTACCCACATGAACCATGTTCAAACCGCTCCAGCCTTTACCATAGTATAGGTGATTGTCCGCTTTGGGGACGATTTTCTAATTTTTCAAATGAGCAGTTGAACACCAGTTTCTCCAGTCCTGGGTTTGAATCAAATTCAAATTTTTATAATCCAAACTGGAGCAACCATCCTGATTTTTCGTGGCATGAGCGAAAAATTATGCTTCCCAAGTTGACGAACTGCACCATCCTAATTATCTGCAGTTCGACAACCAATTTTTTTTCCATCCATCATATGACTATCCTCTTAAGCAATCTTCTTTGGAAGAAACGCTTAAGGAATTCATGGAACTAGTCGGCCAACCCACCATTCCTACGTCACAAGAACTATCATTAGACGCACACGAGGAGTTTAGGAAAACAGTCAACCAACCTTGTCAAGAAATCATAGATGCCACGGTGACAAACACTGAAGCAGTTACAAGGTTAGAAGGACGGTTTGATCATCTAGTTGCTGAATTCAACAGAATTGAGGAAGAAGAATTTCAAAGTCCGAAAATGGCAAGAGGGCAGTATATGATTGATGAGGATTGCCCCAACGATCCTTACCATGAGCATGTCCAAGCCACCACCACATTTGAGAGTGAGGAAGTTGTAGAGGAAATTTTTTGTAAGCCAAGCCTGGAGGATCCTTTGGAAGAGAGCTTTGTTCAATTTGAGTTTGATTTGGACCTTGACATGGTACATGAGCAAGCTAAGGCTTTATTGGATCCCACTCCTAAGATGCGAACTGAGAATGGAGAAGAAGAAAAGGAGGAGCAAACTGAGCCCCCACCAATTTCAAATTGGTCCAATGACAAGGAAGTGAGTACTGAAGTTCATTCCTTCGTCACAATCCCTCCCGAGACATATCTTGAACCTCAAGTTTCACTTTTTCAATGTCTCGATGAGCCATCTTATGTAGAGATTTTCAAAGAACCACGAACCAAAGATCACAGATCTCTAGAAATCGTGGTCCTAAGAGAATTTTTCAAAATAAGCTTTTAGGCTACATAAGACGGCGAAACATCCTTCAAAAGGGATATATAACGTTTAAGAAGAAAGGGTGGAAGGGATTGGTTGGACACCCATATGAGCGGGGAAGGTACGGTATGTTTTCTTTTTTATTTTCCGCACCTTAATTTTTGTCATTTTCTTTTTGTTTATTTTATTTTATTTTTTTCTAACAGCAATTAACCTTTTGATGTTTGATCTTTGAGAAAAAGATTGCTATTAGTTTTTGACAGGTGTTTTGATGTTTAAGTTCGGGGGACGCCTTGATCTTTGCACATCCTGATTCCTCATTCCACTGTATTGTATTTCTTGTCACATTGGGGACAATGTGTCATTTAAGTTTGGGGGTGTGGACAAACATTTTGTCTGTCTTTTTTTTTGTTTATTTCCTTGTTTTGTTTTGTTTATTTTTTGTCTGTATATATTTGTTTTTGTCTGTATATAAAATTTTTTTTCTTTTTGTTTGTTGCTATGTTGTTGATTGGGTACAACTTACATCATAACTGTGGATTACATGTCATTGGTGTGTTTAACTTGTTTGAACATTGCAAATCATTAGAAATCCCAGTTTTTTATTCATGTGTTGGATTAGAGAGACTCTATTTGCTTTATCGATATTTCACATGCACACTAGCATTAGGGTCTGTGGGGTATGAGATTTGACTTTGAAGTGTGTGTCTTAAGATTTCTAGGTTTGCAATATGATGACGAAAACCTTTGCTTTTAAAAAAAAAAATCAGAATAAGTTGAGCTTCTCATTGAGTAACCGGACTTCTTGCCTAGCCAAATAATGAATGTTTGCGTCAAAAGATGAGAAATTCCAGCAAAAAATATTGTATGGCTAGTTTAGGCTCCGTAGCTCTTTTGACTTGAGTCATTAAGCCCTAGGGATGTCTCTACATATAGTGCCCAAAAGTCGTCTGGTTTGAAAGTCACTGGCCCAACGCTCATTACATAGGTTATTTAGAAGCTTAATGGAGTCAAGCATTACATAGCCTGCACAAAAATTTTTGTGTCTTTCAATTCAAACCTTGGTTAATTTACCACATTGTGTTCCTTTGAATTTTGGGATAACACGTCTTTGGAGGATAATTGAAACCCCATGATCTTATTGTTAGTTCACTTTGTACTTCATGGAGCATGTGTTTTCTCAATTTACCAACCTTGAGTGAAATGATGTTTGGATGCCTGGATGATGTGGTTTATAGGTTCAACATGTTAAATTTGCTAATGATGTATGAACCATGTGTTTATGTGAAGAGCTTTGTCCATTAATAACATAGTGCCAAATAATTGTTTGTGGGTGTCATTCTTGAAAAACCCTCACGAGACTTCACTCGTCCATTAGGGATGCCTAGTGGTTTAAAAGGCTTGTTGCATACACTAAATGCAATCGTTTCTCCCACAAAAGCGGATTTATGTTCCTTGTTTTGTTTTCAATTTTGTTTTGCTAAGGGACTAGCAAAATGTAAGTTTGGGGGTATTTGATGAGTGCCTAAAAGTGCTTATTTGGACCCCTTAATTTATATTTGTTAAGCTCTTAGCTTTGTTAATATCTAATATTTTGTTTTGTTCTAGTGTTTTAGTGTGTTGTAGGTCCTTGGTGCGAATTGTGTTTCAAATGGGTGGAATTAAGCAAAGATGAAATTTTAGCCTCTGCAAGTGCGTTCGAACGCACATACTGCATTCGAACGTGCTACGGTCGAACGCAGAAGCCACGTTCGATCGCACGCCGCGTTAGCCCGCGTTTCTTGCATCGCCCTAGCCAGCCCTATCGTTCATCACTTCACTTTGCAACGTGGGCAGTTATGTGCGTTTGACCGTACATAGTGTGTTCGAACACACTGTGGTCGAACGCAACGCCTACACTCGAACACATGTGGCACTGCAATGCGCCTACGACCGAACGTACAGCACACGATCGAACACACGCAGGGTTGCGTTCAAACGCACCCCCTGCGGTCAAACGCACCCCTGACCTGGCAGCACACTAAATTTTGTCTATAAATAGGACTTTGTGTAATTCATATTTTGCACATTTTGGAGGCGCCCTTAGGGCCTCAAACCCTTTGTTTTCCACTGTAAATCCCTCATAAATTGTCATTTATTTAATGTTTTATTTTGCTTTAATGTAGTCTCTTATTCCTCTCACTATAGATTTGTTTACATATATTCATGTTTAGTTTGTATTATTCTGTCATTTCATTTTATGTTTATTCGTTTCAATACATTTTAGTGACAAAAGTGTGTTGATTGTTGTTTGCAAATCGTTAAACGTCGACTTTCGTTGCAACCGGAGATACATCGGATGATTCGTCTTCAGACCAATATCCGTTGTGACCTCTTAACAATGTTTGCATTGTTTAGTTCGACAAGATTTTGTAGCAACAATAGGATATGCATATGTGCTTTATTGATAGATGAAAATATGAACAATGTGTTAGCGCTCAGAGTATGCCTAGTAGCATAGTCGTTATTGAGTATGAGTTAAGCATGTTTATTTGTTAATTAATTTGTGGTGAGGTGGATTAGGGACCGTAGTTGTTTTTATTTAGTTATTTTATTGCATTTTAATTAGGTTTTATTTTCTGCACACCAACTGTTTGATATTAGAACTAGGTTAAGATAAGATTAGTTTAGGCATTTAAAATTAGTTTTTAACAAAACACAATTCTCTATGGGTTCGACCTCGCACTTGCACAACCGCTCTATCACAAACGACTCGTGCAATTGGCGAGTACTATTTTTGGTACGATCATGTACCATGTCATAGGATGCAAATTATCTTGTTTATATTTTACATGCATGTCATTTTACAAGTCTCAGTCGATTAACATGTTTAGCACAACGTTGTTCTCAAAATGATAGAGTTCATGTGCAATAAGTACAAACTGTGAGAGTTATAAAATATGCATGTTTTCTCGATACACAAAATAGATGTGCAGTGCATAGGAAAATAGCAATGAGCATTATGTGAGTTAAAACTCACTTGGATCGATACGCGAAAACACCAAAAGATCCGGGTTCTCCAAATCTGTGGAAAACCTTCTATTAGTCCTAATTCAACTAAAACAACTCTAAAGTAAGGAAAACAGGAGCTATGGGACAATTTGGAGAAAATAGATTTTCCCTGTCACATACTAACCGTACGTCCAGGCTCGAGAGCGTACATCCACCATGTTATGACAAGCCGTACATCCGGCACAACACCATATGTTCGCTATGTGGGTGCTCAGGGAGAACCTCATTTTCTCTCCACTATCCGCCTATTCTCCGACTCTTAGGGCGACTAGGAACACCCTAAAGCTTTTTAGTCTAGTTTACAACCTCCATGCAACATAACAACGCTAAGCTAATGAAAACGCTAACCCAAACGGGTCTTAAAGGGTAACCAAGCTAGCAACTACAACCAAACATAAAACGAGCAGCATAACGACGTAATTAAAAGCTAAGGATCGAATGTTACCTCCTTGAAACAAAACCGCAAGAGTTTCACCTCACGAACGTTCCAAAACTCGAAAATGCCTCACACACACGCTCACAACACACTTAAAACACTTGGAAAATACTCTAGGAACACTCTGGCAACCTGGGGGCGTCTGGAATTGTGAGAAACATGAAGGGGGTAGTGGTCTATTTATAGGCACAGAAAAGCAACGGCCGTCCGGCCAAGGGGCATACGTCCGATGGTTCTTGCCCAGTGGTTCCATGGCTACCTTGTACGTCTAGGTATTAACTAGAGGATATTCAAAAAGTAGTGTACGTCTGGTGGTCCCACACTATACGTCCGCATTACAGACAGCAGCGTACGTCCACCAGACCTAGTGTACGTCCACCCAAAAGTCCAAATTACCCCTCTAGTGTCCATAGTGACCCAAAGCCCAAATTAATTCCCCAACTAAGCTACTTATGCCTAGTTAATAATTTGGGTCACTACACATACCCACAGGCTTGACTTGTTTTGGTGAATTTAAAGATCGTTGAGTTTAGCAATGATTGATATAGTGTGGGTAATATCGACTACAACACCCTTGGTAACTTGGAAATGGATTTGCTATAACTTGTGAGGATGTCGTCGTGGATTGTTTTATATTGGACGAAGGAGGTCAGTGCTATAAGGACGAACGAGATAAGATTTTTCCAAGGACAGGGCTGAGCACGAACCTTGTAAAACTACGGATGTTAAAGTGATGTTACTGTTTCTTCTTGTGTTTTAGGGCCACAAAATTTCAAGGACGAAATTTTTTAAGGAGGGGAGAATGTAGTGACCCAAATAATTAACTAAGCTTAAGTAGCTTAGTTAGAGGGTTAATTTGGACTTTAGGTCACTAGGATCTGCCAGAAAGGCATTTTAGAAAAATTGGACTCCTAGACCAGATGTACACTAGGGTTGGCAAATGTACGCTAAAACACCAAATGTACGCTGTTGTCTGTAGTGCAGACGTATGGTGGTCCCCCACCGGGCGTCCACTGACAGATAGTAAGTCGTACTCTATCAATAGTATAATAGATGTACACTCAAAAGTACCAGACGTCCTCTACTTTTTGGAATACCCTCCGGTTAATACCTAGAAGTATGAGACGGCCTTTAGACTGCTGGTAGTACCGGACATATGCCCCTTTGGACCAGACGTCCGCTGCTTTTTGGCCTTATAAATACCCCTCACCCCTTGCCCATTTCACAGCATTCTCGCCCCTAAACCCCTATCTTCACCCCCAGGCTGCGAAAATCCTTCCTTTGAATGTTGTGAGTGTTTGTGAGTTCTAAGCTAGCGGAGTGGAGGAACTCTTAAGGTTTTGCTTCAAGGAGGTACATTCGGCTCCTTAGCTTTTTAATACATCGTTATACTGCTCGATTGTTGTTTTGTTGCTAGTCGTAGTTTAGCCTTAGTTATGCTTTAGATCTTACTTAGGCTAGTGTTTTGTTAAGCTTAGTGTTGTTACTTTGCATGGAGGTTTCAATCTGAGTTAGGAGGCCTTAAGGAGTCTATGATGACCGTAGGAGTCAGAGAATAGGCAGACAGTGGAGAGAAAATGAGGTTCTCCCTGAAAGACGTTAGAGTGGATGTACAGTCTCGTGACCGGACGTACGGCCCTAAGCCCAGACGTACGGTCTAGAGTGTGACAGGAAACTTTATTTTCACCAGCCGTCCCAAAGCTCTTGTTTCCTTGTTCTATAGTTGTTTTAGTAGAGATAGAACTAATAATACTTGTTGTTACTTGTTGTTACTTTTCTTGCATTGCACGTCTATTTTATATATACCAAACATGCATATTTTGCAACTCTCATAAAATACATTTTAGAATTACTAGGAACTCTATTTTGTGAAAACGTGTGTCGATTAATAAGATAATAATGAGACTTGTAAAACTGTGCATGTAAAAGACTAATAAGACTAATTGCATCGTATGACATGGTACACTGATACGTGCGATATAATGGCCATGGGCTTACTATACTAGCTAACTTTATGGTCAGTGTGTGGGGGGGACTTTGGATCTAATGGTTTCATGATCAAGACGCAGCCATTCCCAATAGATGGTCACTATAAGACAAACATCATTAGCAGTGTGAGCCACCAGAGGTCAAACTCGGTCGTGCCGCTAGTGTTATACACAGCATGTTGTGCAATGGCTGGGGCACCGACATTGTACTACAGGTCCCTCGGGACAGCGTCAACCCTGTTAAGAAGGGATAGTATCTCGAGTAGACCATACCATTGAACTATAATTGTTACTCTATATCATATGCATATATTATATATATATCACATCCATGATAGACTATCATTTCATATATAAATAACTGAGTTCACCAATTAATGATAGGTACGTCATGTGCATTTATATTCACTAAGTCGTTGGACTTACTCTTGTATTATTTCTCTTTTTTCTCCATATGTACGATTATGCTGTTATAGATAGTGGATACCGTGAAGCTTTCGGTTATGTTGGAGGATTCGATCCGGGAGCTGCTTGAGGACTTATTGCAAGCTTAAATGGGTACTCATGGTAACTAGTACTTTTGAATTATCTTGAAAATATTAGAACTTGATGCATGCTTGCATATTAAGGTTTAGCATAGATCCCTTGTAATGATGTTATGTATAATGTGATTTTTGCTGCTTTGATGATCTTTGGTGATCGGTATCAAATATTGTATATTGGACCCCCCCTTAACTTATGTTTGTTAGGCTCTTAGCTATGTTAATATCTAATGTTTTGTATAGTTTTAGTGTTTTATAGTGTTGCAGGTCCTTGCATTCAAATTGCGATCAAAAGCGTGGAAATGGCCAAGATGCATATCAAGCCCCTGGAAGTGTGTTCAATCACACAATATCTACGATCGTGCACAACTGCGATCGAGTGCATAGGTGATGTAGATTAGGATGACCTATCTTATCTATTAATCTATTATTTAAATTAGGTTTATTTGTTAGTACTTTATCTTATCTTATCTTTTAGTCTTTTATTTAAATTAGGTTTCTTTGTTAGTCTTTTAATTGTTTTAGATTACTTTTCCTTCTAAGATGTGTAATCCTAGTTTATCTTAGATTACTTTTCCTTCTAGGATGTGTAATCCTAGTTTATGTTAACCTCTTTTATGCTTTAGCCTCTAAGCCTATAAATACAGGCTTAGACCCTTTGGAAAAACAGTTGATTATTATTATTGAGTTTGTTTAATAAGAATACTCAGAGTTGAGTTTCTTGGTTATTTTCCTTCAGGCTTTAGATAGCATCTTTTGCTTAGAGAAGATTTCTTTGATTTTGTGATAGCCTCACAATCTTAGGAATATTTATCCCTTCTGTTTACTGTTTTCTTGATTATATTTGTTCTAACCCTGCATCAGTTAGTATCAAAGCCCAGTCTCTTTCCATGGCACCAGTCACAAGGGGAAGGGGTAACCGCTTTGCACACTCGGAGGACAGGAATGATCGCGAAGAACCAGTTAGAGAAGAATCACCGGCAGCCTATCAGGCACATTTGGAGGCACAATTTGCCAGCTTGAGGGAACAAATTGCAGTCCTCACAAGGCAGTTGTCCTTCAAGAATGTTCAAGACAGACGTCGGCATATACCCTCACCGCACGACTCGGAGGAGGAAGACACACATGTGGAGAATGAAGATGGAAACCCTTTTGCGGAGCGCGGAGTGCACAGGCATCAACCCCTTGTACAAGCTTAGGCCAATCTGTGGGAATCCAGTTTCAAACTCGATATTCCAGAATTCAACGGGGGTCTCCAACCCAAGGAATTCTTGGACTGGATAGCGGTAGTTGAAGAAGTTCTTGATTTCAAAGGGGTACCTGAGGATCGACGAGTTTCTTTGGTCGCAACCAAGTTTCGGGGAAGAGCTGCAGCGTGGTGGCAGCAACTGAAGCAATCTAGGACTCGACTAGGCAAATCAAAAATCAACAGATGGGAGAAATTGTTGAAGCACATGCGGCCAGCCTTCTTGCCATACAACTACACCCGAACCATGTATCAGGGGCTACAGAATTTAAGCCAAGGTTCGAAGACCGTGGATGAGTACACGGAGGAGTTCTACAAATACTTGACACGGGTTGAGTTAGCCGAGACGGATGATCAATTAGTATCCTGATACATCGGGGGGCTGCGACAAAACATTCAAGATTCACTAAATCTTTTTGATCCTGTTAACGTATCTGCGGCTCATCAAAGAGCCCTTCTATTGGAGAAAACGGCAGCCAGAGGATCCACAGGCTTCTTTGGGCGTGGCACAGGGGGCAGCATGACTCGCTACAACGGGTCGTTCATGATCGGTATCAAATATTGTTTATTAGACCCCCCTTGACTTATGTTTGTTAGGCTTTTAGCTATGTTAATAACTTATGTTTTGTATAGTTTTTAGTGTTTTGTGTTGTACAGGTCATTGCAATAAACATGGCTAGCAAAGGGCAAGAAAGAGGACTTAAAGTGAAGATTCCTGCCAAGTGCATTCGACCGCACTTGGTGCGTTCGAACGCACTCACGGTCGTACGCAGGAGCTGCAGTCGCACGCATGCACAGCCGGCCCTAGCGGTTATCTACGTTCAAACGCAAGGGGTCTACGCTCGAACGCACACCTAGTCAGCCCTAGCCGCCACAGCAGTTATTTGCGCTCGACCGCATGCCTTGCGTTCGATCGCAAATAACTGGTGCGTTCGAACGCAGATAGTGCGTTCGAACGCACTTCAATGACCCACAGCCTATAAATAGGACCTCGATGTACCATTTGTTTCTTACGTTTGGGAGGTGCCTCTAGGGCCCAAAACCCTCTATTTTCCACTGTAAATCCCTCCTAAATTGTCATTTATTTAATTTATGTTTTATTTTACTTTTATTTAGTCTCTTATTCCCTTCACTTTAGATTTACTTAAATGCTTTCATAGTTAGTTTTACGTTTAATCCGTTTATTACTTGCCATGTTAGTTCGTTTCGATTCAATTTCGTGACAAAGTTGCATCGATTGTGCCGTAGTTGTTTAGTCTTTGCGTTTCGTCCGATGGATACATTTCATCGTTCGGGTTACGTCCATTTATCCATTGTAGTTAGTGTATCATTTTCACATTGGATCCTTTGGACCTAAACTGTTCATGTTTTGTCTTTTGTCAAATGGACAGACGTTTTGATTATTTCAATAGGCACGATAGGACTTGCATAGGGCTTAAGCATGCTTGAACTAG